>JAECWN010000432.1:22685000-23115000 GCA_018150725.1 Drosophila quadrilineata | reverse complement strand
GATTGATTTCAATTTTTATTTTATATGATTTTCATTCACTGTTTGTGATGTTGTTGTGGATTTTGTTATGATTGTGTTTTTTTTTTTTTTTTTTTTTTTTTTTTTTTTATTTGGTCATTTTGTGTAATTCAATATTATGAGTTGTGATGGTTTCTTGATGTTGCTTGCGGCATTTGTTATAATGCCTCCAGTTTTATTACATATTGTCAGCATATTGTCATCTACGCTCACACACACAAACACACACACACACACACACACACAAGCACACATACACACACACACAGACACACACAGAAAAACACTCAATATTAGAAATAAAAAAAATGGATAAAATGAAACTATTTTGAGGCATGAATCAGTGATTTGGAATATCAAATACTCTATTATTTAGGTTCATTAACAATTTTTGTTGAAATTGTTTTTGGAAATAAATTTAAAAAAAATAAAATCATAATAATAATATCAATTTCGAACTTATCACGAGAAATATTATGCAATTTGTCAATTATTTACAATTCTGAGCACTTTTTGGATATTAAGCAAATTTATTTAAATTAAGTTAATTTAATTTAGTTTTTATTCATCAAATTCTATGCCAATTAAAGATTGATTTAATTTTTTTTATTTTAATTAATTGGAATTGTTTTCTTACAATTCTGAGACATTCACAGGCAGATATATAGTATATGCCACAACTGCAAATCCAGCATGGCCGCCACATTAGAGTATCACCAATTGCGAAAAATAGTTAAAGTAAAAAATAGAAAGAAATAGAATAGAATAGAGAGAAAATAGAGAAATACAGTCAATGGGTAAAGAAAGCGTTGGGCAAATGCCCCAGAGCCCAATAAGGGATGATGGGAATTTTTGCTAAGAATTTTTCATTTCCTTTAACGCAGCCATCTATGTGTGTGTGTGTGTGTGTGTGTGTGTGTGTGTGTGTTTAACTGGGAGAAGGAGGAGCCAACAGACACACACATACATGATACTGCCTGCCGTTGCTGCCACAGACAATATCAATGTTGCTGCTGCTGCTGTTGCAACAACATTAGACACACACATAAAGAAAACATAGTTACATATATAAATTTTTATACATTTTCTATATATATATATATATATATATATATTTGTATAATGTGAGTACTGCCATCATTTATGTATTTCGCTAGACTGTCACTCTAGACAGCCAATGAAGTGTCCACCAATCCACTCAACCGATTCACAGCGGCTACTTGCCACACAGCCAGAGTTGTACTTGCAACATACTTGTACTACATACGCTGATTGAAAGTAGAAAGAACTTTCTAAAAACACCACTTTCTGTAGAACTCCACTCTGAGAATCCTTTCAATCATTTTTGGGGTTTTTACGGTTCTCGCGATTGATTGTCAATCAATCAATCGCTGAACGACAACTAACCAGCAAATTATTGGACAGCAATGTCTGAAATGACAACCTGTTAAAATTTTATATTTTTCGAAAATATTTTCCAATTGATTTGATCACATTTTCTCACACTCTCCTCTGTCGTAAAAAATTGAAATAATAATAATAATAATAATTCTGTTCACTTTTAAATCGTTTTTACATTGGCTGTGTGTTTTCTCTTCCCTTTCTTTCCTCTCCTCTCCCTCTCTCTTTCTTTCTCTGTCTCTTTGTCTCTCTCTCTCATTCTCTGTCTCTTTGTCAGTCGCAGCCTCCATTGGGCTGTCATGTACAATAAATGAAATCAAAAAGGCAAAACCGATTACAAAACTTGTCAAAGTTGTTTGCCTGGCCGACAATCTACTGATAATTACTATCTGGGGACCACTAACTTATAGCTCACAGTTCTCACTCTCTCTCTCCCTCTCTCTCTCTCTCTCTATGATATTCTCTGTCTCTGTCTGCATTCAGTTTGCTTATATTTGCCATTTCATCGCTTTTGGTCTTCGCTTTCAACTTGTGGATACTTTTGCGGCGTCTTGAACTTTGTTCAATTTCGTTTTTCTCTTTATTTTTTTTTTATTTCTATATAGATATATTTATTTGTCAGCATTGCTAAAAGCGGGTATATTAGTTCGAGCAGTCGGTAGATGAAATTGAAAATATGTTCACATCAATTTTTAATATTTTTTTAGATTAAAAAATAATATATTTGAAAATGTTGAAAATCTTAAAAAAATTAATATTTCTCAAAATATATTAAGAAATCGAGGTATGAAAAATTTTAAGAAAATATATAAATATGTAAAATCCAATAAAATTGTAATATGGCACTAAAAGTTTAAGAAAACAAATAAAAAAAATTAGTGAATGATGTGAAAACATATAGAAAATATTTCTGAAAATTAAAAACCAAAAAATTAAAGAAATATTGTGATACTTTTAAAATAATAGAAATATTTTTAAACATATAGCATGTAGAGTTTTGCCAAAGAGGAAACGAATATTTACTATCGCAACTATCGCTTAACTATCGTCTTGAGCAACTCAACGATGAGTGTCTCTGAGAGAGTTTGTCAAGTGCGTTGACAGCCAGAAATATATATATATATATATATACGATATGAAGAAAAGAATAGAAAAGAAAGTTTGAGTTTTTGATAGGTGGCATTACAGCACTTGATAGAGGGCAGAGTAAGCCAGAGATAGCTGAGAGGGGGGGTTAGAGATGTGGTGGCCGTAGGAGGAGGAGCTGCCACAAAAATTGTGGCAATCAGCGAAACGAAATCGGAATAGGAATCCGGATGCCAAAACGTGTGTCAGCACAAAGTGCGTTCAGAGTGAGACAGAGAGGAGTAGTAGATACAGAGAGAGAGAGAGAGGAATAGAGAGTGTATAAGCTGCCTGTCAAAAATTGCAAGTTTTTGGCCACGCCCACACACACACACACATATATATATACATATATATATATATATATATATGTATATACAGAGAGACACGCCACTGTGTGTTTAGTTGCTGCTGCAATTATTTAACTTTTCATAACTAATAATGCAATATAATGGCAAATATTTGTTGACAACAAGGAGTGTTAAGCGGGTGGGGGGGTGTGTGGATGTCACATGATGTGTGTGATAACATTGTTGACTCCACAGCAGCAGCAGCAGCGAGAAATACTTGCAACATTCACAACTCTTGCCAACTCTTGGAGATCTTTTGCCGAAAATTACTTAGCAACTGTTATGGTGTGTGTTCCATGGGAAAGGGAAATGGAAAGGGGTGGGGTGGGGTGGGGAGTGGAGGCTGTCATGTTGTATACGATTCGTATACGTATTTTGTTGCAACTAGATGTTGTAGCTGCAGCCCATTGCGAACTAATTAAATATGATAAATATGAGACGGGAGCAACTTTTTGTGGCGCGTGTCAACAGCTGAGGCGCCAACACCACCAACACCACCGCCACCGCCACCATCGCTGTCAGAGCTTATAAAGTTGCATGTTGCAAACAAGCAGAATGGAAAAACAATTTCAACATGTCTAATAAGTAAACAAACAAACAAACATGCAACTTAACTTACATACCTACAGAATGAGAGAAAGAGAGAAAGAGAGAGAGAGAGAAAGAGAGAGAGAGAGAGAGAGGGAGAGAGAGAGAGAGAGGGGGAGAGAGAGAGAGAGGGAGTGAGAGAGAGAGAGAGAGAGAGGGAGCGCAATAGAGAAGCGAGCGAAAAATACGAAGGATTTAATTTCGAGGGCAGCGACGAAATTTGAGAATCCGAGAGAAATTAGCTAAAGCTACAGGCAAAGTAGCATATATTGTGATAGTTTGATAAGGATTAATGGATATAGGGAGGAAGAGCGAGAGAGAGACATAAGATAAAGGGGGAAGATTATTTGAAGATGATTTCAAGTGTTGCAATCAGTTGAGAGAAAGAGGTTGGAAAGTGACAGAGAGAGAGGTAGAGAGATTAGAGAGAGAGAGATTAGAGAGATAGAGTGAGAGAGTGAAAGAGAGAGTGAAATATATGGTATAAAAATATAAAATATTTAAAAATAATAATAATAAAAATAAATAATAATTATAAAATATTAATATATTTAAATAAATAATAATTATAAAATAATAATATATTTAAATAAATAATAATTATAAAATATTAACATATTTAAATAAAATATACCTAACAATTTCCCTGCATAAACTCACACAAATGATCAGGATCTTAAGTTAATAAAGCTGTCACAGAGAGCAGAGTTCATACTGAAGGATGATAAAATCACACACACACACACACACACTTACACAAAGTCAGACACACACACACACACACACAACCATAAACATACAGCGAGACAATGGATATGCGAGAAATCAAAATCAAAAACCTCAAGTAAAACGAAAAGGGGATGCAGAAGAAAATGCCAGCGAATAACCAGTAAAACAGAAGACACATAGAAAGAGACAAAGCTGAGAGTGTGTGAGAGAAAAGAGTGTGGCGTGGAGGAGTGCGAGAAGGTTTGCCTCGATGCCATGCCCGGATCAGAGGTTGTCACCAGTTGTTGCGACAGTTGTTGTTGAAAAGCGCCGAAAAGTAGGCAACGGTTTTAGGCCTCTACTTTCTGACTGCCTCTCTCTCTCGCTCTCTCTCTCTCTCTCTCTCCGGCACTCTTTCGCTGCGTGTATATTTGTGTTTCTTTCTTGCCTCACAATAAGGGGCAAGTTTTTCGATTATACGCTCGTAAAAGTTGCCTCGTTTTGGCCGCCGCCTGCCTCATGCGGCACCACAGAAATATCCTTTGTCCATGCGCAAAAACAAAAAAAAGGCAGCCACATGTTGGCACATGTTTCACCGGGAGGGAGTGGGGGGCGGTAGGGGTGCGGTAGGCAGCAATCGACAAGGGGCAAAAGGACTTATGCCAATGTCATAAAAAAGCAATAAAAAAATATAAAAAGCTGAAAGCGCGTCGCGCTGTGATTACCATGTGATCATCATCATCATCCCCATACTCATGGCCATTCATGCTGCTCTGCTCATGGAGAGTGGGTGGGAGTTGAGACTGTGCCACAACAAACCATAAACCTTCCATGCACAGCTTAACCCATATATCCCCCCATCAGTCAGCAACCCCGCTCCCTCTCCCTCTCAATCACCATCCCCTATCACAATCTGCTCAGGGCCCTTTTTTCAGTGCCTTTGTTCTTTGTTTGGGGCCGTAAGCAGAGCATCAACAGCTTCGACTTTGCTAAGCTCTTGGAGAGCAAGCAGTGAGACAAGGAGTCTGCAAGTGAAAGAGATAGAGAATTAAAGAGAGACACAGAGACAGAGACAGATGGAGATGGGAGTGAAAGTGGGTGTGGCAGCGAGCAGAGGCAGCATAATTTGGCCACTGAAAACGTTGAATTTTTCTAGCGACTTCGCTGAGTTTTATAGCTTATTAGAATTAATTTAGTTAAGTACTATATTTTTACTAAATAAGAAAAATTTATATAAAAATTGTATAACAAGTGAAAGTGCTTTTTATCATGTTAACTTAGATTTCTTAAGAGAAATTTTAATACTTTTTATAATTAATTTACTTTTTTTAATTTCTGAAGTCTAAAAACTGGTGAAGGAATCCTTAATACCAATACTTAATAGTTAATACACGTATTAAGTTGAATTTCATATGCGAAAAATACATTTTTTTTTTTTTTTCATTTAAAAGATGAAACATATTGAGATAGAAACGTATACCAAATTACTTCCTGCTTCAGCTTCAATTTAAAGAAAAATTTTCATCGTTACTTTCGAAAATCAAAAAGTATACATTTTAAATTGAATATGAAATGTTATTCCTTTTAAATTTTTTCTATGCCTACATATATAATATATATATAAAATTTAATAAAAGGTCACATATGTTTATCATTATACATAAGCATGTAATATAAATATATAAATATATATTTTTAAATCAATATGATTTGTTTCAAAATTTCTGAATTAAAATCGAAGCTACTTGAATTTAATAAGTTTTACTTAAAATGCATAATGCAAGCGCAATACAAACAATTATAAAATTTTCACTGAAATATCTACGAAATTTTTCTATAATTTTTCGAAAATAATATGCTCAGATTCTTGTTTGAAAAATTCTATTTAATTTTTTTTCGAAATGTTGTTTGAAAACTTTGCAAAAGATCGAAAATGTAGGCTCAGCTTTAAAGACCTTAAGGCCTCTGTTGGATATTATTGTAGAATTTTGTAAGCAGCGAATTATATTTGTTATTGTTGTGGCTGCCACAACGGCAACTAACATACAGTTACAACTACGCAACTACAGTTGTAGCCTGAAGTAACTGTTATTTGTTGTTGCCGTTGTTGTTGCACGCAACGTGTTTATTGTTGATAGCCTATTTTTGGCACGTTCTGTTTGCTGCCAGCGCCATTTACACACGCACACACACAAACACACACACAGATGCCCCAATGTGGCATGCGGCAACAACAGCGGCCACACAACAACGAAGTATGAAGTATGAGAAATTCATTGTGCGCTTGAGATTCATTCGCTTCTGTGTGTGTGAAAGTTAAGGTGTATAATATTTACTTATGTATGCAGACTTTAAACTGCCACATGCCGTTTGCCACTTGCCACTTGCCACATGTCGAACGTTGTCTGCCTACACAAACAATTCATTTTTAATGCAAATATTTTTCTTTTTCTTTGCCTCAACTTTGCTTTTTATTCCTTTTTCGTTTTCGTTTTCGTTTTCATTTTGTGTTTTCATTTTTCTTTCCCTCACATTATCTTTTTCTTTCCATTTTAATTTGGCAGGTGCCGCTGTCAACTGCGCTGCCAACGTCGACGCCGACTGCGCTGCACTGTAGAGCCGATCAAAGGTTGAAATAAACTGGGGCACGTCATGTAAATGTTTACACATCATCACCAACATTCAGCTAAGCAAACATATCGACCTCATCGAGCAGCATGCCACACACACACACACACACACGCACACATTCCCCACATCTCATGTGTGTATGTGTGTGTCTGTGGGGTGGCTACATTATTGGCGCATATGTTCAACACAAATTCCACAGATTGATGTTGGAATTTTTTTATTAGCATTTCTATTTGCCATGCCAAGGCAAACCGGCCCCTGTCTTCCCCTCAACTGCCCCCAACCACCCCCCCCCCCTTTTTGTTTATCATTGGCCTGCCACGCCTATGCGCGACATGTGAAGGAGGCGGGCAGGCAACTTGCTGCTGCTGCTCCTCCTGCCTTGTTGTTGTGTCCTTTGTCTGAGGCAATTTTGTGCCCCCGAAACAAAGGCATTTTTCAATTGTTGTTCTTCTTCATTTTCATTTTCATTTTTTTATTTTTTTTGTTGATTTGCATCCTTTGCTGCCGCTCCTGTTGCTGCTGCTGCGTCTTCTTCTTCACCGTCTGCTCATCATTTTGATTTTTGCCCAATGTGCGTTGCCTTTTCGACAGATAAATCGAATCGAATCGAATCGTATCGTGTTGACGCCTTAAAGCGTAAATCGATTGATTTCATGTTCATTACCATTGATTCGTCAGTTTTCAATGTTTGTTATTCTCACACAAAAAATATAATGCGAGAGACAGAGAGAGAGAGAGAGAGAGCGGGAAAAAGAGAGATACTCATCGCAATTATGACGAATCACACTGATAAACACCACATATCTCAATTAGTTCCCAACTGTTACTGTTTTCGGTTCCGGGACTCATAAGTAAAAATTTACTATTTATTTGAGGTGATTCTGAGAAGTATTTCTCGAGATATGGCCAAAAAAGTGACCCAAAACCGCATTTTCCCCTATGTTGGTTTCTCGTATCTTTGAACGGTCATAACTAAGCCAAAAATCAACCGATTTTCATGAAATTAGGCATTTTGGAAATGGTTTTCATATCAGTTTAATTCTGCATTCAAATTTGGTTCAAATTCGGCGTTTTTAATTTTTCGACTTTTTTGTCCAGTTTTCCATACTAACCCCTTGACGAAATCATCAAAAATCGAAAATAAATTTTACCCCGATTTTTGGATTTCAATCGATTCCAGGACTCATAACTAGGATTCTGCTTTTTATTTTAGGTGATTCTGATGAGTAATTCAAGAGATATGGCCAAAAGTGTGTCAAAAAGTGACCCAAAATCCCAATTTTCCCCAATGTTGGTTTTTCGTATCTTTGAACTGTCATAACTAAGCCAAAAATCAACCGATTTTCATGAATTTGGGCATTTTGGAAATGGTTTTCATATCAGATTAATTCTGCGTTTAAAGTTTTGGTAAAATTCGCAATTTTCAATTTTTCGAATTTTTTACCATTTTTTCATACTAACCCCTTGACAAAATCACAAAAAATCGAAAAAAAATTGTATATCGATTTTTTGATTGTTATCGATTCTAGGACTCATAACTAGCATTCTGCTTTTTATTTTAGGTGATTCTGACGAGTATTTTAAGAGATATGGCAAAAAATGTGTCAAAAACTGACCCAAAATCGCAGTTTTCCCCTATGTTGGTTTCTCGTATCTTTGAACGGTCATAACTAAGCCAAAAATCAAACGATTTTCATGAAATTTGGCATTTTGGAAATGGTTTTCATATCAGTTTAATTCTACATCAAAAGATTTGTTAAATTCGCAATTTTCAATTTTTCGACTTTTTTTTACCAATTTTTTATACTTACCCCTTGACATAATCATCAAAAATCTAAAAATTTTCGATCCCGATTTTTTGACTTCAATCGATTCTAGGACTCATAACTAGCGTTTTGCTTTTTATTTTAGGTGATTCTGATTAGTATTTTAAGAGATATGGCAAAAAATGTGTCAAAGACTGACCCAAAATCGCAGTTTTCCCCTATGTTGGTTTCTCGTATCTTTGAACGGTCATAACTAAGCCAAAAATCAACCGATTTTCATGAAATTTGGCATTTTGGAAATGGTTTTCATATCAGATTAATTCTGCATTTAAAGTTTTGTAAAATTCGCAATTTTCAATTTTTCGAATTTTTTACCATTTTTTCATATTTACCCCTTGACAAAATCATCAAAAATTGAAAAAATTTTCGATCCCGATTTTTTTACATCAATCTATTCTAGGACTCATAACAAGCATTCTGCTTTTTATTTTAGGTGATTCTGATGAGTATTTTAAGAGATATGGCCAAAAATGTGTTAAAAAGTTTCACAAAATGTCAAATTTCTCATTAAGGACCTTCTTTATTATTTGTCACTTATTCTGTTATCCTCCCTCATATTGGTATAATCAAATTGTAAGCAAATTGTAGCATACTTATTAGGGCAGATGACTACATGGTTATCTTCGGTTCACTTATTAAATTAAAAATATGAACATAAAGTTGTCTTCAGTGATTGCTCGATATTGAGAAGGCATATTTTTAAATGCAATTGAAGATCGTCGCTAACCTATGGACTAAAATGTTGCATATAGGAAAACCACTCTAGTTGGGGGATATGGAGAATATGAGGCATCTACACAATGATTTATGCAAGGGTTACAAAGCTTTAACATGGACGTGAAGTGACGCGACAACTGAGTTAAGTTAAGGTTTAAGGTTGAATAGGAGAGCCAGAAGAAGAAGAAGAATATGATGAAGCAGGACGAAATAGAAAATTTTGGGAAAATCTGCAAATAGAAAAGGCAGCAAGCGCTATGAGTGCTAAAAGGGGAAGTCACGATGGAAAATTTTCTATTACGTATGCCAAACACGACACGAAACTTAAAAACTTTGCACGATAAGCTTCAGACAAACGAGTGGGTGGAGCACAATCCGCCAAGGGGCGGGAGGTACTGTGGGACAACTCAAGATGGTAACCGTACATACATACCTACGGCATCCAAAACACAGGGTGTAGAGCATGTGTGGAGGAACAGCGAGGTGAAGAGAGAACGTTGAAATGGATTAGGAGGTGCGCCACTCATTCAGTTCTCAAGAAAACAGCAACATTGCATTTGTATGGAATTGAACATACCCTGTATGGACTGGCGCTTACCAAGATGAAGCTATTGTCGGTACTACCCCATTGAATGGGGCAACCAGTTGCAAATACAAAGTGAAATGAGCGCCAAATAGAAATAGAATAAAGCCGAAGGTTGACTATGTGATTGCAAGGGGTGCCAAATTGTCAGAAGGTTGTCAACTCCAAGAATAAAAAAAAAACAGAAAAAAAAAACGAAAAACGAAAAAAGAAGAAAAAGCTGTGGAAGAAAACCCCAAGAAAAAGTCAAAGAAATTGAAGAGAGAAAGTTGAATATGGTGTGGGAAACTGAATGAAATTTTTTTATTTATTTTTTTTTTTTACTTTTTTCAGCATTAAGGCTGAAAATCACGTACGCCGGATTTCTGTGTCAACGATGCCGATGCCGATGCCGAGGATGATGACAATGACACAACCCGATGATGAAAGTCACCAACAAGATGATCATCTGTGATTAGAAACAGAGAGAGAGAGAGAGGGAGAGTCAGAGAGAGAGAGAGAAGCTTGTAGGCGTTGGTTGAATTGAAATGAAATTGAAAATTATACTCGTCTGTCTGTCTGTCTGCCTCTACATACCTCTCTCTCTGTTTTTACCTCCCTCTCTCCCTCTCTCTCTCGCCCACTCTATCTCTCACTCCCTCTCTCTCTCTCTCTCCCTCTCTCTCTCTTTCTCTCTCTGTGTGTGTGTCTCTTGTCTGCTGTTGATGAAGCTGCTGCCTGTTTGCGCTGCGAATTGACCTGGTTAATCAAGTTGTTAAGTGAATTGCCTGAGCGAGCTCTGTATGTAGTGTGTGGTACAGTGGAAATTGCTGAAAGCGCACAGCATTCGCACCGCTGCTTGAGAGTCAACTATAAATTGGTCTCACTGTCAATTAAAGAGCTCCAAAGTTCTCACTCAAGTAGTAGCTTAGAGTTGGGTACTTTCCTATTTTGTTTTGCAAGCTGAAATCTTCTACTTGGAGTAAGTTCACTCCCTGGCTGTTTCACTGTAGTTAACAGCTGGTTCAGCACTTTGACTCATTTCTCAGACAACAATTTTTGCACGGTTTTTGCAAACTTTTCTTTGCAAGTTATTGAAAAGCGACTTTAGCTGTTAACTGACCATCATCACCACAGACAGTTTCCTCTTTCCCTGCTCCCTGGTATCCTTCTGTTGGAAAATTAGTTTGCTGTGGAAAATGACGTAGCCGAATAATGTTGCCGTCTTATCTGGTAAATCGCTGCCAACCACTGGTAAATAAGTAAAAAAAAATATCAGAGAAACTAAAACAGAG
Source organism: Drosophila quadrilineata (assembly GCA_018150725.1). Classification (NCBI taxonomy): domain Eukaryota; kingdom Metazoa; phylum Arthropoda; class Insecta; order Diptera; family Drosophilidae; genus Drosophila; species Drosophila quadrilineata. Next base: position 23,103,776 of record JAECWN010000432.1, on the reverse strand, counting down.
TGAGAAAGAGAGGCAGAGAGAGAGAGAGAGAGCACTATTAGTTTCAGTTTTCTCTGGGATCCCTCACTCTGCTCAGCTGCATTGTCTCATTTCGCTGCATACTGTCCACGCATATCCCTTATTCTTGGCATTTTGAATCCTTCCAGTTGTGCACAGTTTGGAATATTTGTGTCGTTGCTGCCTTTAAGATAAACACAATTTTCGCAGCCCCTTTAGCTAACCAGCTTCCCCAATCTCCACTCTAGAACGGCCGCTCGCATTCTTCACATCGCCGCTCTCTGCGATTCTCATCGGGTAATTCTGCCATCCCTTTGCTGCTTTGCTGCTTTCTTGTTGCGTTGTGGTAGCCGGCTTCATAGTTTCCAATTGCTGTCTTCTGCCCACTCCACATGCACCACTCTCCCTCTCTCTCTCTCTCTCTCTCTCTCTTTCTCTCCATCACTGTTGCCTTCTTTGTCACCCCTTCGCTTGCTGCTGAACCGCAAATGCAAAATGTTTGTTGTAGTTTCATTTTTCCATTTTTGCCGCGCAACTGCTGCTGCTTCTTCTTATTTCTTTTACTCTAACTGTTGCCATACCACCCACCACCCACCATCCCCTAACCCTAAACCCCCCCCTCGCACTTGCTCCCCTTCTCCTTAAAGCTTTGCAGGCACTTTTGGCCGCGTTCCATTTGGTTTTGGCTAACGAAAATTTTATTACAAGTTTTCTATAATCGACTTTCGGGCTGTGGCTGAAGATTTTTGCTGCAGTTTTGCTTCGCTTATCGCAAAATATCGTAAAATTCTCAACTAGTTGAGGCAATATCTCTCCATCTCATTCGCTCCATTGCTGCTTCTATTTCGCTCGGTCGACGTTACATCCCCAACTCAGAGGCTGCACTTTCCTCGCACAACTCTTCTTGGTGGGTTTTATTTGGCATGTTTGCATAGCTGGTGGTACGTGCTTATCGAAATCTTGTTAGCTTGACATGTTATCGATAGTTTTTTTTCTTCTATTAAATAAAAAAAAAAGAAACTATCATAAATTATGTCAATGATACAAAAAGAGCTGAAGGCACTCGAAAAACTTAAATTTTGCAGTAGCTAAAAAAGCGTTCAGTTATCGATAGCTAGTTATCGATTATATATCGATAGGCATATACATATATCATGCGATAACTGAGAAATATTATATTATGTTGACAGTTCTTTCATTTTGATGATTTATCTTTAAGTTGCCCATATTAGTTGTAAGTAATCGATTATTAGTATCGATAACTATTATCGATTATATAATTTTCTTAATTGACTACATTTCTTGAGCTTATCGAAGATTTTCTAACATTATTTTGATAGTGCTGTTTATTTTCAATTCCCTTACACTCGCTATCAATAATTGCTGTTATCGGTTATCGATAAATATCAGCTTGCAAAATTGCTACTCTAATGAGAGGTCAAATTAGGGTGATGGAGGTGTGTTAAATGGCAATTGCCTTTGTTGTTTAGACGAAACAAATTGCGGCAGAGTTGTTATTACTTGGGGGCATCCATACAGACACGCAACGTAGAGAGAGAGCGAGAGAGAGAGAGAGAGAGAGAAAGAGAGAGAGAGAGAGAGAGGGAGAGAGAGAGGGGAGAGATATACAGAGAAAGTGAGGGAGACTGTGGACTGTGTTTGAATACGAGTGGGGAAAACTGGAGCGTGAGGTACTCGCAGTGTCATTTGTAATTGAAAATGAAAATGCAAAAGCAACAATAACAACAATAGACTGCGACAGACAAACAGATAGTTGCTGTAGTTAACAAGCAGCAGCAGAAGAAGAAGAGCAGTGGAAGCGGAAGTTCAAGTAGACGAACTGTATTTTACTTCTTTGTTTGTTTTTTGTTTCATTTTTCTCTTTTTGTCGCCTGTCAATTTATATGCCGTTAGCGTGCTGTCAATGAGCATGAATATGAAAAGCTAGCTGGCAGAGTTGTCACCGCACAGCAACGGGGGGGGGACGGACAAACGGAGCAGAGTTGCCAGGCTAAACGAGAGAAGCATTCATTCGTCAGTTGTCAATCGTGTGAGTTTTCGCATTTTGCCACTAAAAAACTAAAGGACACACTAATCAACAAACATTTACGTCGACATTGCGTGCATATTAAGTAGACACAACACTGTCAGCAATAAAGAGAGAGAGAGAGTGAGAGAGAGAGAGTGAGAGAGAGAGAGAGAGTGAGCGAGAGAGAACGTGAGTGACAGTCAAGGCTACACAGACGGTCTTCACTTGGCAGTAGCGAAAGAGTTATTAACTTTCAACTGCCACAAGCTCAACCCTGCCTCTGCCTCCGCCACTGCCTCGACCTTCCTCCCTCCCTCCCTCTGTACCTCTCTCTCTCTCTCTCGATATCTGCTGTCCCTCTCACTTGTATTTGGCGTATATTGGGTCGCACTTGGGCGTTACGTAAATTATATTCAGCAATTTATCATTTAAAAGTTTAATGTGCCTCTATAAATTTAAGTTGCATGACTCAAGTTGTCGACAGACAGAGATAGCAACAGCTAAACAGACAGAGACAGAGACAGAGTGAGAGTGAGTTTGAGTGTGAGAGAGTTGGGGGGAAAGGCGAGATGGCAACTCTGGCCGCTATTAGTTTGCAAAATATATCGTTAACCCATTCAGGCCGCCTGCCACAAAACATCCACCTTAGCCCACAAAACCAGAAACTCAACTTGAAGGTCAAAATGTGGCACGCGGTGAGAGAGACAGAGAGAGAAAGAAGGAGACAGAGAGAGAGAGAACGAGAGAGAGAAAGAGAGAGATAGGAGAGTGCGGAGGCGATAAAAATCGCAAGGTTTCTTAATCGAATGATTGAATAACTTTGAGCGATAAAACCCCAAGTACCAATAAGCAACTGATACGGGGTGTAAAACGAAAGTTGAATAAAGAAAGTAGCGCAAGAAAGTGGGGGGAAGGGAGACAAAATAACTTAGAGAGGAAGAGAAGAAACAAGACTTAGAGAGAGTGTACAATAAATGTAAAGAAGAGATGGGAAATGGCAAACAACAAGTAATAGTGGAAAGAAAAATGTGAGAAGCGGAAGAGAACATAAGAAAACTAAGATATAAGTTAATTAATATTAAAATAAACATTTAATACTATAACCTATTAATATTTATAGAGAAAAATCTCGGAAATAATCAAGTTTTAACAATAAGACAAGAGGTAAGCTAGAAAACTAAACTATATAGGAAAGAGGAAGGAACATTGAGCGAGGGAGAGAGAGAGTGAAATATAGATAGAGAGATACAGATAAAGAGAGAGAAAGACAAAGAGAGATACAGATATACATATATATTGAGAGAGAGAGAGAGAGAGAGAGAAAGCGAGAGAGACAGACAGATACGATGATCAATAGAGTGAGAGACAGAGAGATCTGGAAAGAGAGTTAAATTCAGATAGAGAAAGAGAGAAGGAGATGTAGAGATAAAGCGAGAGACACTAATAGGGAAAGAGAGAAATACAGATAGAGAAAAAGTGATATAAAGAGAGAAAGAGAGAGCGAAAGAGAGAGAGAGAGGCAGACAGATACGATGATCAAGAGAATGAGAGACAAAGAGATCTGGAAAGAGAGTTAAATTCAGATAGAGAAAGAGAGAAGGAGATGTAGTGATAAAGGGAGAGAGACAAAATGGTGGAAAGAGAAAGTGATATAAAGAGAGTAAGAGCGAGAGAGAGAGATATATAAAGAGAGAGAAATACAAAGATAGAAATGAGAAATATAGATAGAAAGAGACAGTCGAAATATATCAATAGAATGGAAGTTGTAGTTCACACAACATACTTCATACGAATGTCCTGAAGGACGTTGAATATGGAGAAGGTTGCAAATGAAGGAAAGGGAATGATGAAGTAAACGATGAAGAAGAAGGAGCTGAATAAGGAGCATTGTGGAAGGTTGCGGCTGTCAGAGGATAGATGGCAACAGTGCAACAAGAGTTGGCAGGAATGCGACGACTGTCTTCGCAGTTGGCGTGGCTGGCGAGTGGCAGCAACGCGATAGTGGGGCAGTGGTTGCCACGTGCCACGTGCCACATAGTGGCAACGGGACACTTGACTCTGTCTGTCTGCCACAGGGTATGCAATTTGTTTAGTGTGTGAAAATGAAACATTTTTCAGCGCAACTTCCCCGCGAATTCTCTGCTCTATCTCCAGCTCAACATGTTTGCTACTCCAACTGCCTGCATGTCTCTCTCTGTCTCGCTCTCTCTCTCTCTGTCTCTCTCTTTTCGTAAGACAACGCACAACACGGCGAATGATTGATGGATATTCTGAAACGCAGAAGCGCTACAAACAAATGAAACTTTTGTTTCCTGCATAATAAAATAACGTAAACACACAATAGATGAGACAGAGAGAGAGAGAGAGAGAGAGAGAGAGAGACAGAGAGAGAGAGAGAGAGAGAGAGAGAGAGAGACGGGTATGCTAGAGACAGAGTTAGAGGACAAATATGGCAACAGTCTGGAGAAAGTCAGAGAATAACAACAGAAACTAAAACCGAAGATAATAAAGAAATTAAAATACTCTAAGAAAAACTCTAAGAAACTAACGAGAAAATATATAGATACTATATAAAGAAATATAAATGTAGATTAAGAAAAACATATAGAAAAAAAAGTTGCAAAAAGTAGATAAAATTTAAAAAAAAAAACAAAAATATTCATAATAAATATAAGAGCGATAAAATAAGTGCCCTACAAATATGATGATAATATATAAAAGATAAATGATATAAGAGTTAAGAGAAGTGAAAGAAATAATGTTAAGAACAAAATATGATATGTAGTGTATGAAAATAGAATAAATGATATAAGAGTTAAGAAATAAGATAGAGAAACAATATAAATATAGATAGATGGTATAAAAGTCAAGAAATGACATAAGAGATAATAGTTGAAAAAAGGGGAGAAAAAAGAAACAAAAAATAATAAACATATGATATAATAATAAATGATAAAAGAGTTAAGAGAACAGAAACAAAAAAGGATATAATTAGTTTAAAAAAATAAACAGTTAAGAAATGAAATGAGGTAAGAATTATAAGTTTCAAAGTGAAATAACTCCGCTAATAAAGACTTAGTTCAAGTTCCCAAGACTCCCTCCCTAACTATAGAGTATAAGCGATAAGAAGTTGAAAGAGAGAGAGAGAGAGAGAGAGAGAGAGAGAGATAGATAGATAGAGAGAGAGGGAGATAGCAGGAACATTAGCAATGGCAGCAAGGACTCCACTAACACTGCCTAATGAAATACAACAAGAATTTTTCAATTTTACGCCAAAATAAGTTTTTGGGCTGTTCCCCAAAAATTTCCCCAAACCAATATTACAGAAGAGACCTCTTACCCACCCCCTCTCCCGTCTCCCCTCACCCGTCTCCTCCAGGCGAAAACAAAAAAGAAAAGCGGCAGAAAATGCAAAGAAAACGCGATAATTTTTCAAATACAGTCAAAACTTGTGGGCAGACAAGGGTGAGGAAAGTGGGTGGTGGGAGGGAGGGGGTAGGAGTGTTGAGAATACAACCACTTACACACATATACACATACAGACATACCTATAGAGGGTAATTACTTATAATCATTTCAATAAGGACACCAAAGGAGCAACAACAACAGCAAGTGAAGCAAACAAAAATTTAAATCCTTGTCGTCTTCCTGTATGTGTGTGTGTGTGTGTTTGTGTGTGTGTAGAACATGTTACTGAAAACCGAAAGTGTCAAAGCTTATAAACGTCAGACATAATTATGCCTGCAGGATAATTGTTTAGACACATGAGCATAATGAAAACATGACATGGCATCCGCCGAGGATCAAATGCGAAACAACAACACAACACACACATTGTGTGTGTCTGTGTGTGTGTGTGTGTTCGCTATCTCTCTCACTCTAACTGGCACTCGCAACTGGCAAAGCGGTGGCGGCATGTGGCATGTGGTATGTGTGGCAAGCTTAGGCGCGACAGCCCCTAGACTCTCAGCCTGCATGTGTATATGTGTGTGTGTGTGTGTGTATATATGTGTGTGTGTGTGTGTGTGAGTTGATGGTGGTAGTGGGCGTGGCATGCTGAAGACGCACGGCCACTTTCGCAATGGCAGCGTCCAAAAGAAGCGCAAAACCGAAATGCCGCAAAAGCAGCGCTCGCATTCGCATACCCTGTAACGAAATGCAAACAGGGTATACACACTGTTTGGTATGAAAATGCTGCCAGCTGCTAAACAAAAAAAAGAAAACGGCGAAACTCTAGCGTTGCCACGCATTAAGCACCATTGCCGCTCGCAACATTTGCAGGGTATCTCAGCGTCTATCAGTTTTTGAAATTGGTTTTGCAAAAGTGTTAAAGAGCAGCAGGCAAAACACTTGCGCTCAAGTGCTAATCTACCTGGTAAACAGAGCGTCAACTATATTGTACAGGGTGTCTGCTAGTCGAGTTGGAAACTAAGCAAACGACAGTTGTTTGACGCTCGACACTTCGTTAACTTCTCGACAGAGCCCCACTGACAATACAACCAACCACCCACCTACACACACACACATACACCTGTGTACACACATACACACACCCACACACATACATATGTATGTATGTATGTACATACATATAGATGTCCATACATATAGAGATTTTAATTACTGTTATCATTATGAATCGCATACAACGCTAATTAGTATGTTACGCTTTCATCTATGTAGTGTTTAGGGAACACAGAGACATCCTCAGCCTCCCTCCCCTACCAACACTTCCTCTATCTCTCTCTCTCTCTCTCTCTCTCTCTCTCTCTAATTATTCACCCTCTCTCTCTTTTGAAGACGCACTTGTTAAGTGTTTAACATAATGAACAAGCGTATTATGTTGGATTTAACATGACAGTTAACGATTTGTAGTGACAACAGCAGCAAACCAAAAAAAAAAAAAACCAAACATACCCTGTAAAATCGGGTAAAACCGTAAATAATATACAGGGTATTTACTTGGTAGCATGAATGTGTGTTTTACTTTACATTTATTTAAATATTTAAAAACAAAATATGTTGCTTTATCACAATAATATTATAATATTATTACTGCATTTTATTTTATCAGTTTTAAACAATCATATGTTTTGCCTTAAAAGTACCGCCATTATTTGAAAATTAGTGGTTTAGCGCCCAATCACGATACCAAGTTGACTTTCGATATATCGCACAATCGATACTGCCGTTCTGAAATTTGGGCCTAAATATGCCAGCAAAACTAATTATACCGCGCACACATCTTATTCAAATTTAATCATTTAATTTCTTAATTTCGAACTCGAAACACCTTATTATTGAACTGCGTAAAGTATGAATCTAACGAATCTATTTCAATTTCTCTGAGTCTGTTGTAAAATTATCATTTTTACTTGCTCTAATAGCCGATACTCTATCTAACTTTTCAAGAAAATCAACTTAAAATAATTTAGAATTCTATCAATCAACTGAACTTTGTATCTAATCATGTTTTCAATATATTTTATAGATTTCTTCTGTATCAAATTTTTTTTGACACTGAAACTCATTTTCAAGCAACAGTTCGAATTTGATATTTCTTGCCGCACTATGGACAACAATAGATTCAGATACAAAGTACTCGATATAGCGATATATGCATTGCGCTAGCGATAGTCACTTGCTGGCGATATTAATTGTTGGCGTATCAGTGCAGGTGTATGGTGGGCAATCGATACATACATCGATATATATGTTGAAACAGCGCTAAGTGTGTTTTGTTGTTTTCGTTTCATTTCAATAGTCTTCTTCGCTCTATTCGGTGTGGTTTATTTATTGCTGCTCGGTACTGCCGCGCTCTCGATGAATTCGTGTTTCAACAAAATGTTTTAAAACAATTTCACGGTTTTACTTCTATTTTTTTTATGTGTGTGTGTTTTATTGTATTATTTTATTGTGCAACTTGGAAAATGACATAAAAGAATAATGTAAACATTTCAAAAGATCAACCAAATAGAACAGCAAAATAAAAGGAGACAAGGCGTGCTATTTTTTTTTTTGTTTCTTCTTTCTATTATTTATCTCTGCGCTGTGCCTGTAAGTGTGAGTCCGTGTGTGTGTGTGAGTTTCTGCGTGTGTGTGTGCGGTGAGTGTTTACGACGCCGCCGTGGCCGCTGACTGCTGTATTATGGTATTAGTTAGTTAATAACTATAATAGTAATAATATTAACAACATCAGCAAGAAAAGCAAGTTATTTTCATAATATTTATAGTTGTGTTGTGTTGTGTCTTCTGCTGCTGATGAATTTATTATGAATTCGCGTATAAAAATGCAGAGCGACGGCCATTGAAATTTCACCGAAAAAAATCAAATAAAACAAAAAGAAATACAACAACAAAAACCAAACCACAACCACATCAACAAAAGTTTGTACAAAAATCGTAAAAAAAAAATACGCAAAACGTGACTAGTTTATTTTATTTAATGCAACAACAACAAGAACAACAACAACAGCAACAATATCAGCAGTAATAGCAGACAGACAGCAGCAACAACTACAAGTGATTTTTTTTGTTTCTTTCGTTTTCTTCTATTTTTTTTTTTTTGTTGACTGGTGAGCAGCAGATGACGTCGCGTCGCAGTCGCTGCCATCGTTGCGCCGCCGCATTGTGAGCATACGTTCATACGCTACGTATGTGTGTGTGTGTGTGTGTGTGTGTGTGTGCGAGTGTGTATAAAGGGCGGCGACAGCTCGGTGTGTCTGTGTGTGTTCTTCATTGTAGTTGTGTCGCAGTAAGAGATGCGTGCAATTAGCATTAATATAATTACAATTGCCGTGTGCATCCAAAATGGGGGTGCAACAATTGAAGAACAGACACAGCACAACACAGCATAACATTAAATCAACAGTCAGCAGCACCAATAGTAACAACAACAGCAACAACAGCAGCAGCAGCAACAACAAACAAACAAACAAATGCTTATTAATTGCCGTTGCGGACGCGCAGTTATTTCGTAATGCGCCAAGCAACAGCAGCGCAGCAGCAGCAGCAACAGCAGCAAGAGCAACAAAAACAACGACAAACTGCGTCGGTTGTAAAGCGCCGTTATTACACGCCGTCACTTGCATACACACATGCACAAAGGGAGACAGGCAACAGGCACACTAGCAGAGTGATAGAAAGAGAGCCAGTTTGCATGTACACGCACTTGTGCGTGTCTCTCTTTGTCTCTCTCGCGCTGCGCTGCGCTGCAGGCGCAACAGCTTAGCGTCGGTTTTCTTTCTTCGTCACTCGTTCATTCATTTGCTTTCTACCTGCTGCTGGTGCTGCTGCAGTGACGTTACGACGCTTTCGCTTGTTGCGCTCTTCGTCGGTCTCTCTTGTCAACCGACGAGAGAGGATCAGTCACTTCACCCATACACACACACACACACACAGCAATACCCTGCCAAACGCACTTCAATAACTTCAATTGAATTTGCTCATGTAACTGGAATGCAGTGTAACGCGATGTCGGTGTAGTCTGCAATTCAAGTAACAAAATCGTTGTCTTCATATTTCGTTTTGGCAAATCGACGCATTCCTTGAATTGCAGACGTCGTTGTGCGTCGCGTCATCGTCATCTGCTGCTTGCTGCGCTGTCGCAGTCTCATTCGCTGCTATCATTTACGAAAAACGCAACAACAACAACAACAGCAAAAGCAAAAACCATTCTCTAATTCGTATTTCATATTGTGTAGCCTGAGGCAGAGACCACCGCTGTTGGTGTAAACGAAGTGCAATATAATATTATTTAAGTGACAAAGAGCAAAGCAGAAAGAGGGAGAGAGTGTAATATTTATAAAAGTAAACGCACGAATCATATAAAAAAAAATTAAAAAAAAAAACAGACAAATAATGTTATAACGCAACCACAACAACAAAGACGACAAACAGAAAAAGCCGCAAATCGACGCAACGCAATTTCTTTTGGGAGTTTCTACTGTACATGCAATGGGCAGCGAAATGGCGCAGCGAAAGCAACAACAACAACAACAAAAGTATCAGCAAAAGAAACACAACAAACAACAAAAACAAATTTTGTTTGTTTTTATCATTACAACAATTTGTTGGCCACAGGTAAGTTCATCTCCTTTTTCTCTCACTTATCATCACTATGCAACACTGTAAAGTGTCAATTTCAGTGTTGGCATAAATCTGTCCTTCTTCTTTAGATCATTTTTAGCATTTTCTAGCTATTTTTTCTTGGCTATTAAGTTGAATTCCCTTTGTTTTGCACTGCTTATTTACATATAAAACAAACAGATTTGTTTTCTCTTAAAGTAATTTAATAATTTGATGATATCAATTTTACAAAGTAACAAATATAGAGTTGCTCCACTATCTAAAAATAAACCAGAATTCAGATAAACCCAAACAAAGCTGCAAGAAATTACACAAAAACTTTGTTTACGTACTCCTTGTATATAGTATGTATAGTATGGTGATTGGTACGGGAATTTTAGAAGTTGTAGTGATACCTTCGGTACTTAAGTACCAGTCGATAATATGATCTGATTTCCACTTTGAGTTGAACACTATATTTGTTTATATGTTGCAAAGTACTATACATATGTGAGTTCATATTGTGAATATCTGAAATATTCATTAACTGGGAGTTGCTCTCAAAATCCCATTTGAATAACAATTCACAGTTCCAGATTCCGATCAACAGATGCAGATACATATAGCATTTGTGTTATGCTCGCTGTAAATTCGATTTCACGAAGTAAACAAAATGATGTTGTTTCGACTACAAAATTTGATACCCTTTGCGCTTCTTCCATGCCAACAGTTTATAATATACGACTACATTTTGTAATGCAGGGTATTGGCTAGTCGAGCATGCTTTTGTAGCTCCGATTTGTGTTCTGGTTGTGGCATGCGTTTGGGGTGAACCTGTCGTTAAGGTCATTAAATTTCATTTGCCGCAGTTCGATTTACTATGCACATCTCCTTCTCTCTTCACAGTCTCTCTCTCTCTTTCTCTCTCTCTGTCTGTTTGTCTGTGTGTTTTCTCGCTCATTTACAATTACAAATATTCACAAAATCTCTCGCTTAGCATTGTACATTTTATGCATTTATTATTATTATTATTTGTGTTGCCGCTTTTTTTATTTCTTTCCTTTTTTTATTTTTCTTTAGTTGGTGTCATAAACGTTTTAATCACTTGTCGAGCCGGTTTTTTTTCTCTTCATCTTCTTCTTCTCCTTGTTGTTTCTTCTCATTTTGTTCCGTTCCGTGCATTGTATTTATATTTTTGCATATGTACATAAATATATATACATACATACATATGTACGTACATATATATTTTTTTTGTTAAATGATATGGTAAAACCCATAATTCCGTAACTTCGTAATGCCATAATCAATAAGAATTTGCACGGCATTCGCCAAGTTCTTCATTCCCATTCGCATATCGAAAAACTATCGATCTGCCTATCGATAAACCACGTGCTGACATTAAAGCCCAAAATACACAGATATTGCTGCCAGTCTAGTTAGTGTATCGAGATAAACTTGATAAGCATAAATCTCTCAAGGTTGCCCTGATGTTACTCTCGACTGGTAACGGTCTCCATCTAGTCTATCCGTCTGTCCGTTCGTCCGTCCGTCCGTCTGTTCATCTGTCTGTTTGGTTTCTAGCCGGCTCTAAAGTTGTCCTACTCTATCAATGCTTGTTGCCTGCCTCTCTTCTCCACTCTTAACTCTGTTCTGATATATGGTATTTCTAGCAGAAAAACAGAAAAGATTATCGCGTTTCAAATTTTTGTTTTATTTTCCTCATATACTTTTTTCATGTTGTTTTTGCAATAAAGGTCATTTGGAATGCGGCCGTATCGTCTTGTGTCTCACGTGCCAAAGAGTTAACAACAATAATCTACATACAAGAAAAATAAAGAAAAATAAAAATGTAAATAATAATATTTATGAAACTGAATGAAAGAGAGTGGAGAAGGCTTCACTTGATCAGTATCTTGGCAAATATTATTACGTGTTCTCGTTTTCGTTCTCGTTCCCGCTCTTGATCTCCCTCTCTCCCATCTAAGTTTTGGGATAGATGCAAATTGAGTGAAGAGAGAGAGAGTAGCACTCTGTACCGAATACCTGCTACGCATTACTCGTTACTCACGACAAATACATACCTGCCTCCGACTCCGATTCCGTTTAACTCGACAGATTCACGCTTAGTAAGCACCCTCCTCCATCCCTCCCCCACTGCCGTTCATCATCCTACCGTCATACACCCTCCTCCCTCCTCCACCGTTGTTCACTGCTGATGATGACATCAGCTATTGGAGTTTTGTTTTTGTTACTGCTCTTCTTCTTCATCATCACGTTATTGTTCTGTTTTGTATTTATTTGGTTTTATTGTATAACTTTTTAGATATGTAAATGTTGATTTGTTAATGTTGTCGCATGCTCTTTAGAATTTCGTTGTTAATTTTTTGTATTTTTATTATATTTTTATATTACTATTATTTTTGGTTTTATGATCATCTGGCAACGCCGTCATCTACATTCATAATTCAATTGGAGAGGTTTTCGCCCGCAGATCAAACATATGACGCCGGCAAAGTTCAATTAATAGAGATCATCTCGCTATATGTAGATACATATATGAATATACATATATAGTACATACATATATCGTATATCTGCCCCTATGTCTGGCCGGGTGTTTCCCTTAATTTGTTGAATTCCATACCCTATAACTATAGTGTTGAGCGTACTTATTAGTTTTTACGATCGTTGTATGAGGTAATATCGTTAGACTTTGTCTGATTTATAGCATCGCTCTATACTATATAGTAGACCCTATAAACAGAACGAATTTGTCTTGCCAACTTTGCATTTTTATGACTTCGATTCCCTGAATCTTAACTAACTTATCCAGCATCGAGCTGAGATACCAGTTTTGTCAGGTCTAAGCAACTTATTTGCACTATAATTTGCTCGACTTTCTCTCCCTACCTCTCTCTATCTATCTACATATATCTGTAAATCACTCTCTCTCCCTCTGGCTCGCTGTAATATAATGTTAATACCAAGTTACTTTTAGATCAGCAAATATTATCAACTTGTTGGCTTTAACACCTTTGGCGTTTGCTCAGAAACAGGTTAACGGTTTAGATAGCGTACTGGTTTTTTCTTTCTTTCTTATTTTTTTTGATCCACGAGAAATTGCATTTATTTAACTATTAGGGATGTTTCTTAATTCCGTTAGTTTTTTAGCTACAACTTATTTCTTTTACAAGAATTCCTTAAGATGTATAATTATTTTGCAAGTTAGGCTATAATTTGGGTTTGTTTAACTATTTAAATACTTATATGTATTTTTTAAATATAGAATTAAATTACTGAACAGCCATTTTTAGAACTTAGCCTATGAGGAAATTTTAACAAATTCATATATTATGTTATATTTATTTTATACCCATGTATTATAATATAATATAATATTCATATCTATTCATATTCAGTTCGAAGTGAATATAAAATTAAGTTAAATTAATTAAACTCAATTAAATTTAAAAATGATAATATGTGAAAGCCAAAATTGAAAATTATAAATAATATTAATTTATATAGCATATACACATATTTTTGTTTTCATCTTCGAAGCTGTCTGCAGGGTATATATTTAGTCGTGCTAACATAGAAATCATTTTCGACTGCATTTTTGGTTTCTTTCGGTTTTTTTTTTAAAGAATTGTTTCTCGCACATTATTATTATATTATTATACCGATTGTTGTTGTTGTTGTTATTATGAACTTGCTGTGCGCATTGCACTTGTGATCTGTCTGATCTAATTTCAATTAATTAAACCGTTAACGAAGTCTGCCAGCGTCGCTTCTTCTGCTTCTTCTTTTGCCTACACTACTTGATGAAACATTCTGTTAATTTTATGGCACTTTGTTTTTTTTTTCTTTCTGTATTTTTGTTGTTTTTGTTTTCGCTTTTGTTCTACTATACAGGTACTCTTTACGCTTCTTCCATGCCAACAGTTTATAATATACGACTACATTTTGTAATGCAGGGTATTGGCTAGTCGAGCATGCTTTTTCATGTAATTTTCTTGTTTTGGTTTTCGCTTTTCTTCTACTATAAAGGGTGTGGTCTGCTTTTTCTCCAAAAACTACAATATTTTTGGTGGCTTAAGAGCATGTACAGCAGACAGAAAGAGAGAGAGAGAGGGAGAGAGAGAGAGAGAGAGAGATGGAGAGAGAAAGAGAGATGTAGAGTGAGAATATAGATCAGTGTTGTTAATTGTCATGCAGAACAAGAGCTTCGCTTGGGCTTTTAACCCCGAAAGTCACAAATTGGTTTCGAAAATTGTAGAATTTACAAAAAGAAAAGGAAGAGAAAACTATAGAGAGAGAGAGAGAGAGAGAGAGAGGGAGTAGTTATTTTGTTTTTTCTACATCTGCAACTCTAGCAAACTGTCATTTATGGAGACTTGCAGCAGATTCACAGATTCTTTTAACAACATATGTACATTCATATGTGTGGCATGCACCCATCCGGCATTGCCCGTCGTCGTCGTCACGTTGATGGAGTGCCTTGTTTAAAAATAGCCCACCATTTAGCGGCAAATTATTTGTGGCTGTCAGACAGCGAGTGCTGTGTAAAGTACGGTAAACTAGTCTAAAACGAGACATACATACATATGTACATACATAAATACGTAGGGCCCGACCTGCTGGAGAGAGATTCTATCTCAAGTTCCGTCTATCAGTCAGACTCTCACCCCCTCCCTCTCTTACTATCTCTCTTCGCTGTTTAGCTGACACTGACTGTGACTGTAACTGTGACTATGACTGACTGTAACTGTGACTGTGACTTTGGGCCATAGTTTATTTCCCACTTTCCAAAATGAGTTGCATCGCATATTATGCACTTTACGAACTTTTCCAACACGGATATCGTTTTGCAACGATAAAGAAAAAACCCCAGATCCCCGAGAACCTCAGATCGTTGAGTAGAGAAACTATTTGTTGAATGGTCATTAGAAGTTTCTTGACAACTTTGTTGTGCAAATAGTTGCGAGTTGACTTATGTAAAACGCTGCTAAGCATTTATTAAAATTTTTGCGATATTTATAGTTGTAAGTGAATATGTATTAGATACATGTATATTTTTAAGGTTTTTTGTTTGTGAAATCATTACATTAGTTATTTTTTTCCATATTTCATGTCGGTTATTTATCATGCCATCGTAACATTGTGGTCACAAATTTTGCTCGATTTTTTTTCGCACACTCTCCCTTCCCCTTTCCCTCCCCCAACACACACACACACATGTACACAGATATTTGCAACTTTTACTATATTTGGCAACTCTATAGGGTATATGTACAAATGTTTAAAGAGCTTCGTCATAGTTAACTGACAAATGCAAAAGGTTTGTTTCATTGGGCCTACATTTATGGCCAAAAAAAACGCAGGTAATTGGCCAATTCCCTCTGTCAGAGGTGTTGAATCTCCCCCCGCACCAATCCCCCTTCAGCTGTGAAAAAGAAACAACACATTGTTTTTGCATTATATAATGATGGAGTTCAAAAATGTATCGTTAAAGTGTGCCTTAAATGGGTCTAGAGTTCATCTATATAGAGCCGAGATCGGCCGATATATCTTGGCTAATGATTGTGGCCACAAAGTGACGACGCTGCATTAACGGCTGCAACAAAATATATATATATATGTATATATATATGTTTTTGTATTAATTAATGTTAATTGCGACGGCCGCTTACAACTTTATTTTTTCTCTTCTTCAAAAATATTTAAAATAAAAATAAAACTGGGCCAAGTTAAAAAAAGGGAGAAATAAATAAAAAAAAAATTTCAACAATTTTGTTGTTTGCAAAAATTGCAATTCAATTGAAAAATTTGATTTTACTTTGACTCACTTCACATATACGCATATTATTCAGTTATATATATTTATATATATACTTATATACTTAAAAATACATAAAGCAGTTTGTTATTTATTCAATTTCAAATATATGAGAAAAAGGCAAAAGCAGAAGAAACGTAAATAAATGAATAATAGCAAAAAAACAAAAAAAAAAAACCGAAAAATCGAATGAAACAAAAATTATAAAATAAAAAGAAAAAAAACAAATTGGTGCCTCACCTAACTGGTTTCGGTGCTTGCCATATAAATAATTAGCAAAAACTAACAATCACACACACACACCAACACACACACACACACACAATAACCGGCCCACCAGCAGCTGACCAATACCTACCCCGTCACCCCCCTCAAATCTGCTTCCCCTCGCATGATTTTAGACTTGGCACAACTTCACTTCGTTTGCCACGCTCAGAGAGACGACTTCAGCGCACCTGCGCCGCTGTTATGCCTACAATCAATGCAACAAAATTTCTGTACATACCCTGTAAAAGTTGATGACAAACTGGTGGGGTATGCCCGGCCAGCAAATACTGTAATTAAAGTTCAACTGGAAATTTGCCAAACTCTATTCTAATTTCAAATTTAACTCAACGAGTTGGCATACCCTGCAGTTGTATAATTTACAGCATAACTACTAGTCGTTCACTCGTCTGTCCAACGCAGCGGACTTTGCATTTCAGTCTCGACTCAGTCTATGCAATTTTGGATTTGCATTTTTTGTGCAATTATTGCCAAGTAATTTCTGAAAACACTTTTGAACTACATATTTATGTATGTATGAGAATGAGATACCCTATAATAACTGGCCGCTTTGCGCTGACACTGACTGGCTCTGTTCGAGCCGCAAGTTCAATTCATCAGCCTCATTTGCATCAGCATCAGCATCAACATCGTCATCATCATAATCCGCAATCAAGATCATTATCATAAAAACATTGACATGACATTGGTTGTTCATTTTTTTCTGTATTTTTATTTTTATTTTTTTTTTTTGTGGTTCTTGTTGGGGCTGTCGGCATACCCTGTAAAATGTTGGATTCATTCAGCTTGTAGCTGGACTTATGTTGATAGAATTTTACAAAATTAAACAAAATTTTTATAAATATTGAGAATCATTTGAATTGCAGTAGAGAATATATACAGAATACTTGCTCCGCGTAACATGACCTGCAATTCAAGATACCCCATGAGAGTACTGAACTTAGACACAAATGTGAGTTAATGCTTGGACTGTATGTGTGTGTGTGTGTGTGTGTGTGTGTGTGTGTGTGTGTGTGTGTGTAGAGCAGCGGGGGTCCCACTGGGTGAATTGGTTCATGACCTCGTCTTGAATGTGTTTTCTTTTATTTATTTTATACTGTTTTTTTCTTCTTTATTTTATTTTATTTTATTGCACATCATAAACTAATTGCAGTGTATTTTTGTTTGTTTTTGTATGTATTTAAGTTGCAATTTGGGCAAATTGCGAGCGACAATTGCATTCGTAATGAGTTGGCAAGGTCAGTGACAAAAGCTGCTTGCTATGTGCGTGGTGGCATAGCAGACACATAACTTTCCAACTGTCCGAAATTCCTCTCTCTCACCAAACCCCTCAACAAAAAAAAAAAAAAAAAAAAAAAAAATAAATTCAATAAATAACAAAATCGTAATATCAAAACGGAAAGTGAAAGGCAGAGACAGAGACTGTCTGAAATCCCCCGAAATAAAGAGAGGGGAAAGAAAGAAAAAAATATTTGAAGCCGCAAGTTTTGGCTATGGTAATCTCTCTATAAGTGCCGCAATGTCAATCGCAAGTGTTTTATAAATAGCCGCAGATGGAAAACGAAAGACACCCACAAATCTTCGAGTATCAAAACACTCACAAATAAACGAATATGAATTCGTATTGGAATACGAATACTTTCCATTCCCACCTAGTTTGACACTGTGTTGTCGTCCCAAGAGAGAAGTGGAGGTGGACGAGGTAGAGCTATGCTGGGAGTTCATTTGTTGTTCAACTGCCACGCCCTCAACTCCATACGCTTAGCCTCAATCTGTAGCAATAATAAATATTTTTTATGTTTTTTATGTTATTGTTATTTTCTTTTGGCATACCCATGCAAATCAATAAACAACGAATGCCAATTTATCGTCTGCTATACGATATTCATGTGTACATACATATTATCGTATTTTATAGGTATAGATGGATTATCATCTTGTTGAGGATCGACAATTGAGGAAATACATTTACCATTTACCTAAACATTAACCAATGCCATCACATATTTGTTCACAACAGTAAACAAAATGAATATAATATTTGCTTACTTCAAATTATCGTATAAAATTCGCAATTTGACTCGACACACATTTTTCACAGTTATCGCCGGGCATTTGATCCAAACATAAATATCGATTGAATGCAGATGTCTCCGACTGTTATTTGACTCTTCCTTGAGTTGATTGGCTTAGATATGCGTATGGGCATCATATTTTCCATTCTGAAACCAGCACAGGCATTCCCTTTGATGTGCTATCGTATTGAAATTGATTGGGAAGTAATATCCAGTGTGGAAATTTAATCGAGTAAGAATTTCCACAAGTCTAAACAGACCTTCCCCCATACGAGCCCCTTATAACATTGTATTGCCATAACTTTGCCAAATGTAAACCGATTTTATTGCAATTTGGATTTCTGTTAATCACAGTTTACTTCTGCATTCGTCCGAATTCGGGCTTTTCAATTTTTCGACTTTTGACCATATTTGCATACTAACCACTTAGCAAAATCATCAAAAAACTAAAAAATTGTCGACCCCAATTTTGTGATTTTTATCGATTCTACGACTTGAACTAGCAATTTCCTTTTTATTTCAGTTGTTTTTAATGAGTATTTCCTGAGATATGGCCAAAGAAATGTGTTAAGTGACGCAAAACGGCAAATTTCGCATAATGGAGCTCCTCATATCTTTGAATTGCCATAACTCGTTCAAAAATCATTTGATTTTAACAAATTTTGGCTTTTTGATTATGGTTTTGATAACTAAATGAAACTGCATTCAAATTTTCCTAAGATAAGCATTTTTCAGTTTTTCGACTTTTTTGACCCATTTTCCATACTAACCCTTGATAAAATCATCAAAAATCGAAACATTTTTTTACCCCAATTTTTTGACTGTTATCGATTCCAGGACTCATAACTAGCATTTTGCTGTTTATTTGAGCTGTTTCTGATGAGTATTTTCTGAGATATGGCCAAAACTGTGTCTAAAAAATACTCAAAATGGCAATTTTCGTACTATGGGATTCTTCCCAACTTTGAATTGTCATAACTTCGTCAAAAATAATCTGATTTTGATGAATTTTGGCTTTTTGATTATGGTTTTGTTAACCAAATGAAACTGCATTCAAATTTTTCTTAATTTGGCATTTTTAAATTTTTCGACTTTTTTTTACCCATTTTCCATACTAACCCCTTGACAAAATCATCAAAAATCGAAAAATTTTTTTACCCCAATTTTTTGACTGTTATCGATTCCAGGACTCATAACTAGCATTTTGCTGTTTATTTGAGCTGTTTCTGATGAGTATTTTCTGAGATATGGCCAAAAATGTGTCTAAAAAAGACTCAAAATGGCAATTTTCGTACTATGGAATTCTTCCCAACTTTGAATTGTCATAACTTCGTCAAAAATAATCTGATTTTGATGAATTTTGGCTTTTTGATTATGGTTTTGTTAACCAAATGAAACTGCATTCAAATTTTTCTTAATTTGGCATTTTTAAATTTTTCGACTTTTTTTACCCATTTTCCATACTAACCCCTTGACAAAATCATCAAAAATCGAAAAATTTTTTTACCCCAATTTTTTGACTGTTATCGATTCCAGGACTCATAACTAGCATTTTGCTGTTTATTTGAGCTGTTTCTGATGAGTATTTTCCGAGATATGGCCAAAAATGTGTCTAAAAAAGACTCAAAATGGCACTTTGCGTACTATGGGATTCTTCCCAACTTTGAATTGTCATAACTTCGACAAAAATCATTCGATTTTAATGAATTTTGGCTTTTTGATTATGGTTTTGATAACCAAATGAAACTGCATTTAATTTTTTCTTAATTTGGCATTTTTAAATTTTTCAACTTTTTTGACCCATTTTCCATACTAACCCCTTGACAAAATCATCAAAAATCGAAAAAAATTTTTACCCCAATTTTTTGACTGTTATCGATTCCAGGACTCATAACTAGCATTTTGCTTTTTATTTGAGGTGTTGCTCATGAATATTTCCCGAGTTATGCATATCCGAAGAAAGTCACGCCAATTGTATATTTCCTTTGGCTTTTCTAGAGCTTTGCCTTTTGGCTTCCTGTTCATTTCGTCACTTTCTTCACACTCTGTCTCTTTGGCACACTCTGATGTATATAGTGTATGTATGTATATAGTAAGTGTGGGTATTGTTCAAGCATACCAATTTTGTTACTGCGCTTGTTTAATGTATGATTTTTTGGAATGGGTCATAAAAAGCTCGTCACTTGCGGCACTATTCACAGGGTATGCCCATGGCCATCGATCAAATCGTGTTTACAATGAAAGAGATCTTTATGTCTGTATGTATGTATGTATGTATGTATGTGGGTATATATAAATCAGCTAACATATAGTGGTGTGAATCATCATCTAATCAATGCCGCAATTGAAGTGGCAATATGGATGTGTTATGTGCTCTCTTCGTATTGAATGTCAAATGGCAGCTGAAAATCATCCACCCACAATCTAAGTACAAAAACGAGAATTTAACTTCCGTAACTTTCAATTGTGTTTGCATGTCACATGCAACAACAATAACGGGAATAATAACAACAATTTGCCACAATATCTCAATTCATATTTCATATCCGAAATTGTAAAAATCAATGGTTGGTTTTGCGATTTTCCGCTTATTTAACTCATCGCTGGCTTGGGAAAATGATTTCATTTTCATTCAACGCGTTCAGGCTGAATTTCCATTGAAATTTGTACAATTTCCAAGTTCATGGAAAAACATTATAGAGTGACAGAGAAGACTTACTTCCACAAAAAAAGGTCACGTGTTTCCCAAAATGATCTTTCTTAATTTTTGTATTTTTGTTTTTTATTTTTATTTCTTTTTGTTGAGGGGGGATATAATCGTGATGTGCGTCATCGCGACAACTCGCTCGATAAACATTTAATTATCGCATCAGGTTGAATGGAAATCTTTTGCTAATCTTTATTTAATTAACAATTTAAATGATGACTGAAAATTATTCACATTCGCAACTTTTTACACAATGCTGCGTGCCATTGCAATTTCCATCTTAACTCCGCCCTTAATCGCCCTTCACAAATCAGTGTGAATTATTTGAATGTCTTCTCAGAAGGCAAACACAAAAAACATTTTAAAGTTGAAATGAGATGAATTGCGAAAGTGGAAGCATCAGAAATATTAATATGTGAATATATGGCAAATACATGCAACAGTTTTAACTATAAAATTCTACAGAGTTCTATTATTTTATTTTTATTTTTAAATAATATTGAAGAACTTCTTTAAACAATGCTTGAAAAGAAATTAAAAACAAACAAATTATTTAAAAATGTCGAATTTTATTATTTTTTGAAATTACTGGAAATATATCTACTTTTGCTTCTTCGAACATTCATCAAATTTATAAAATCTTTAGCGAACTCTTGAGGGCTCTCGCTTCTCTCACCATCTTTCTATCAAACTGAATTTTTCAAAATTTTTATATTGAGAGTAAAAGTATAAAGTATAAAAAGAAAGTACTATATTTTTTATTTTGAATTAATTAATGCGAATTCTCTAGAATCTTAAAATGGCCTTTAAAATTTGTCACTCCATTGTTTTTTTTTTTTAAATACTTTCTAACACTTTTACTCTATTTATGTTCCCTCCGATTCTTTGTACCACAGTCTCTCTCTCTCTCTTTCACACCCCCCATGGCTCTCACTCTCTTTTTCTCTGAGCTATCAAATAACTACAATATATTCAATGTCAGCAACTGTGAAATGATTTTTTTGCTTATGCAACTATTGATTGCATACAGTTTCATTCATTTGCTGTGACATCTACACCCCGCAGCCACACACGCACACCCAACACACCCAAACACACACATTCATTCACAATTGATTATCATAAAGCACTAGATTAATGCAAACCTTAGCAAGCACGGGTTGTAATCCGAGAGCATGAGGTAAGAAGATACTCCTGACATTGTGAGTCAACTTAGTTATAGATTGCTTATCGCATATACCGATTAATATAGTAGATTGAGAAAGCGCGGCAATATTTTCTAATGTAGGTCAGGATTGAGGTATTTTAAAGTCCAATTTTTTAAATTAGTGGAAATGAAAGATTTTTAACTTTAAGGAAAATGACAATTTTAATGAATTTTGTTTTGTTTATTTTTTTTTTTAATTTATCTGTGTTTGTTGCAGGTCACAGATGCCGCCGATTTGGTCATCAGTGTTCCAAACGCGAGCAGCAATGAGAATGCCTTCTACCGCATCGACTACACACCGCCTTTTGGGTATCCGGAGCCGAACACCACCATTCCAGCCTCCGAGATAGGAAATGACATCAAGTTGTCCAAGGTATTGCCCGGCACCGAGTATAACTTCTGGCTATACTATACGAATTCGACGCATCAAGAGCTGCTTACTTGGACCGTGAACATCACAACAAGTGAGTAGTGCCTCTCTCCGATTGATGATGATGATTGATGAACTGATTTATCATTGTGGTTGTGATTGCAGCACCTGATCCACCAGAGAATCTCGGCGTACATCTGCGGTCCAGCAAGAGTGCGTTCATCACATGGAAGCCACCCGGCACTGGTCAATATGATGGCTTCAAGATAAAAGTGTTGGGGTTGTCAGAGCCACCGCATAGCGAAAGCAACCGCAGCACGATACTGGCGGGGAACGATACGCTGCAGCTGTCGGCCAAGGAGCTGACACCTGGCGGCACCTATCAGGTGCAGGCGTATACCCTGTACCAGGACAAGGAATCTGTCGCCTACACAAGTCGCAATTTCACAACAAGTAAGTCCCGGCACGCGGGCACACGCAGTCCCAACAGTCCCTGTAATTTCTAAAGCTCCCAGATGGGATGGTGTTGGGCTTCCTTCACTCCCTTAACCCATAACCCATACTTACTTTATATATATATATATATTCTCAATCTGTATTTTAACACTCACATAACGCTTGCCACAATGGAGGCCTGATGCTTCTACTGAAGGTAACCCCCATTATGTATAACCTATCTTTAGTATAACTATGTGTTTTCTAATAAAAAACATTCAACTCAATGATCATCCAATATAAAAGTAAACCCTTAACGTACGCATAGTGTGGCCCAAGGTAGGTAAATGCCTAAATTTGTATAGATTTATTTATACACGATATTAATTAGGTCTAATTATTATATACAGTATCTTTCCTTAACTTGAAGGGGTTCAAATCTTGATTGCTCTTCAATTTGGCTCTCTTTTCCTTGGGTCCCACTACATGCGATTGTTTTACGTCTTTATTTTTGGTCATAAGTTTCCCATTAACTGAATTATATTCACGCAACTAATCCCAACATTTAGAGATACATAGCATATTCATATAGATGGTTATTTAAACTCATAATGCGCAACATTTCCCAAATCCCCCCGTCATTTTCCCGCAGAGCCGAACACACCGGGCAAGTTCATCGTTTGGTTTCGCAATGAAACCACATTGCTGGTGCTGTGGCAGCCGCCGTATCCGGCGGGCCTCTATACCCACTATAAGGTCTCGATAACGCCAAACGATGCCATTGAGAGTGTACAGAACGTGCAGCGTGAGGGCGAACCGCCGGGACCGGCACAGGCGGCCTTCAAGGGCCTGGTCCCCGGTCGTGCCTACAACATCTCGGTACAGACAGTGTCCGAGAATGAGACATCGGTGCCGACTACGGCTCGTTATCTGACGGTGCCGGAGCGACCCCTGAACGTCACCTTCGATCCGCAGTACACGACAACCAATTCGTTTCGGGTTCGGTGGGAGGCGCCCCGAACCTACAGTGAATACGATTGCTTCGAGATTTCGATACTGCGACGCTCGTTTACAGTGCCTCGCAGCAAGGATGCCAACAGTTTGTACTTCGACTATCCCGATGCCCTGGACCCGGGCAAGACCTATGATGTAGTGGTCAAAACCAAATCTGAAACGGTCAACTCATGGCCGGTCAATGGACACATCACACTTCGGCCAAATGCCGTGCACAGTCTGCACGGATATCTCGATGATCGTACCAATGCGGTCCATCTATCCTGGGAGCCAGCGGAAGTAGGCACACAGGACAGCTATCGCATTACGTAAGGGTTCTCTAAAATTTCTATCTTATGCTCTCTTTGAATCGCTTTCCTGTTTCTCCCTTAGGTACTTTGAGTTGAGCAACGAGACGGATTCCGAAGCGGGAACACCTCATGTGGTTGAGACACGCGAAACTGAATATAAACTAGAACCGATTGATCCTCTGTTGCCTGGTCGACGGTATCAGATCGAAGTTCAGGCCTTGTCCAAGGGCATCAGCTCGAATGCGACAAGAATTGTTCGTCACACTCGACCCTCCGCACCCATCATCCAAGAATTGCGCAGCATCCAGCAGGGATTGAACATCAGTTGGCGCAGCGATGTCAACTCCCATCAGGATCGATACGAGGTGCACTATCAGCGCAATGGCACCAGGGAGGAGCGCACCATTAGCACCAACAATACCAGCCTGATCATCAAGTATCTGCATCCGGGCTCCGGTTATGAGATTAAGGTCTATGCCATCAGTCATGATATGCGCAGTGAACCGCATTCATATTTTCAGGCTGTTTGTGAGTATTGACTTAGACTGATTGAAATGATTTGATGATGATTGATCACGATTGATGGTGATTGATCAATCAATTGATTTAATGATTTGGAGCTGTCTAAAAGATTTTCTTGATTGATTGACTGATTGTTGTCATTCCTTGACATTTGCAGTTCCCAATCCACCCCGCAATCTCACCCATCGTACAGTGAACACAAATTTAGTGCTACTGCATTGGCTGCCACCAGAAGGCAGCGACTATAGTGAATACGCGGTGCGTTATCGCACAGCAGCCTCTACCTGGCAACGCCTATCGAATGTCCATGAACCGGAGGCACGCATCGAGGACATGCACTACGGGGAACGCTATCTGGTGCAGGTGAACACGGTTAGCTTCGGTGTGGAGAGTCCCACGCCATTGGAGCTGAACATCACGATGCCACCGCAGCCGGTGTCGAATGTGGTGCCATTGGTGGACTCCAGGAATCTAACGTTGGAATGGCCACGACCCGATGGACATGTCGATTACTATACCATCAAATGGTGGGCCACCGATGAGACTCAGCGCGTGGAATACAAGAACGTCTCCCAGCTGCCAGATGATGGTGAGTATAAGTGGAAGAGTAATTCAACTGCATCTAATGTCTCTCTGCCCCCCTTCCTTTAGCTGCGACTCCGTCAAGTAGCGTTCGAATACCCATCGAGGATCTCTCGCCAGGCAGGCAGTATAAGTTTGAGGTACAGGCGAGTTCGAATGGCATAAGGTCGGGCATAACACATTTGTCCGCACGCACAATGCCGCTCATCCAGTCGGATGTCTTTATCTCCAACACGGAGGAGCCGCAGACCGAAGAGTCGAACCGTGAGGAGCATCAGCATCCGAAGAGCAACAGCATCACGTTGAACTACACGCCAACACCAGCATCCAGCACCCGCTTTGACATCTATCGCTTCTCACTGGGCGATCCGTTGATCAAGGACAAGGAGAAGCTGGCCAACGATACGGAGCGCAAGCTCAGCTTCACGGGATTGACACCCGGCAAGTTGTACAACATAACCGTGTGGACGGTGAGCGGAGGCGTTGCCAGTCTGCCGATACAGCGACTGTATCGCCTGAATCCGTTGGCCATCAGTGATCTGGAGGCCACCCAGCTGGATGCACGGGAGATTACATTGCGGTGGACAGCACCAGCCGGCGAGTACACGGACTTTGAACTGCAGTATCTTAATGCGGACGAGGATGCACCCCAGTTGGTGCAGAGCATCACAGCCCAGACCCAGTTGACGCTCCAACGACTCCAGCCGTATCACAACTACACGTTCACGGTGTCGGCTCGTGCTGGCAGTGATACGGGCAGCACTATGATGCGCACCAGTGCCCCGATCTCGGCCAGCTATCAGACCCTGCCGGCGGCACCGGGACGTGTCGAGTACTTCCAGCCGATTGATGTGCAGCCGGGCGATATGACGTTCGAATGGTTGCTGGCCGCCCACGAGCATCATGGCGATATCGAGCACTTTAGGATCAGCTGCCAGAATGTGGACGATGCGGATGATCAGTTCAGCTATGATCTGCCACCGAATGCGACGCAGGCTCGCATCGATCGCCTTGTGCCGGGCAACACATATGTCTTTCGCATCCAGGCCAAGTCGGCGCTGGGCTATGGCTATGGAGCGGAGCGTGAGTATCGCCAGCAGATGCCCATCCTGGCGCCACCAACACCCCCGCCGCACATCATGCCCATCGAAGTGAGCCGTAGCAGCTCCACGATACAGATACGCTATAAGCAGAGCTACTTCTCGAATGCACATGGCCTGGTCAGATGGTACACTATCATCGTGGCCGAGGATGTGGGCAAGAATGCGTCCGGTCTGGAGATGCCCAGTTGGCGCGATGTGCAGGCCTACACCATTTGGCTGCCATACCAGGCCATCGAACCCTACAATCCCTTCGCCATACGGAACGCAACTCGGACATCCAGTGGTGGTGGCGGTGGCGAGAGCGTTGGCGGAGTCGAGGAGTTCACAATTGGCAGCGACATCTGCGAGAAGCATCGCGTCGGCTACTGCAACGGTCCCCTGAAATCGGCGACCACGTATCGCATCAAGGTGCGCGCCTTCACGGATGAGGACAAGTTCACCGATACCGTCTACAGTGAACCCATCACCACCGATCGCGATGATGTGCTGTGGCTCATCGGTTTGCTCTCCATTGTTGTGTTCATCGCTGCTGTTGTCCTCTTTGTCGGCTATTATCTGTACCGCTGCAATAGTATGCGTCGGCCGGCGAATAAGCTCGCCAGGATGCAGGATGAGCTAGCGCCACTACCCGATGGCTACATTGAACCGAATCGTCCGGTGCATGTCAAGGATTTCGCGGAACACTATCGGATTATGTCGGCCGATTCGGATTTCCGGTTCAGCGAAGAGTTCGAGGATCTGAAGAATGTGGGCAGGGATCAGGCATGCAGTTTCGCGGATCTGCCCTGCAATCGTCCCAAGAATCGCTTCACCAACATACTGCCCTACGATCATTCACGGTTCAAGCTACAGCCCGTGGACGATGACGATGGATCCGATTACATCAATGCCAACTATATGCCCGGTCACAATTCGCCCCGTGAGTTCATTGTCACCCAGGGTCCGTTGCACTCGACGCGCGAGGAGTTCTGGCGCATGTGCTGGGAGAGCAACTCGCGTGCGATTGTCATGCTGACACGCTGCTTCGAAAAGGGACGCGAGAAGTGCGATCAATACTGGCCCATAGATCCGGTGCCCATATTCTATGGGGATATCAAAGTGCAGCTGATGACCAACACACATTTCCTGGACTGGTCCATAGCCGAGTTTATGGTATCCCGGGTAAGTCCGAACGGAACCTCCACCCTTCCTAAATCCTAGGACTCTTTTTGAAATGATTTTCTGTATCCTTTCAGAATTGTGAATCTCGCATCATGCGTCACTTTCATTTCACGACATGGCCCGACTTTGGGGTTCCCGAGCCACCGCAGTCCCTGGTGCGGTTCGTGCGCGCGTTCCGCGACCGCATCGGCACCGATATGCGGCCCATCATCGTCCATTGCAGCGCCGGCGTGGGAAGATCGGGCACATTCATTGCTTTGGATCGAATACTGCAGCACATCAACAAGTCCGACTATGTGGATATCTTTGGTATTGTGTTTGCCATGCGCAAAGGTGAGATTGACCTTAACGATAACGATAACCGATAACAATATCGATAACTTTCGCAGAGCGCGTATTCATGGTGCAAACGGAGCAACAATATGTCTGCATACATCAGTGCCTGCTGGCGGTACTGGAGGGCAAGGAGCATCTGCTGGCCGAATCCCATGAGCTCCACGAGAACGATGGTTTCGAGGGTAAGCTAAATAATACACACACACATACACACCTACACACACACACACACACACGCTCACACACCTACAACTACAACTACAGACGCCAAAATAGCCGTTTTTTGTTTTGCTGTGTCTTCGTTTTGTTTCCCTCTCGATTCTCTTTTGTTTTCATTTTATGTTTTGTTTTTTAATTAACACTCTAGTCTAACTTCAAGGTTAATAACTTTACAAAATGGCGGCGGTTACTTACAACTTTCAACTCACTCTCTCCCTTTCACACAAACTCTCTTCATTTCACTCTCTCTCTCTCTCTCTCTCTCTCTCTCTGCGACACTTTCTGTATATACATACATATATATTTTTTAAAATTACAAATTCACCTGCACTTGTATATTGCCAATACATGATTAACACACACAATCACACACACGCTCTGTATCTCATTCTCTCATTCTCTATCTCTTTCGCGCACACACACACACACTCACATACTTGAATATCTGTACAACTGCTGCTCGCAAAACTTTCTATTGAAAACAATGTATCTTGAACAAAAATTATCTGCAATGAAAACAAAAAAAAAAAAATATAATCAACACATCAAAACATGTCGAATTTAGTGACTAAAATTTACTTAGAACGCTGCAAGGCCACGCCCACATTCCAAGGCACGCCCATGCGTGCCTCACTGGCGCTGGCCGAAGAGTTGGATCGCGAACTGGAATTGCAATTGGAGCAGCAGCAGCAGCAGGCAGAAGGAGAAGAAGAAGAACGAGAACGAGATGAAGAGGGGGCCAACGGGGCGGATGAAAATGATGATGAAGATGAACTCGATGATGATGACGATGATGAGGATGACGATGATCAGCAGCCTTTGAATAATGAGACGACGGCAACATTATCAACGACCAGCAGTGGCAGTGGCAGTCAATCACAATTGCAACACTTGCAACATTTTCAGCAGAAGCAGCAGCAGCAACAACAACAGCAACTGGCAACTAACAACAATTGCACTAGCATTCACACAGACACAGACAGTGAGGATGAGGATGGTGATGGTATTGATAAGAGTCCGCTTTTAGGTTTGTACAATAAATACCAACAACAAACAAACAAATAAACAACAACAGCAACAACAACAACAACAACAACAATGAGCAGAACATGTACATGAACAACAACAACAAATACTATCCACATACCACCAACTTTATTTTAGCTTCTTTATTCTTATTATTTTTTATATATTTTTATTTATATTTGTTAGTTGATATGCAGAGTTGTTGGCTGGTTAATTTTGGGCTAACACCCAACCCACCCCACCCCCACCCCCACCCCATTACTATCCCCTCCACTAACACAAAATCGTATACTGTAAATAATAGTGGACATAGTGTAATTAACCATAGTACTACCCTAAACTACCACGCCCCCAAAACGTAAACTAGACATTAAACATTATAAACAAATTTCGCTTCTATTTCAAACTAACGCTTTGGGGCATGCCACATTGACAAAAAAATAAATATATATTAATTTATTACAAACTTCGTTTAGCCAGCATACAAAAGAAAAGAAAAACATTTATACAAAATACAACTAATTAATATATTTTGTTAAATTTCTGCACAGATGACGAGGGAATTGCCGAAACTGGCATCTGAGCGGGATGGCAACATACAATGAAAGAGACAGAGAGCAATCGACTTGAACTTGGCTGATGTGAATGTTGCTAATATTTATATCAATATATTTATATATAGTTTAACTATGTCTTCTAAGATATACCTACACACACACACACATACACACACATATACAATTCTACACTTATATCAACTAAACTATAAATATTTAATAGTTTTGTGTGTAAAAACAAACACACAAAAAAACAAAAAAAAAAAATGAAAAAATCTGCCTGTGATGTGCTGGATGTGATTTGTCTATAATATTTGTAATTGGCATGCGCTACGATTCCTAAAATCCTTAAAAAATATACACAGACCCCTCCCCTATTTAAACCTCCTTGAGTTGTGACACTTTCCAATCCTTTACACTCCATTTGTAGCGCATGCAAATCGCCAATTAAGACCAAACAAACAGAGCGTAATCTTAAGTTTCAGGTATATTTAATTATCTACAAAAACAAGAAATTAAACCCATAAACTATATTATACAAATATTTATATATATATATGGGTATATATATATATATATACTATATACTATCAAGATCAGTTAATATAAGGATAACTGCATGTACTTATATAATTTTTATACATTTTTTTTTTACATTTATAATTGTAAATTTTGTCGTGTGCCTGTTTTAAATTGTATTTCTGCTTGACATCGATGTATATTTATCGATCAAGCTATTTAAATTTAAATTAATATTGTTTTACTTCTTGATTTTGTGACATTGCAATTTTAGTAAAATAATTGAAATTTTTGTTTTGTTTTTCAAAATTGGTTTCTAAGACGATTGTAAAATCAAACAAAAGAAATCGCAGCTCGAATATTCATTAATATGTATTTTGCCATCAATCTACTTAGTCAATAATGCGATCAATCAACAACAAACAAAATCAATTGTAAACATAAATAATATATGAATATACATGTTTTTTTTTAGCATTTATAGGAACAAATGAACAAATCAAAAAAGTACAGCAAAAAAATCGAATAATAATGTGTTCTTTTTTTTGTTGAAGACAATAATGCAGTGGCTTGTTCGTCTATTCAAAATATACAAGTTTTGAAAACGTAGGAATAAAAAAATTATCCTTTGAAAAGTCGTGTGGTTTTAAAAAATATAATTATTTATATATTTTATTATTTATAAAATTCCTATCCAATATTTGCAGGACATCTCCCAAACGATTTGTAAGAGTTAACGCTATCGATTGACATGCAAGGATACAGGGGTCATCTAGGAATCCGACACTTGTAAAATTTTTGCTCGGGGGACGAAGGATATGATCTGAAAAGACAAAAAATAAGGATATCTCGGGAACAAGAAGGAAAATTTGAATGTCCTTTAGCATGCAGATAGGTCTTCTAAAAAGTTTTCATTTGAGACAGGATTTACAAGGATACGGCAGGACATAGCCAAGTTGTAGCCATTTTTAAGTATACAGAAAAATGCAAATTTCTCCGCTCCTGTAGGGATTTTCGTCCTTTTTATAGCAAAACCAGACGAAAGACTAAAGGACCTATCTTTGTGCCAAAGGACATCCTTATAGTCCTTTAAATGACGGAGATATCCTGTGATTTGTGACTAACCCCCTTATAGAATTTTCGAAGGACATTTTTGATAGAATCCTGGAAATCCATGAATGCCAATCGATAGTCCTGCTGTCAGGGATTCCAAAAATATGTTTGATTTCCAAAATCGATAGTTTATCGAAAAGTTATCGATAAGAGTCGAATGTCAGAGAATGGTCCTTTTTAGTAAATTAGCTCTAATTCAGTCGTTTTCAGTCGTATTTTCGCAGGACATGTCTCCTTCGATTCGTGAGAGTCAAGTCTATCGATTGGCATTCAAGGATATAGGGGTCATCTAGGAATCCGGCACTTGTAAAATTTTTGCTCGGGGGACGAAGGATGTGATCTAAAAACACAAAAACCAAGATATCTCGAGAATAAGAAGGACGATCTGAATGTCCTTTAGCATGCAGATAGGTCTTCTAAAAAGTTTTCATTTGAGACAGGATTTACAAGGATACGGCAGGACATAGCCAAGTTGTAGCCATTTTTAAGTATACAGAAAAATGCAAATTTCTCCGCTCCTGTAGGGATTTTCGTCCTTTTTATAGCAAAACCAGACGAAAGACTAAAGGACCTATCTTTGTGCCAAAGGACATCCTTATAGTCCTTTAAATGACGGAGATATCCTGTGATTTGTGACTAACCCCCTTATAGAATTTTCGAAGGACATTTTTGATAAAATCCTGGAAATCCTTGAATGCCAATCGATAGTCCTGCTGTCAGGGATTCCAAAAATATGTTTGATTTCCAAAATCGATAGTTTATCGAAAAGTTATCGATAAGAATCGAGTGTCAGAGGAAGGTCCTTTTTAGTAAATTAGCTCTAATTCGGTCGTATCATGTCGTATTATTGCAGGACAGGTCTCGTTCGATTCGTGAGAATCGACTCTACCGATTGGCATTCAAGGATACGGGAGGAATTTCAAAATAGGACACTTGTACTTACTTAATTTTACCAATTTCTAATTTATGAAAATAGAAAAACTTCAGGAGAATCTTTTTAGTTATCTTTATTTAATTCACTTTTCATACCATTCTTGTATCGGTTTATTTTTAAAATCGTTATCAATGCAAATAAAATGTCAAAAATATGTTAGTTTATTTCCAATTTAAGTGTTTTTTCTTGTCAATGTTGACGTGCCATTCTGATGAGCAGTTTTTCACCTGAAAGAAGAAGAAGAAAGAATATTAAATAAAGTGGAATTTATATAGATGTATCGATAAATTAAAATATAGAACGGCCATAAAATATCCCGTTGTTGATGCCAACTTAAATATTTCGACAGCAAAAACTGGTTGTGGTCCCAAACGTGCAATGGTTGCTGAACAGGCTAATAAAGGCGAACTACTTAGCGAATGTAAATTTAATTTGCCCGCTTGAAAGTAGGCAACATTTAAGCAGGGGCCATTTGAGCTTTCACTAAGCAACGCATTATTTGCATGGCGGCGCCACTCTATATAAATTATAAATCATAATCACATAAATTTACGGAAATGAAATGATAAACTAAAAGTGAGTTTACTGCTGCTGTTGTCGTTCGCGGTGGTGACTAAGCGTGGCATTTGAGAAATCTTAATAAGCTGCACAAATCCAAATCTGGCAGAAATAATCTGGGCAATTAAAAGGCTACCAACTGATACATATACCACGAGCAGAAGGCCAGACAGACAGACAAAGATAGCACAATTCCAAGGAATACTCGATTTGTGTGTGAGTGTGTGTACAGGAGTGTGTGTGTGTGTGTGGTGTCGGCATTCGCTTAAACATATAAAGCATGGGACTAATTGCATTTGCACTTGTTGTGCGATATTTCTATATGTTGAAAATGTTATGGCCACAGATCGCATAGAACTCTAGTTAACTCAACTCAACTGGAGTCGCCGTGCAACAAGACGAGTCACGAATGCCAATAAATAGTTGCAACTTGCATTTTCAATACCCTAACCCCAAACGGATGCCATGAGTTTCTCATTCAATACAATCGCCAAATGTTAAGTGATATGGAATTGGCCAAGAGCCTAGACAGCTTTTGGTTGAAGTGTATAACAATGTTTTGTTTGAGTTGGTGACCAACTTGGCTTTGTTTCTTGGCTTACACATCATTTGTCATTTATCTCTGCGGCCTTTTAGCGTCCGTTTGGCTTAATTGACTTCTTCTTCTTCTTCTTCTTCTTCTTGTTGCGTTTGCGTTGTTGAAATTGCTGTGGCCAAAAGGAAAACCCAACTGGATGAGCCCCTCCACTGTCATTGCTGCTGCTTCTTCTGCCTCTTCTTAGTCGTGTTCTTCTTCTTCTGCTTCTGCTTCTTCTTCTTCTTCTTGTATGCAGTTGTAAGCAGGCAGAGAGCCATTTATTTATCCATATGTTATGGCCAATACCAATTGGCCATAGCGCGGAACATTTAGCTTCATTACTGCAAACCATTTCAAGTCGCTGGTCTTGGCCATGGCAATACTGTAGAACCGTTTTAATTAGATGTAACCATAATAAATCAACAACAATAACAGCAGCAGCAACAGCAGCAACAACAACAACAACAACAACGTCATCAAGTGCAATTCTTGTTGCTGGTGGAAGGAGTTTATTGAGCGTGAGCCCAGGACACTTTTTTTGTTCCCATAAAACATAAGCCACAAATGACAAATGACAGCTGACTTCTCACACTCAAAACTCATTTCTCGCCACTTTTTGTTTCGCTTTCAACAAGCTGCCACTACAACGCGGAGGAAGGAGGAAGAAGACGAGGATGCGGAGGGATTTCAGTGCCACAAACGTTGTTGCACTTGGAAGTCATTACATAATCACAGCAGCTGAGGCAAGTGCCGAGACTCGAGACTTGAGATGCCGCCGAGAGAAACGCATCAAATCAAATGAGCTGGAGACATGCGAGCAAACACTTTGCGGCAAGCACAACTCATTTTTTGCCAACTCTTAGAACTACCCTCTTTCTACTCTTTTCCCCCGAACTGTCTTCAATTACAGGGTTCAGACTTTTGCGAATAAACTCGGAGTTTGTAAACAATTTTAATATAAATTAAGAAATTACTCTCAGCTAAATTTCTAAGATTACTATATCATTAGATATTTATACTTATATATGATACAGTATATTTTGTTTTTTTTTGATTATGTAGTCTATGATTATATTTTTCAAATAATTTAATATTATTCCGTTATACTTCCAATTTTTTCGAACACTTTCTCCAACACTTTTTAAATTTTCTTCTTAATTCTTGAATTGGGGTATGTATAATATGTATTGATAAACCAAAATAAAAATATATTTTGGAAATATAATAAACAAAATATTTCCACAGATAATACTATATTCGGAAATCTATGATTATCGTTCATATCATATCACATCTCAACTCTTGAGGCGTCTTCCAACGAAATTCACGATCAAAATGTGATCGTAATGATGCTATATGAAATCACTTCTCGAAGCACATGAATTCCTTGTTTTGCTAGGGGCGCCATGCCACATCGTACCTCTCCCACGCTGCATGCAACACTGAAGCGGGGCAACTGCGACTTGATTCGCAGATGGAACTAATGACACTGATTACCTCAGTTTAGATGGGATCAATATTATCTTTATCGTTATTGTTATGAGCTACACTTGACTAGCTGCTGATACTCCATCTGTTGTTGCTGGTGCTGTTGCTGTTTTGGTTGTTGTTATGGGCCAAATTCAATTTTGGCTTAGAGCCGACTTTAACCTAGTTCTGTTGGCTGCCAATCAACTTAAGTTACATGGCGGGACAGAGACAAACGCCCCGGCCAAATGCAAATTGCTGGCAACCGTCTTTTAGATCTACATAGTTCTCCCTATACTATCTATCTCACTCTTTACCACTCCCTCTCTCTCTCTCTCTCATTCTCTCGCTCTCTTCGTATCTCTGGGCCAACATCAACTTAAGTGCAACGCGCGCATGCAACATCTTTTGCTTAGACGACGCAACCCTACAGAAGTTGGACTCGGACTTGAACTTGCGAATTTGCTAGACAACACAACAAGCAACAACACAACAAGCAACAAGCAACAACAACAACAAGTGCCACATGAACAGCAACAGCAGCAGCAGCAGCAACGCCAACGCCAGCAGCAATCAGCGGCAAGTGAATGAGCTTAAATTGTCCATGGCAGCAACAGCAGCAGCAGCAGCAGAGCAAAGAGACACCGAGTAGGGAGAAAAAGACAGAGAGAGAGAGAGAGACAGAGAGAAAGAGAGACGAGGGGAGGCAGTTAGTTAGACCAAGACCGAGACATGAAGTACAGCCAAGGCAAGTGGCAGCTAGCTGCTCACAGTGCCGCACAGTGGCACACGTTGTAACAAATTGAAGAAAACTAAATAATTCAAGCACTTTTCTGAGATTCTGCAATGTTACCACAGCTCAAAGCAACGAAGATGACAATGTTACAAATATCCAGATTTTGGGTCATTTCCCATCACATTTTTGGCCATATTTTCAGAAAAAAAAAAGCAAAATGCTAGTTATGCGTCCTAGAATGGATTTTAGACAAAAAAATCGAGATCAAAAATTTTTCGATTTCTGATGAGTTCGTTAAGGGATAAGTATGCAAAGCTGGTCAAAACAGTCCAAAAATTGAATATGGGGATTTTGGGAAAAATGTTGGTGCAAAATTATACTGGAATCAAAACCATTAACAGAAATTCAAATTTAATCAAAATCGGTTGATTTTTGTCCTAGTTAGGGAAATTCAAAGTTATAAGGATGCTGATGTCAAGAGAAATGCCATTCTGGGCATCCTTTTGACACATTTGTGGTCATATCTCGAGAAATACTCATCAAAAACACCTCAAATAAAAAGCAAAATACTAGTTATGAGTTCGATACTTGAAATAGAGGTCAACAAATTTCCGTTTTAGATGATTTATTGTCAAGGGGTCTGAAAAAAGTTGAAAAATAAAAGATGAGCAATTTTAACAAATCTGAAATTCATGAAAATCCCTTGATATGTTGCAACTTTAAATTAGTTGGAAGTGGTGAAAATTGAAATTTAATTGGTTTTTTTTTTCTACAAAATATATTCCAATTTTGAAGAGTTGTCATTTTGTAATTCGAAGCGATATTTTCAAGCTCTCGCAGTTATCGGATGCGCATATCGATAGTCTCGATTGGCTGCTCCACAATGCCACAAAGTTCTTGCCTTTGCCACACTCTGTTGCGTGCCAAATGCTGCCCAAGCTAACCTGTCTTGAGCTGTTGCATGTTGCATGTTGCCTGAACACCCTCAGTATGTTATTATGTGGCTGTTTGTTGTTGTTGTTGTTGTTGGTGGTGGTGGTGGTGGTGGTGGTGCAGTTGCTGTGGCTTGCTGCTTATTTCTTGTTGTTGTCTGGTCGGTCGTCTGTGGAGCATCAAGGCACTGGGGCAGCGAGGCATCAAGTTCGCAACGGGCGACAGGAGACAGCAACATGAGACATGACACACAAGTGTGGACGAGAGAGCGAGCGAAAGGGAATGGGAAAGGGGAGAGGGAGAGAGAGAGGGAAAGTACGAACGAGTGAAAGAGACAGGCGTTTGGATGCGGAGCAACCGCAGTTACTTTGCTTAGATACAGATACAGACACAGACACAGACACAAAATGTTGCATAGACAAGCCTCAATTAAGTTGCAATTGCAGTTTGTTTTTTTTTTTTCTGTTTACCTCAATTGTTGTTGTTGCAGTTGGAGTCGAAGTTGCCTCGGTTGTGGCTGCGACTGTTGCCGCGTTGGCGGCGTAGGAATTTCGCTAGTTGCTGCCCACGCGCTGCCGCTGATAAAGACCAAAATGATGTACTAGCTGTGTGCTGGTAGCTTGTTGCAAGCATCTCCAATTTGGAGGCAAGCGGCAGGCGAGCGCAACAGGAGCGCATCGCGGGTACTTTCAAATGCACAACAAGAAATCGAAGCTGCATTTGACAAGACAAATAAGAGATTTAGAAATTATTTTTATTGTCTGAAGTTTGGTAGTTTTAATATATCTTCGCAAAATTCATGTATCTCCTTAATATGTTCATCGAACTCTCCGAGATCGAACTGCAATTCTCGCTGGGTTAGAAAAGATTGGAAATTTTCGTAGTCACTCTTCACCTCCGACCTGATGAAAGTGTTTGCATCCGACTTGTAGTACCTATTGTTGAATAAGTATTCATAGAGTTCCTTACACCCGTACATCTTCTTGGGAATCTCCGATATCCAAAGAGTGTCATTGGCAATACTTTCCTTCAAGCGTCCTAAAGTTCTTGTCAACTGCCGATTCTGTTTGAGCTTCTTATGCAAGATACCCATAACTGTACGACATTGGGAACTGAGCTCATCGATGTGGCATTGCAAGTGATGGTGTGTTTGTTGCAAGTCTCGTATATGCAACTCATCAGCGCAACTGAGCAGCTTCATTAATTGCTCTGGGGTCTCCTCTTCGCCGGTTGAATAGGTTTCTATCTCCCAATCCTCCCATTCTTCCTCTTGTATAAATTGCTGCATTTCATTGATGCGTTCTATGAAACAATCCAAATTATCAACCAACTGCCGCCGACACTCCTCATCATCAGTGGACTCGCTGTGGGGTTCGCTGATTGACAGTTCCAGCAGTTGTTCCTCCGCATTGGTGGAGAAACTCACTGAGTCGTCGAAATCAAAGATCTCAACTTTGAAACAATCTGTTCTATGGCTTAATATATCCGTGTATTCTACGGGTAAATTGCAATTCGGCAAATGTGCAATGATTTTTTCGTCCGATGAATTGAACGATTCTTCGTATTCGTAACTCATTTTAATGTTGGAGATTTTCTTACACCAAATTTAGTAGTTTACTTCAGATTTCACAATTCACAATGAATTTATGTTTGGATGGCAAACTGAAGTTTGATTGCTTTGTGTGAATTTTTTTTTTTTAATTACAACATATGAACCTGTCAATATAAGCAGACTGTCAAGCCAAAAACAAGTCAACAAAT
This sequence comes from Drosophila quadrilineata, assembly GCA_018150725.1. Taxonomy (NCBI): domain Eukaryota; kingdom Metazoa; phylum Arthropoda; class Insecta; order Diptera; family Drosophilidae; genus Drosophila; species Drosophila quadrilineata. Next base: position 23,065,354 of record JAECWN010000432.1, on the reverse strand, counting down.
TTATTTATTTTCCCATTGCGACTGCTACGTTAATTCTTCCCCGTTCAGCGCTTGAACCGCTCCTGGCTTGTTGGGCTGATAAGAAAATTTATGGTTAGCTAGTTGCTCTGGCGGCATAATTGCGCACCCACATTCAAAGCCACATTGGCAGTGGCATTGGGGCATGAGGCATGAGGCATGAAGCATGGGGCATGAGGCGCTGCCATGAGGCAACGTGGGCTTTGGCGTGTGTCTCTCACAGACGGCAGTCCACATGTCTTCAGCAAGTGCTACTACCTCCTGCTTCCACTCTAAGTCTAAGACTATCTCTCTCTCTCTGTCGCTCTCTCTCTCTCTCTTTCTGATTTTGTTGCTTTGCCGCTGGCTCTGTTTGAATGTGTTGTATGTTGCCAGAGTACAGTGGCCTGTCTGGGCCAAGTTGACTTTGTTTACCCGCAAGTTGTAATTTTCTGCGAAACCATCAGCCCAAGAATTGCTTTCTGCTGCCGCCCAAAACTGATAAATCCCGCACTGCCTCTGCTGCTTCTAACTAATTTTTGGTATTTCAATCTTTCTTGTTTTTTATTTTTTGTATTTTTCTTTTTGCAGCTATTTTGTGGCATTGCAATTGGGCAGGCATTTGTGGTTTTCTATTGCTTTGCTTACATTTCTGCTAATTGCTTTTTCCAGATTTTGCTCATTTTTTTCCTTTTTTGTTTTTTTTTTTGTTTCCTTGCTTCCTTGCCCTAGCTGATCTTGTGTCAACTGACAGCAGGTTGAGTTGTTAGAGCTACAGCCTGATTTGACAGGCTTTTAAAATGGAGCCTAGTCTTGTCCGATTCCTGCTAAGAGCTGCCAACTCAATGGCACCTTCAACCCAGATAAATGATGGCTTTGCAAACTTTGACTTTGTTTTCAAATCCGTCTGGTAAGAGACATTAGGCTGATATCTGTTTCAGAGTACAATTTCTATATTTTCAAAAAGAGTTTCCAAAAAGAGTTTCCAAAAGCGATATTATGTTTCTTTTGAAATCTCTTATTGATTTTTTAAATATTGAAAAAGAAATGGAATAATTTACATTTCAAAATAGGCAAGATACGCATAAATATTAAGTTTAAATTCCGGCCTTATAAATTTAAAATATCTATTGTATATGCCGTATAGAAGATTTAATTAAAAATTATGATTTAATGGTTTGCAATATTTTTCAAAATTTTTAAAAATTAATTTTAAAACTTGTTAAATATGCTTTTTGAGAACTTAGAGGGTTCAGAATTAAGAGCAACGAAAAGTGAAATTTTTCTAGAATTTTAGAATTAAAAAAAAAAATTTTAATTGATTGATATGTTGGATTGATATCATGTATAATTGTTTTGTTAATGTTTTTTTAATATATCATATTTATTTAATATTGTCCCTACTTGACGCTTTTAAAGCTGTTGTTTATGGCGCTTAGCAGCATTTGATTGATTGGAAGGTTGAATACAGTTAGCCAGGGTCAGTGATGGATTGAATAATCAACATTTCATTTTTTATCACATTCTGCAAACTCACACCTCAGGTGATATATATGTGTGCAGTACTACTGTGAAGAGTGCAGTCAACTTGGGAAGCATATCTATATATATACATATATATATTTGTTTTTTGGGTTCTCACATGTGAGACCGCGAGAAGGAAATAGAAGAAAAGTGTACCGCTAAAGCGCCTAATCACATTAAACATACATAGATAAATACATACACACATACATACATACATACATACATATATAGCGTGGAATTGCCCAAGATGACGAGAACCCAAACATAGAGCACATATACATATATGTTAGAGATTACAGATTACAGATCAGAGAACTTGTATGGTTCAGCATGTGAACTCTTTGCTGCCAATGACGATGATGACGATGATGACGATGCTGCTAAACGTGATCAACATGATCATGATGATAATGCAATTGTGTTGCTCAGGAAGTTCAAGTGCGTCATGTGAGACCGCGAATGCCATATAGCTCTCGAGAAAGAGACCGAATGACTAAAAGAAAAGGAAAGATAGAAAAAAAAAAACGAGTAGCAACTAATGCAAGACACATATATATATATGTATGTATGTATGTATATACGTATGTATGTATGTATGTATGTATGTATGTATGTACGTATGTATGTATGTGGAATGAGCAACTATAGAAAATTACGATTTATGTAACAAGTTAAAGAATCTCGAGCGCATTTATTTCCGCATCTTGGCAAAGGTAAGTGCAGAAATAAAATAAATAAAAAAAAATATATATATGTACATATATATAAAAAGAAAAAATGGTAGCTCCAGAGAAGAGATGCCATGCAGCAACAGTTGTCGCCGTCATCGTGGTGGACGTAATGGACAGTAAGTCAGTCATTCATACAGACACATTGACTGAACAGATGCGCAGACAGCTGAGAGACATACATACGTTGTCGTCGTCACTTATTAAATGTGGCCAACAGACAGAGTGTATGTATGCATGTGCATATGTGTATGTAGAGAAATAGAGACAGATTATTGCTGGCTACAAAAACAAGAAGAAGAAGCAGCACAAGACGAAGTGCAGAATGGACCTTGGGTTGGGGGGTATCTGTAAAAAAATCATAGCGCTCTCGTTGTGCAGTGCAAAGCGTAAAAGTTAAAGGAATTATAATTTTCCAATCAACTGATAAATTTTTAATGATGCAACAGCGACGATGACGGCAGCAGCTTGTGGAAAATGTTGTCCAAGGTGCATGCTGGAATTTTGTTGAGCCAACGACTCACACACACTGACACACACTGGCACACACACACATCGCACACACACAGCGAAAGACATGTGTAAGAAGCATTCCCATAGGTGTGATTGCTGGCGCGCAAGAACAAGTAAAACACCAAATTACTGTTACTGGGCGCTTACAGAAAGAGACAGACCATATTACAAACAAAACAGATAGACAGAGAGAGAGAGAGAGAGAGAGAGTGGGAGAGGGACGGTGGCAGGGTTCTCTAATGCACTTGACTGCCGGCCATTGGGCATTGACAGTGCCACAGTTGCTGCTGCTCGCCGTGATCGATGATGAGCTGATGATGCGCTTCGCTTGCTGCTGCTTGGAGGCTCTCAGCATCCGCAACCATCTCCAGCTCCATCGCCAACTCGATCTATGTCCACTGTCTCCTAGCCATTGTCAGTTGTCACAGGCGACAGACGAACTCAGAGAGAGAGAGGGAGAGAGAGAAAGAGAGAGAGAGATAGACGAAGTGCTTCTTCTGGCACATTTCTCATGCAAATAAGAAACATTGTCGAGCATGTTCATCGATTTGCTGATCGTGTCAGCTCAACCAAAGCATACCTCAAAGTTTCCCCAATTTCCAATATACATACATACATATACGTATGTATTTTGCATACAACTCTGGCAGCAAGTGTTGAAGTCTCGACTCGATGGTCATGCATTATGCATTAGCTACTTAAGCCAACATAACATAATATCCAAAGGGCCAACCGAGCAAACAAATGATTTCCCTGTTGAAAGACCCAAAGCAGAACACGACCAGGAACTTTGCATTGACTAAATACTCGCAAAAAACCATTCACCAGTTCCAAACTTGGCTGCAAGCCGAGATTTGTCTTACAGAAGTGACTATCAGACCAAATGAAAATTTGCATAAGCTTGCAACACAACAATTGACTGCAAGTTGATAACTTTTAGAAGCACACATATTGTAGAAGAGTAGATACTGCTATATTAAAGGTCATTTATCATAAAACACTTATCAGAAACACTTCAAATAAAAAGCAAATTGCTAGTTATCACTCCTAAAAACGATCTGAGACAAAAAATTGGGGTCAAAAATTTTTCGACTTTTTGGTGATTTTGCCAAGGGGTTAGTATGCAAAATCGGCAAAAAAGTCGGAAAATTAAAAATTATGAATTTTACGAAAATTTTGATGCAGGTTTAAACTGATACAAAAACCATTTCCAAAACTATAAATTTCATCAAAATCGCATGATTTTTAGCCGAGATATGGCAATTCAAAGATATGAGGAGGTCCATTATGCGAAATTTGCCGTTTTGGGACCCTTTTTAACACATTTTTGGCCATATCTCAATAAAAACTCATCAGAAACACCTCAAATAAAAAGCAAAATGCTAGTTACGAGTCCTAGAATCGATCGGAGTCGAAAAATTCGGGTTAACAAATTTTTCGTATTTTTGATGATTTTGTCAAGGGGCAAGTATGAAAAAATGGTAAGAAAAGTCGAAAAATTGAAAATTGCGAATTTTGAAAAACTTTTGATGCAGAATTAAACTGATATGAAAACCATTTCCAAAATGCCCAATTTCATGAAAATCGGTTGATTTTTGGCTTAGTTATAACAGTTCTAAGATACGAAAAACCAACATTGGGAAAATTGCGATGCTGGGTCACTTTTTGACACATTTTTGGCCATATCTCTTGAAATACTCATCAAAAACACCTCAAATAAAAAGCAAAATGCAAGTTACGAGTCCTAGAATCGATCAGAGTCGAAAAATTCAGGTTAACAAATTTTTCGATTTTTGATGATTTTGTCAAGGGGTTGGTATACAAAATGGGTCAAAAAATTAGAAAATTTCAAAAAAGCGAATTTTAGATATATTGTCATGCAGATTTAAACTGATACAAAAACCATTTCCAAAACTTCAAAATTCATCAAAATCGGATGATTTTTGGCCGAGTTATGGCAATTCAAAGATATGAGGAGTTTCATTATGCGAAATTTGCCGTTTTGGGACCCTCTTTAACACAATTTTGGCCATATCTCAATAAAAACTCATCAGAAACACCTCAAATAAAAAGCAAAATGCAAGTTATGAGTCCTAGAATCGATCGGAGTCAAAAAATTCGGGTTAACAAATTTTTCGATTTTTGACGATTTTATCAAGGGGTGGGTATGCAAAATGGGTCAAAAAATTAGAAAATTTCTAAAAAGCGAATTTTAGAAATATTGTGATGCAGATTTAAACTGATACAAAAACCATTTCCAAAACTTCAAATTTCATCGAAATCGGATGATTTTTGGCCGAGTTATGGCAATTCAAAGATATGAGGAGGTCCATTATGCGAAATTTGCCGTTTTGGGACCCTTTTTAACACATTTTTGGCCATATCTCAATAAAAACTCATCAGAAACACCTCAAATAAAAAGCAAAATGCTAATTACGAGTCCTAGAATCGATCGGAGTCGAAAAATTCGGGTTAACAAATTTTTCGATTTTTGATGATTTTGTCAAGGGGTTGGTATGCAAAATGGGTCAAAAAAGTCGAAAAATTAAAAATTGTGAATATTACAAAAATTTGGATGCAGGTTTAAATTGATATTAAAACCATTTCCAAAACTTCAAATTTCATCAAAATCGGATGATTTTTGGCCGAGTTATGGCAATTCAAAGATATGAGGAGGTCCATTGCGCGAAATTTTGCCGTTTTGGGACCCTCTTTAACACAATTTTGGCCATATCTCAATAAAAACTCATCAGAAACACCTCAAATAAAAAGCAAAATGATAGTTACGAGTCCTAGAATCGATCGGAGTCGAAAAATTCAGGTTATCAAATTTTTCGATTTTTGATGATTTTGTCAAGGGGTTGGTATGCAAAATGGGTCAAAAAAGTCGAAAAATTAAAAATTGTGAATATTACAAAAATTTGGATGCAGGTTTAAATTGATATTAAAACCATTTCCAAAACTTCAAATTTCATCAAAATCGGATGATTTTTGGCCGAGTTATGGCAATTCAAAGATATGAGGAGGTCCATTGCGCGAAATTTTGCCGTTTTGGGACCCTCTTTAACACAATTTTGGCCATATCTCAATAAAAACTCATCAGAAACACCTCAAATAAAAAGCAAAATGCAAGTTATGAGTCCTAGAATCGATCGGAGTCAAAAAATTCGGGTTAACAAATTTTTCGATTTTTGACGATTTTATCAAGGGGTGGGTATGCAAAATGGGTCAAAAAATTAGAAAATTTCTAAAAAGCGAATTTTAGAAATATTGTGATGCAGATTTAAACTGATACAAAAACCATTTCCAAAACTTCAAAATTCATCAAAATCGGATGATTTTTGGCCGAGTTATGGCAATTCAAAGATATGAGGAGGTCCATTATGCGAAATTTGCCGTTTTGGGACCCTTTTTAACACATTTTTGGCCATATCTCAATAAAAACTCATCAGAAACACCTCAAATAAAAAGCAAAATGCTAATTACGAGTCCTAGAATCGATCGGAGTCGAAAAATTCGGGTTAACAAATTTTTCGATTTTTGATGATTTTGTCAAGGGGTTGGTATACAAAATGGGTCAAAAAATTAGAAAATTTCAAAAGAGCGAATTTCAAAAATATTGTGATGCAGATTTAAACTGATACAAAAACCATTTCCAAAACTTCAAATTTCATCAAAATCGGATGATTTTTGGCCGAGTTATGGCAATTCAAAGATATGAGAAGGTTCATTATGCGAAATTTGCCGTTTTGGGACCCTTTTTAACACATTTTTGGCCATATCTCAATAAAAACTCATCAGAAACACCTCAAATAAAAAGCAAAATGCAAGTTATGAGTCCTAGAATCGATCGGAGTCAAAAAATTCGGGTTAACAAATTTTTCGATTTTTGATTTTCGATTTTGTCAAGGGGTTGGTATACAAAATGGGTCAAAAAATTAGAAAATTTCTAAAAAGCGAATTTTAGAAATATTGTGATGCAGATTTAAACTGATACAAAAACCATTTCCAAAACTTCAAAATTCATCAAAATCGGATGATTTTTGGCCGAGTTATGGCAATTCAAAGATATGAGGAGGTCCATTATGCGAAATTTGCCGTTTTGGGACCCTTTTTAACACATTTTTGGCCATATCCCAATAAAAACTCATCAGAAACACCTCAAATAAAAAGCAAAATGCTAGTTACGAGTCCTAGAATCGATCGGAGTCGAAAAATTCGGGTTAACAAATTTTTCGATTTTTGATGATTTTGTCAAGGGGTTGGTATACAAAATGGGTCAAAAAATTAGAAAATTTCAAAAGAGCGAATTTCACAAATATTGTGATGCAGATTTAAACTGATACAAAAACCATTTCCAAAACTTCAAAATTCATCAAAATCGGATGATTTTTGGCCGAGTTATGGCAATTCAAAGATATGAGGAGTTTCATTATGCGAAATTTGCCGTTTTGGGACACTTTTTAACACATTTTTGGCCATATCTCTTGAAATACTCATCAGAAACACCTCAAATAAAAAGCAAAATGCTAGTTACGAGTCCTAGAATCGATCAAAGTCGAAAAATTCGGGTTAACAAATTTTTCGATTTTTGATGATTTTGTCAAGGGGTTGGTATGCAAAATGGGTCAAAAAAGTCGAAAAATTAAAAATTGTGAATATTACAAAAATTTGGATGCAGGTTTAAATTGATATTAAAACCATTTCCAAAACTTCAAATTTCATCAAAATCGGATGATTTTTGGCCGAGTTATGGCAATTCAAAGATATGAGGAGGTCCATTGCGCGAAATTTTGCCGTTTTGGGACCCTCTTTAACACAATTTTGGCCATATCTCAATAAAAACTCATCAGAAACACCTCAAATAAAAAGCAAAATGCAAGTTATGAGTCCTAGAATCGATCGGAGTCAAAAAATTCGGGTTAACAAATTTTTCGATTTTTGATTTTCGATTTTGTCAAGGGGTTGGTATACAAAATGGGTCAAAAAATTAGAAAATTTCTAAAAAGCGAATTTTAGAAATATTGTGATGCAGATTTAAACTGATACAAAAACCATTTCCAAAACTTCAAATTTCATCAAAATCGGATGATTTTTGGCCGAGTTATGGCAATTCAAAGATATGAGGAGTTTCATTATGCGAAATTTGCCGTTTTGGGACACTTTTTAACACATTTTTGGCCATATCTCTTGAAATACTCATCAGAAACACCTCAAATAAAAAGCAAAATGCTAGTTACGAGTCCTAGAATCGATCTGAGTCAAAAAATTCAGGTTAACAAATTTTTCGATTTTTGATGATTTTGTCAAGGGTATACAAAATGGGTCAAAAAATTAGAAAATTTCGAAAAAGCGAATTTTAGATATATTGTGATGCAGATTTAAACAGATACAAAAACCATTTCCAAAACTTCAAATTTCATCAAAATCGGATGATTTTTGGCCGAGTTATGGCAATTCAAAGATATGAGGAGGTCCATTGCGCGAAATTTTGCCGTTTTGGGACCCTCTTTAACACAATTTTGGCCATATCTCAATAAAAACTCATCAGAAACACCTCAAATAAAAAGCAAAATGCTAGTTACGAGTCCTAGAATCGATCAAAGTCGAAAAATTCGGGTTAACAAATTTTTCGATTTTTGATGATTTTGTCAAGGGGTTGGTATGCAAAATGGGTCAAAAAAGTCGAAAAATTAAAAATTGTGAATATTACAAAAATTTGGATGCAGGTTTAAATTGATATTAAAACCATTTCCAAAACTTCAAATTTCATCAAAATCGGATGATTTTTGGCCGAGTTATGGCAATTCAAAGATATGAGGAGGTCCATTGCGCGAAATTTTGCCGTTTTGGGACCCTCTTTAACACAATTTTGGCCATATCTCAATAAAAACTCATCAGAAACACCTCAAATAAAAAGCAAAATGCAAGTTATGAGTCCTAGAATCGATCGGAGTCAAAAAATTCGGGTTAACAAATTTTTCGATTTTTGATTTTCGATTTTGTCAAGGGGTTGGTATACAAAATGGGTCAAAAAATTAGAAAATTTCTAAAAAGCGAATTTTAGAAATATTGTGATGCAGATTTAAACTGATACAAAAACCATTTCCAAAACTTCAAAATTCATCAAAATCGGATGATTTTTGGCCGAGTTATGGCAATTCAAAGATATGAGGAGGTCCATTATGCGAAATTTGCCGTTTTGGGACCCTTTTTAACACATTTTTGGCCATATCTCAATAAAAACTCATCAGAAACACCTCAAATAAAAAGCAAAATGCTAGTTACGAGTCCTAGAATCGATCGGAGTCGAAAAATTCGGGTTAACAAATTTTTCGATTTTTGATGATTTTGTCAAGGGGTTGGTATACAAAATGGGTCAAAAAATTAGAAAATTTCAAAAGAGCGAATTTCAGAAATATTGTGATGCAGATTTAAACTGATACAAAAACCATTTCCAAAACTTCAAATTTCATCAAAATCGGATGATTTTTGGCCGAGTTATGGCAATTCAAAGATATGAGGAGTCCATTATGCGAAATTTGCCGTTTTGAGTCACTTGTTAACACACGTATGGCAAATTTCTCAGGAAATTCTCATCAGAAACACCTCAAATAAAAAGCAAAGTGTCAGTTAAGAATCCAAGGGCAAAATGGGTGAAAAAGTTGGAAAATTAAAATCGAGCAATTCTAACTAAATTTGAATGCATAATTAGACTGGTATCTAAACTATTAACAGATATCCAAATTTCATCAAAATTAATTGGTTTTTTTTTTAAGTTTGTATGATCACGAAATATCGAATTTTGAGTTATTTTTGTTACATTTCTGGTTATATTAAGGTTTATCGTTGTTTTTTAGAAATTTAGGGCAAAGTTGCCAATTACATGCATAATTCCTACGAAATAAATCTTTATGTTGCCGAATATCTCTGTAATCATAAGTCTTGCAGGACTGTTAAAATGATTAAATATTGCTTAGAGCAGCGCATATGTATGTAGCTGACAAAAGCTGGCGGCTATGAGCATATTAACTGATTTATTTGTTTAGCAACTTGAGCTATGACTCGCATTACCAATGCAACAACAATAATAACAACAACAACAACAGTGAGAGCCAGACACTTGCTAGTTGCAACAACAACAGCACCTGCCACCTCATGAGTCTATTGCATGTGTGCTTCAATGATCGCTGCTTGCCCCACACACTTGTTGCCCCTTCGGTGACTTGCTCGGCGTCTTCTTGTGTTTCCACTTGTAACAATTCTGCAGTGTCTTTCTATTTCTTTCTGTTGTGTGTGTGTGTGTGTCTCTTTCTCAGTTTGCAACTTACATATAGTATGCATGCCGCTTTGGTGACCGTTATTTAATAAGGAAATTTAAAAAGTTTATATTTTCATTTGCTGTTAAGATCGTGAGCTGTCTAGGCTGACCGCGAGACACTCCGAGAGAGTGAGACACAAAGAGACAAAGAGAGAGAGAGAGAGAGAGAGAGACATAGAAAGAGAGACAGAGATAGAGCGAGTTAACTTGGCGTCTCAGGTGTCTGTTGCAGGCGCCAAATGCGCAACGCGTATTTCATGCGGCAATGAAGCAGCAGCAGCAGCAGCAAGAGGAGAAGACGAAGACGATAAAGAAGAAGCAGAAATCTCCACGCTGCACGCATACAAATTGCAAGCAAATGCAAAAATTCTATGGGCCCGCGGTCTCATACTCAACCAGGTTGTTGTTGTTGCTGTTGTTGGCCAAAAGGTGCAACGAATCGATGCGTGGCAATGGCCAAATTGTTCGCACGCTTCGGCCCCTCGCATGATGTCGGCTAATGCGTTGCGATTTTCTCGCATTTTCTTTATTTTTATTTTTATTTTTCAATTACAACTCGCCCAGTCACAGTTCGCCTCGTAGATGTTGCCTTGTCTTTGTCTCTGCTTTTCATTTTGTATTTCCCAACACAATCCGTCGTCTCTTCCCTGTTTATCGTCTATCGTCTTGGCCTTTAAATATGATTCGCATTTTCGCAGTTTCCTTTGATTTTCTGTCAGTTATGATACCCCGTGTCCTTGCAAGCTTTCCTCTTACTTCTGCATCTACTCCATTCAGTCATTCTCCCCGTCATCAGTTTTCCCCTTCTAGAAAATATGGTTGAACAATTTTTTTATTTCTTTTCTCTTTTTGTTTTGTCAATTAATTGATTGCGTTGCGAGGAATCGAGGAACCATAATAACTGTCGTATTTGCGCTTAAATATGTGCAAAACTCTCTCAATTGGCCAACGGCAATCATATACTAACTTGGCCAAGATCAAAGTGATTGTCTCACATTGTTGAAAGTTGTTCCTCTTTAAAGCCATCAACTTGCATTTCTCCCAACTGCAGTCTGCTCGCCTGAGGGTTCTCCATTTGCCAACTATTGCCAGATATGTTTTTGCCAAAAAAAAAAACTCTTCTTCTACAGATATTGATTTATAATGTTTTTCTTGGTAGTATAATGATTACTGCCTTCGGGGGGGCTACAGGTACCGTAAGTGATCGTCAATTTATGCACAATAATCATGAGAAATGGCAAATTCTTGAATTATCTTTAGGAATAGTTTATCGATATAGTAGTAATACATATATATTTATGGTCGGCATCATTATAAATACGATCTTTAACTTGATTTTAAATATCAAAAGATCTTTAGATCATAATCGGACAGTTCTGAAATCTCATCAGAAAAAACGAAATACATAAAAAAGAATTGAATATATGTATATCTCAAAAGAATATCTTAACCATAATCTTTATGTCATCTGCGTAGGGTTTATGAGTTCTCCAACCAGAATAAACTCATCGAAAAATTTACATTTTCGAAGGGAACTATTAAACCTAATAACAAGAAACATTTTGCTAAGCTTCATAATTTGCCAACCTGTGCAGAAGCCACAGTCACTTAACTATAAATGAAATTGATTCGGAGAGCTATTAGAGCTCTCAAATTAAAAGAAAGCTAAGGCAAGTTTATGTTTTTCTTTTCATTTTTGGAGGAGGGTTCTTTGCCCAAATTCGAGACTTGTATGCAAATGAGAAGTTTCTCACCATAAAGACGACACCTTTTTTATAAAATGTCGTACATCATGGCAGAAAAAAGGGCCACTGACGACCTTGCTGCGGTTTTACAACTAAAACGTAAAAACAAAAAAAAAAAAAAAAAAAAAAAAAAGACAACAAAATGAGAGAGTGAGAAAAATGTCTATTGATTCAAAACTTACATTTGGACCAATTAAAAATCTATAAAAATACTTTGAAACGCACAGACAAAAGCCACACAAAAACAATGAAACTATATATTTGAATTTTAGGGTAATGGAATCGGAATCTCTATCGAATCGTATCGAAACTAAAGCCAAGTGTTGCTCATAATAGTCATGTGGCAGTGGAGAGAGAGAGAGAGAGGGAGAGGGTGGGGATGCGGCAAGGCAAGAAAGAGATGGAGAGTTGGCCAACTGCATTCATTAAAAGCCAATCAAGTAAAATAAACTCATTGGCTTTCTATAGAGAATCCTAATTGGGCAACAAAAAGATAGTTAAAAAATGAATTCAATTAAGTTAAGAGAAAAGCAAGCGAATCACAATAGAAACTATATATACATACATATACATGCATATACAAAAACAAGACAGAAAGTTATTTGTAAAGTGGACCCGACTATAAGACACCCTCAGCACAGCCTTTATTTATATTCAGTAATTGTTTAAATGAATTATCTTACATATTTAAAGTATTTCGACTATACCAAATTTGTGATCTTTAGTCTTTTGTCTCAGGCAAATATATATACTCTACGGGATGGGAAGAGACTTCTTCTAATAATACCCTTTATTCTATATTTTTCAAATAGCACAGGGTATATATACAACAAAATCAAATCAAACAAAAACTAAAGAATTTATTGAGAATGTCGAATGCAACATTTCATTCTCTCTCTGTGTATCTATCTCTCTCCCCCCCCAACACAATAAATTAATCAATTTAAATATCTCTCCTTTTGTCAATCAAAAAACAAAAACCATACTCAAAGACAAAGCAAAATCTATAGTCTATAGTTGAGCTATTGTAACTCTATTAAGAAATAACAGCCATACAATAAAACATTTAGAAGTTATTTCACATATTCACATGGAGAAATTTTAGATTGTTCGAGTCTCTCTCAAAGTATAACAAAAATCAAATATCTTTCTTATAATTTTTCTTTAATAGGGAATCCTTTTGCCGTGAACTTCCGCTTCCCATAGCGGTATTCCTGCCAGCGAAAAGCATCTGCGGAAGCGTCGCTAAAGACGCTCAAAAAAAGATGGAATTTTTTTTTGGCGGTTTTTCTAACCCAAAAGCAAGGGTATTATGGAGGCATGTGAACGAAGAGCTGAAGGACGCCAACCGCCCCCGTTTCATATATCGTAGACAATAGCAGACAAGTGAAGAGTTCTTTGGCATGTCCGTCCATCTGTTCGTCTGCTCGTCTGTTTGTCTGTTTGTTTGTTCTGGTGGCAGGTTCCCAGGGGCAACAAACCCTTTAGCTGAGCTGAGCTGAGCCGAGGCGCACCCTTCGTTGAAACTATCAGAAATCTGTCACAGGTAGCAGCAATCCCTCCTCTCTTTGAGGCACTTTCTCACTCTCTCTCTCTCTCTGTCTCTCTCTTTCTCTTTCTCTTTCTATCTTTCTTCTTTCTACATCCTTGTTCAGATCCCTCCCCTGATGTGGAAATGCAATGCAAAGTAGAGGCGCAGCTTGCATATCGATCATACAACAGACGAATGCATTCGATTCGCATATTCGTGGGAAACCTGTACAGGTGCTGTTTCCAATACTGAACTAGTAGTACTATGTGGAAATAGACTGAAAATTGTGCAGAGATTCGACAAATACTTGTAGAAATTTGATATATATAGTTTTCGCCTCTCACAGCGAATTCAGCTGTCTGATATGGCAAAGGAAAATATTAATATTTATTTTTGTGTGTGTTGCAAATCAATATTTGACGAGTCTGTCTGTAGTTTTTATCTTTTCTACTCTAACTTCATCTCTTTGTATTTATTCCGATATTGTATAACATTTCATTTCGTTTATTGGTGTTTGGGAAAATGGGATTTAGATTAAGCTGTTTGTTGCCGCCGCTGCAATTAACAAAAATGATATGAGAGAACTTCTGTTGGTTGTGGCGGGGCATGGCAACAGTTGCCACAGACACAGACACAAACACAACTACAGCGACAACAGCAGTAGCAACAACAATCACCACCGCAATAATGACAGTCACAGCACTAACAAATCAACAAATCACGATCAATGCCAGCGCACACTAAACTCACGATTTCTTCTGCCAACAAATGAAGAAATAGTAAAAAAAAAGTAGAAACAAAAAATGTCCAAAAAATATCAGAAATAACCGAATAGAATTTTTTGATAGCCAATTGATTGAAGTCACAATCAAGCAGAAGCTTATATTCGCTTATAAACAAGAAAAACAAAATATTTCATAGAATTTATGAATTATGTGTAATGTATATATGATATTTTTATCACAAAATTATGAAATTTCCAAGACTCTATTCAAAATAAAGACATCACTATAAAATATTAGAAAAGTTTGCCAAGACAACAAATGTATAAATATTTGGAGAAATTTTAAAAATTACAAACTGAGTTACCTGAAAATGGAGTTCTTGTCTTTAATATTTTGTATATGCATTTGCCAATGAATGTCAAATTATGCCTAAAAATGAAAAGAAAACAATTTTGTGAGGAATTTACACATACAATTAATAAATATATTTAGAATTGAATAAATAGAGAGAATAATATTTGAGATGGTGAATAATAAAAAGAAATAGAAAAACATTAAAAGATAATAAATATAATTAGATATAGTAATTTAATGATATATAAGATGACTTGCAGATTAGCCAACATCCGTAAGGATGCTCACCCCACATAGAGAAAGGGGCAATTTGAATTGGAGATGGACAAAGGCATAGAGGGGGGGCAGTGACAGAAAAGATACAAACAGTTAACATTAACGAAATGTGGCTAAGCAGAACAAGACCGTGCAACAATGTAGTATGTCTGCCACAACATCACCAACAACAATTCAATGGGGCAGATCGCTTAACTGGTCACTCGACAAAATTGCACTCAGTCAGTTGGTCAATTGTTGTTGTTGCTGTTGTTGTTGTTGCTGCTGCTGATCGTTGACAACATTTGATCATGGTGCATGCTTCAGTAGCTAACAAGTTGCTGCCAAGCCAGAGACAGAGAGAGATATAGAGATAGAGATAGAGAGCGAGACGGGTATAGGTGGACACATAGAAATTGTGGCCAAAATGTGTAGGCAATTTGTCAATATGTTATGACAAACGAAGCAACAACAACTGCGCCAACATTATTGACATTAGGGCACCTGTTTTGTTAGCCAACTTAAGACTATGATTACCGTTTATTGTTGCTGTTGTGCCATTGTCATACTATGATAGTTGCCGGCAGCACGCGTATACACACACACACACACACACACACACACATGTATACACACATGCATGAACAGAACTCGTGACTGAGTCGAAAGACGCCAGTCGAGAGAGTCGAGAGACTTGCGCAGACAACGTTAATCACAGACAAAATAAACCACGGACCGCGGCCAAGTGAAAGAGGCCACAAATGCCTATGCCAAGGCACATTCGCAATTGTTGTTGCTGTTTCTTGTTGCTGTTTCTTGTTGTTGTTGTTGCTGCTCTTGGGTTTTTGGTCAATGAACAAGAAAAATGGGTTTTCACGGTTACATGCGTCTGCGAGCAGTACTTATACTACACATACAACAGCTATAGACATACAGACAGCGAGTGAGGTGTAGAAAGAAAGGGAGAGAGATATTTGGGTGAAGAAGGTGAGTGGAGGGGGGAGGGAGGGGGGAGGGGGGGGGGAGGATGGGGCAGCGGAAGATAGATAGTCAGACATGTGCACAACATAAGTACAAGGAACATGCATATGACATGTTGCCGACGACGACGACAACGACAATCATTGAACATTCTCAACTCTGCTCTGACTGCATTGCATTTGGGCAAGTTCGTTGCCTAAGTCTTTCGTTTGCAATTCTATTTCTGGAAGTGGAGAGTGCCGCCAACAGACGTGCTTGAGAGTTTGACTTTATTCTAACAAAAAATACAAATCCAGTAAAATGAAACAAAATAAAATAAAATAATATTAAATAAAATATATATTAAAATAAGTAAAATTATATATAATTAAATGAAATAATTTTAATTTCCCTTGCAAACCAATGTAGAGAAAAATTAAAAAAAAATTATCGTGCATATCTAGATTACATTCTTATTTGCTTAATTAAAAATCTTATACATTCTTTATCAGACAAAAAAAAAATAAAATAATAATCCAACTATTGCACAATGAATAATCTTCTAAACACTATTAAATTTCACGGTTCTCTTGGTCCTCTTCTCAAGGTTTGAAAACCCAAAGGAACACGTAATCTGCCATCGCTCATATAAACATCCATGGGATATTCTTTTTCGAACAATATAGAATATCTTACACAAAGTTTACCATTATAATTTGATTCTATTTATCAGCCTAAGCTGATTATTATTCTAGTGAAGGACTGAAGGAAACATTTTAACAAATGGAACGCACTTCCTTTATGTTTTTCGCTCGAGTTCCTTATAGCGCCTCCACTGAATGCATCCATTTCCCACGGCTCTGTAGTCCCCGGAAAGAGGGTGGGCGTGTCAATGGACACGCCCCCGTGCTATCAAGAGCATTCATTATTATGATGTGAGTGATGGCAGGAAGGTGATGGTGACGGTACGGTGAAGGTGACGGTGAAGGTGATCCCAGCAGGGATGAACCCAGCGAAACACCCTTGAGTGCTGAGGGTCTAGGCACAGACCGATCAGAGGTCCTGGCACAGGTAGAGGCAGGTAACTGAACTGAGACTAGTCTCTAACAATGGGCATCAGGTCACATACACTATTGTGAATGAGCATTGACAATTGTGAACTATTTAAGAACCATTTTCAGCCGCTTATCGCCTTATCGATAACTGTGTCCTCCAGCCTTGAGCTGTCACCTTAAAATTTTCCCAATGTCCCATTTCACATTTTCCACTTTCACTCAGTGCCTATCACAAGTCCACACTGGCTGCAGTTTTCCCATAAATCCTTAATCCTGAAACGTTAATCATCTGTCTCTCGATGGCCCTTTAAGTGTCCCAAAATGGTCAAATCATCAGCAAGCCGTAGATAATGCTCAGACGACCCCCCAGCGAGTCTCGAGTTTATTTTTACTATAGGTTCGGCTTCGTTAAGCGGAAGCAGCAGCAGCAGCAGTAGCTTCTGATGTGGGAGTTATGGGTAGAGGGTAGTGGGGAGTGGGGAGTATGCATTAAGCATGCCCATATGAAGAACCCACCGAATATGGAAATGGCTTTTCAACGAAATATTACACGCCTCAGCGATTGCCACAGCTCAGGTGGTTGGCGGCTCAGTGGAGCTGTTAATTCTTGGAAGTGGCTCGAAGTGCGTTTTGCATAAATGAAAATTAAGTATTGACGCGTCTTTAATTAAGCTCTTGATAATTGTGATCATTTAAAGCTAGAGATGGGCAAACAGTTGAAGTTCCTATGTAGTTCTTATGAGAGGTTGTCGATCAAAAATCTTAAAATGTGAATTTTCTTAAAAATAGTAAAACAGATTTTATATATTAATGATTACTTATCTTTCTTAAAATATATATCTATTAAATAATAGTTGGTAAATCTAAGTAAATATCTTATATTTTTAAGAAAGTTAGAAGGGTTTAATTAATAAAAAGAATTTTTAAATATATGTAGAAATAAATAAATTAGATAAAATTCAATAAACACATAATAAATATAAATAAATATAATATTTATAATAGCTAAAGCTACGAAAAATAATGTAATTGAAAAATTATCAGTATAATATTTAAAATAGTGCATTAATTGCAAAGAATATATTCTAAAAATAGTTGAGTACATTAAAAAAAATGTAAAAGTTGCAGTAAATAAATGAAACAAAATAAATAAATAAATTATAAAATGAAAATTAAATATTTAAAAAATACTATATCGCTTCTCGCTATTTAATCCATTATCGTTGCTCATCTCTAGGAAACCACTCGATATATTCTCTGCAGTTCTCTTCCCCACACCACACACTACTTCGCTAAGCAACTCTTTCTCTGAATTATTTCATATTATTATATTTTTTTTTATTCTTTAAATGTTTTTTTTTTCCTTCAATTCTTGAACTCGCTCAAAACGAACTGCAGGCGAACTGTCTTGACCCAGTGAACAGCAACAGATAGACGACAACAACTTTGTGTGCATAATTAATGTACAGCAACGTGAAGGCGAAGGAGGCGCCAAAGAAGAAGCAGAAGAATCAGAAGAAGAAGAAGAGCATATTTAATAACTTGTTTATTAGCCATAATATCATACGAGTGGTCTTCGGGCCTAATCAACAAGTGACCACAAAGCTTAATAGGGCACGTGCCCTGCTTGTTACACCAAGCGGCGATCAACAAGACGCCCCCTATCTTTCACAGTCATTCTCTCTCTCTCTCTCTCTCTCTCTCTCTCTCTTTTGTATGCGTGTGTTGCATGCCCCTTGCCTAGGGAACGGTCAATCATTGCACGCAGCGCGCCGTTAAGTGGCAACTGTACCTGAACTTGACAGTGGGGCAAAAGTTAAAGATAAAGTTATTAAAACTTGTTGCCAGCGTGTCTCCGTTTGTGGCTGTGCCTTGTGGCAGCAACAACGAAAAAAAAAAAAAAAAAAAAAACAAGCTGCAGCCTAAACATTGAAATGCAATTGCAATTGCAGATGTGTTGCAGCTGCTTGTGGCAAGCGAAGCTCTGATTGCATGTGGAGCACCTGAAGTTGCCACACGTACATACATACATACTTACATACATACATACATACCTACACACATACATACATACATATCTAGATACACATACATACATACACTACATATACATATGTATATACATCGACTTGCAGTTGGAATTGAAGCTGCCTTCACGTTGTCTTTCAAGTATTTGTCAATTAGATTTTTAATTGCTGAAATATGAATGTAGGCGCAGCAACAACAACAACAACAACAACAACAGTAACAGCAACAACAGTAACAACAACAATAACAACAGCCATAACAACAACAAACGTATTTGCCATGACTTTGACGTTGACAGCAACAATGTGCTGCCGCAGCCTGTTTTGCCTGTTGCAAACTTGTTGAAGCTGCAACAGACAACAGACGACGACGACGACGACGATTATTAAATGCAACTTAGATCTTAGATTTTGCTGGCAACAGCAGCAACATCAACAGCAACAGCAACAGCAACAACAACAACAACAGCAGCGAACTCGATTAAATCGAATTGCAATGCTTCTTATAGTCTGACTTGCCACTCCCCTCCCAACCCCTCCCCGCCCACCCCTCACATAGCAGCAACCACTACCCACTTGCCACCCCTTTGCCGTGGCAGTGGCAGTGGCAGTGGCAGCTAAGATGAATCGCGTGCCAAGGCAAACGGCGACTAGCTGAAATATTATTATTATGCTTTGGCTAAAAGTGAATGATGGCCGTGTGGGGTGAGCGCAGCTGCAACAGCAACAGCAGCAGCAGCAACTGTAACGCACAGCAGCAGTTGCCGCACTTGCAACATTGGCAACCTGATGCGCTTTGATAGACGACGATAGATTATCAGGCAGCAACAGCAGCGGAGGCAGTGGAGGCAGTTGCAGCAACAGAGCCAAAAAACATTTTGCTGTCGCCTTGCTAATTTACGAGCTAGCCAAGATAAGGAGGCACCAACATACACACACACACACACTGACAGAGATAGATATATAGATAGATAGAGAGAGAGAGAGAGAGAGAGAGTGAGCTAGAGAACTAGTAAGAGAGACAGTTAGAGTTAGATATTGTAGCTAACTGGCAATTGGAAGCGTCTAATTAGCGGCGGCATTGCGCATACGCCACGTGTGTTGGCAGTTGGAATCATATTAGCCATAAATGTTTGCATAGTTAACTGTTAGTTACACACACACACAAAAACACACATACACACAGACACACACACACACATCAAGTAACATAGACTACAAGTTGGACTAGCAATTGCAACTGCAACTGCAACTGTTGCTCTGCTTTGCCTTGGACCTTGGCCATGGCCAACTAGAAACTGGCAACTGGCAAGTGGCAACTGGCGACTGACAACTGATGTAGCATGCCACAAGCAGTGGTGCCACTTGCAACCAGTTGCTGGCCTTGCCAAGTCAGCCTGCTGCCGTTGTCAGGCAGTCCAGTCCAACAACTAAAAGAAACACCTGCAACAACATACACACGTATCAACAACATAACATATATCATATCATATCATATCATATCATATCAAATCATATCAAATCATATCAAATCATATCAAATCAAATCATATCTAATAATATTTCTACTAATTATTTAAGTAAATCTAACAGCTTGTTCTATTTATAGATCGGGCATCTATTTACTCGATACCATCCATCAATAAGTATTATCCAGTTAATAAATATTAACTATGCTGAACAACTCAAAACAACAACAAAATGTTAACAAATTGTCGTTTGCGGCTTAACAATTGTTTCAACTGAAGTCTCCATAAATAGTCTGTATTTTGACTTAATGCTCAACTTTTGGTTTATGATTGAAGCTTTGGCCAAAGAAGAGTAGAAAAATAAATGTAGTAGATAAGAACAGAAAGGATCACAAAGCACCAAGAGAGAGAGAGAGAGAGAGAGAGAGAGAGAGAGAGAGAGAGAGAGAGAGAGAGAGAGAGAGAGAGAGAGAGAGAGAGAGAGAGAGAGAGAGAGAGTGACAGAGAGAAAGATAGACAGTGAGAGAGAGACAGAGAGACAGAGAGAGAGTGAGAGACAGAGAGAGATATAGAGAAAGAGAGAGACAGAGAGAGAGTGAGAGAGGGAGAGAGAGAGAGAGAGAGAGATAAAGGGAAAAGCACTAAAAATATATAGTGCCAAAGAGAGAGAGAGAGAGAGAGAGAGAGAGAGAGAGAGAGAGAGAGAGAGAGAGAGAGAGAGAGAGAGAGAGAGAGGGAGAGACAGAGAGAGAGAGAGAGAGAGAGGGAGAGAGAGAGAGAGAGAGAGAGAGAGAGAGAGAGAGAGAGAGAGAGAGAGAGAGAGAGAGAGAGAGAGAGAGAGAGAGAGAGAGAGAGAGAGAGACAGAGAGAAAGATAGACAGTGAGAGAGAGACAGAGAGACAGAGAGAGAGTGAGAGACAGAGAGAGAGAGATATAGAGAAAGAGAGAGACAGAGAGAGAGTGAGAGAGGGAGAGAGAGAGAGAGAGATAAAGGGAAAAGCACTAAAAATATATAGTGCCAAAGAGAGAGAGAGAGAGAGAGAGAGAGAGAGAGAGAGAGAGAGAGAGAGAGAGAGAGAGAGGGAGAGACAGAGAGAGAGAGAGAGAGAGAGAGGGAGAGAGAGAGAGAGAGAGAGAGGGAGAGACAGAGAGAGATAGAGGGGGAGAGAAAGGGAAAAGCACTAAAAATATATAGTGCCAAAGAGAGAGAGAGATACCTCAAAAATTGAGCATACTTCGATAAAATGTGAAAAACGAATAATTTGACAAAATTTTCATATATTTCAAAAATAAGTTGAACAACATTTCAAGCAAACTGAGGGCTCGTCTCCACACAACACTAAGGGGGGGAGGAGGGTTTATCGAGTTGAAACATAGTTGTGCATAACACAGGCTGTTCATAATTCAACGATTTGTCATTTTGTATTCAAATATTTCTATTTCTACTCGTACATTTGTAGAGAACTTCAATGGCCCCGTCTCCCTCCCCTTTTCCACAAATTCTATGCGCGATTTGCATTTCAATTGATTCATCTCGACGAGTGTTGAACTTTAGCGCGCGCCAATGAGAGTCGTGTGAGGAGCGTGAATCGAGACAGAATCGAGACAGAATCGAGAATGAATTGAATTGAGAAATGAGGAATCGTTTACACTCGCAGTCATATTAACATACTCATAGGACATACATATATCTACTTGGGGTCTATGATATTCGTTCTTAAGTTTTCTATCTATCTACGTTTTTTCATTTCTGTGTGTTTTTTTTGTGGTAGCTTTTCACACTTTCGTAGGGCACTGCTAACAAGACGTGGCAATGATAAAGATATCAGTTTCCAAATAGAAACAGCGACAAAGAGAGTGAGAGAGAGGGGGCCTGTTCAAGAGCAGAAGGGGCAGAAAGGGAAAGAGCATCTGTTCTATAGTCGAAAGATCAATAATTCTTGCTCAATACTACATTTCCAAATGTCTGGTCAAGTTCTTACAGCTTTTTGACACTTTCGAAAATTTGTTAGCAACGATTTGCATAATTTCACAGTAAATTCCTAATTCTAATCTATGTTGCCTCCGCCAGTCTCAACTCCCCAAAAACCAACAGCAGCAGCAGGAGAAAGAAATATTTTACAAACTCAAAATAAAAAAATATGTATATTTATGTTTGATACTTAATCGCTAATAAATACATATGCGACGTTCGTATTTCAAAACCTGAACACCACAAGCCACAAATTTGAATATTTTTGAAAGGTTGACACAATGAAAATGTGTCGAGTTTTGAGTAGGGTTTGAGTTTGGGAGGCAGTTGCTGCTGTGCAACTCCTGTGGCGTCTGTTTGTTCAAAATCAAAACATTTCCCCACTCGACATCCACATTTTTCACACCTAACAACAAACACTGATTACAAATGCCTCCCCTATGATAATAATCTCAAAAAAAGAAAAAAAAAATAACAAATAAAAAAAAAAAGTTCAGAAAACAATTGTCATGAAGATATCATCAACTATTTGTATAGATTTGTCTTCAAAAATCGCAAATATTCAAGTTATTACTTGCACATATCAAAAATATCGATTTCCATTTGAAGTCACAATTTTCAATCTCATACTTTATGAATGGAATTATTATGAATAATTTTTTGTGTTATGCATACCTTCAAAAATACAAATATATTCACGACAATTTATGTATCTTAATTGTGCCCAAAAGCGCCTCAATCGAAGTGTGAATGAAAGAATCTTTTCTGGTTCCATTTCTTTTTCTATTCATATTAATTTATTTATTTTTATTTTTTTTTTTGGCCATATTTTAACTTTAGTTGTGGGGGCCGAAGTCGAGTGATAACTGCAGTTGATTGTGAGTTCTTCTTCTATGTATTCATGTTGGGGTTTCTCGCATGTGATCTGAATATGTCGAGAAACTGCACTCGTATTTCATTGAAAAATGAACCATGATCAAAAGTTTTGTGTGCTTTTTTTTTGTTTCCTCACTTCATTTTGTGGGCTTGGCGTTCCTTTCTCACGATCTACGATCTCAATACCTTCAAATATACTATATATATATAAAGATATATATATATTGATATTTATGGCAGATAATTTGAGTTTATGTTGTCATTCCCTCTCAGTGAAAGGTGCTCCATATCATAGAAAGTCGAATGAAATTAGCTATGCAAATGCTTCTATTTCCAGTCGTCGAATTGCAGCACGATTATAGGACTTTACTTTTTTTTATTTTTATTTTTTTGGATTTTTCATTACATTTCGTTTTCAGTTTGATTTGTTTTGAAGACTCGACAGACATTTCGACACTTTGTAAAGTGTTCGCAGCCATGTTAGAACACTCTGCATTGATAGATCATCTGCATGATATCGCAGCGAGAGTAGAGTATCAATATCAGTTCATCATCTTCATCTTCTTCTTGTTCGGCGTCTTCGAGTTTCGAGTTTTAATTCTTTGAAAGGGGGGAATCTATACGTTGGCCAATAGCAACAGCAACAAAAAGAAGTTAAGACGTGCTTGTTAACATTTTTATTAACTTCTTTGGCGCATATTTAAGACTTAGCATTTGGTGACAACACTTTTCAATTCGTTTCGAATGGATTCTTTATCGCTTCGCTTTGCTTCAGCTTCAGCTTCACTTCATTATTTCTATTCCTATTCCTACTATATACATGTATATATATTTTGTTTTTGTTTTGCTAAAATATCTATACTATGGCGTGTTCTCTCCTATTGATAATTATTTCAAAGGTTTTTATGCCTCTGCCATTCGCATAACATTTTAACAGGCATTCCTCCATTCCTCTCGATTCCAATCGATACCCCCCGCTTCCCCTCAATTGCCTTTCAACATCAACGGCATTAACTTCACACCAGATCCCGTCTAAACGAATTTGTATTGGCAGCTCATGACAGCCAATGCTAATATCTGGCCCAATAAATTATCCATTCGTTAGCACATTCACATTATGCAAAAGCGAAGCGACTTCTTCTTCGTCATTTCAAATTGTATTTTGATTAATCATTGTGCGACATCTTTTAGTTTATCCGATCGTTATCCGATCTCTGCTTGTTAACAAACATATACATATATACATATATATATATATACATATACAGACTTTTATCTGAGCTTCGAATTGCACTCATTAGACTTGGGAACTTCCACTCTGAGGAAATGCTTGACAACTTCAACTACTTTTTGAGATACATATGTACATCTTGAAAGAAACAACTAAACATTTTTAAAACATTAGTACATCATTAACATTATTTTACTTCCATTAAGTATTAAGATTGTTGCGAGACTTGCAAAAATTCAACATTATCAAACAATTCTCTAACAATTATTCAAAATAATTGTATAATTTTAAAGAATAGTATATCAACTGTTTCCTTTTAAAATAATCTGTTTAAAAGGTAAAAAATGTATAAATCTGAAAAGCGAATTGTGAAAACGTGGAAATGTGATTAAAATATTTGTTAAATACAAATTCATTTCCACATTGTGTTTCGGTGGATGCAGTGCAAAATATTTAAATTAAAATTTTAAAAAATAATTAAAAAATAATCAGTACAAATGGTAAGAACATAAATAAATAAAAAAAAGATACAGAATAAGTAATTGTGGGAAATACATAAATATATGTGTGTGAATAACATAAAATAAAAACGACTACAAAACTAAGATAATTGCTGGAAATATAGTTGTTGTAAATACAGAATAGTTTCATGTTTCATGTAAGACGAAACAAAATCATACAAATATGTTAAATATTGTGTGCATTTCAAAGAGTGACGACCAAAGTTGCTGGCAAAATATTAGATTAATTTAATATATATTAACAAAAATAGTACATGTACAACAATAAAAGGAATTTGAGTTCCAAATTCACATTTATGGAGGATTTTTTTAAGGTAACTGCAACGAACATTCCATATTGATTCCATATTGAATAATACATAATTTTAATAAATGTATATCAAATTATAAATATGGAATGAATGAGGAAACAATTCAGTACTTTTCTTCCATATTATTTGTTTTTATTTCCATCCGGATTTTCAACTCACCCACTTTCTCAGCCAACGAAATGTTTTAGTTTTAATATATTTGCAAAATACAAAAAAAAATTAAAAAAAAAATTAAAAAAAAACATTAAAATTTTGCAAAAAAGATAACAATGGATGAAGATAGGAGAGAAAAAAAAAACGATCCAACTATTTGGTAACGGTTTTAATTGGCAACGTGTGGCACAAACTCTGCTTGGCTGTTCCAGCCAGCCAATCAGGTTTTAGCTTATTTAGTAAGTATATACATAATCTATATAAATAATTTTTTGTTAAGGTTTTGCCTCATCTATTGTGTGGGGATGGGTGTATTGACTTAGTTAGTGAGAAGACAATAGTCCTGATTTTTATTGTTCAATATGCGTCTCGCTGTCTGTCTGTCTGTCTGTCTGTCTGTCTATACGTCTGTTGTCGCCAAAATAATAATAATAATAATAATAACAATATAATAATAATGACAACAATAAATGAAACAAAAGCTGTCCCATAAAATTTATTATGTTTTACCGATATTTCGACTTCATCTTCTTCAGCTTGTCTCTCTGCTCGTAACTATCATCATATCAACTCTTTTGCTATTTGGCATTCCCCATAATTTATGTATCAATTTTTTTTCACTGTAAAATTTTTTCGTTTGTTTGTTTGTTTGTGATTGTGTATAAATGTTCTGCAAACACACAGTGTGTTTATTGCACACATTTTATATGTGTATGATATGCATGTGTTTGAATTTTATTTATGCCTTCTTTATTTTTATATATGTATATATTGATAGCAAAGCGCAGGTTGTTGAACTTGATCAATCAACTAATCAACTCACGCTACTTCTCTCATCCTCTCACTCTCCTGCCATCGCTCTCCCTCTCTCTCTCACTCTCTATCTCTCTCTCTCTCTCACTCTTTGTCACTCTCTTTCTATTAGTGTTTAGTGTGCTTTTAATTAATTTTATGAGCGTTACAGCATTATACATACATACATACACACATACACACATACATACATACATACACACATACATACATATATACATACCATACATTTGATATGTGTGTTAGGAGAGGAAAATCCATCAGCGGCCATAATTATAATTATTATTATAATGGCCATAAACAATTTTTCGGTTTTGATCTTTTGGCCATAAATTCAATTTGCAGTTGCCACTAAGCTGCCGGCACTGTTGCAAGCTGCATGTTGCATGTTGTCGCGCTCAACACTCACACGCACAGTGTGACAAATGACAAACTCGTGTAACAAATTCAAACTCAACAACTTCCCAAATGCGACTCTTCTGATTTACGGAACTATTATTTAAAAAAATAAAATAACAATTTCAAATTAAATACAATATTAAATGACATGTGTAATGTGCATTAATTAAAATCTAATTTGCAATCATTTAATCAATTGCAATGACAGTTTTTGTTTAGTTGCATTTGACCTAAGCATAAAAACATAATTGAATTGAAGCTGTTTTTGAAATTATGCATAAAATTGGTGAAAAATTGTGCATCTATTTGCCATGAATTTATGGGCCGCATTATCAATAGCAGTAGTTTCAATTGAGTTGCACATGCGCCTGCAACAATGTTGCACATTTGTGCTGCCAAATTAACGCTTGATTAAGAGTGAACCACACAAACCACAAGCAAGCCACTTAGCCAACATCGACCAAAAAACAAAAACAAGAAAAAAAAAAAGGAAAACAAACTTAGCCCCACTATGGGTCTAGGTATGGGTCTGATTCTGGTTGTGGTTCTGACTACTTGCCTGTCTGGCAGTTGGGGATATCTATTTTTTCTTTTTTTTATTTATTTTCTTTTTTTATATTTTTTTGTTGCCTTGTCTCGCCTTAAACTGGCTAAGTGAATGTCCCACTGTCTGTGCCTGTCTTTGCTTTTTAACTCTGTCTGTTGCTTGTTGCATGCCTCCTCGTCTGTGCCTAGTGCCTATAGTGCCTTGTGGCTTGTGTCTGTGGCACTTTGGCGAAAATGTGTTGCTAATTGTTGCACTAAACTGTTGTTGGCATGCGTTTGACAGTCAGTCCGAGTGATGGCCATCAAATTGGCACCACAGCAGTAGCAATGGCCATGGCTTTTAACACAGCCTTCTATCGTTTCGCTACCAGCGCAATTCATCGTCAAGAAAAGTCCACATACAATCCCCCCCACTCCCTTTCCAACAAACAAATAAAAAACTAAAACAAAAAAAAGCAAAAAAAAAGTAGAAATGAAAATTGCCCATTATTTTCAGATTTTTCCGTTGTTGCCATAAATGCAAACACCGACAGATTCTTTGTTCATTTTTTTTTTTTTGTTATTTTCCTTTCATAATCATCGATATACTCTATGCGTTGAGCATGTTTCTTGAAGTTGTTCGATTGGAATATATTTTTTAGAATTTTCTGTTTTTTCAAATATACGGCATTTGTCATATTTTTCATTTCAGTTAAAACATTTCTTAACATATTCCGTGACTTTAGCTAAATTTTTTTCTTTTTTATGAACTTTTATATCCTCTGTAAAGTTACCAATTAGGACAAGTTTTGTAAGTCATGATAGTAAATGAATCTATAAGTCTTTTAGAAAAAAGGAATAAATAAAAAACCCTTAACTGTTTCGCGTATTTCCATTAAAATTTTTCTGTATTTCTTTTTTTTTATTTTAAATAATATACCTATATGTTTAGATATATATATATTTTGCTGTTTATTTCTGTAACTCCAAATTTTTGTTATTTATTTATCCTGGATAGTTAACATTGAATGTTTTTCAGCAGATGTTCTTCATTTTCTATTCTTAACATTTCTAGCAGTTATTAAGTTAATTTTTTTATATGTATTTTCTCATATTTCCTATAACATTTTATGTTTTCATGAAAATATATATTTTTTTTAGCATTTATTGTTAATATTTTCTCATTTTCTCATCTAAACGATTAGTTTAGATTTTTTTTTTTTTAATTTATCGTAACTTGGCTTAGCGTGTTTCTTAGTTCGTTACTGCCTCAACTGCGTTTTGCCTTGAGTTTTTCTTAACTTGGCCAAGTTTTCAGGTTTCAATTAAGATTTTCTGCCTTCTTTCTGCTGCTCTTCTTCCTTTTACAGGTTTCGCTGTAGCTTCTCCTTTAGCGAATGCCTTTTTTCCTCTTTTTTTTTTGTTGGTTTTTCTTTTTTGTTTGTTTTGTGCTTTGAGAGCCTCTCGACAAATTTATGCTGATTGAGTTATTAAAATGCTTGTTTACACAGATCCAAATGCGTCACTTGCATCATCAATTAACAAGTTCTGCCAGCACCTTCTCCTCCCCCCGCTCCAACCTATCCACGACACTTGCTCCACCCCATTGTCACCAGTGAGATTGCCCTCAGACTCCCTACCGATGAGAGGCAACCTGTTGTTGCTGCCGCTGCTCTTTTATAAGTTAATAATTGCATTTTAATTTTTTGCATATCGCAAGGCGATTGACGATTGACGATTGACGATCAACTTCCGCAGACTTCCGTGGCAGGCAGCGGGCGCGCGTGTGGCAGCTTCCGCACATTTGTGGCAAGCAGGATGTCACCGGCTGCACATTGGCTTGCAGCAATTGTTAAATAATTTCCAATATAATGCGCCATCTTTTCGCAATTGTTTGATCAATCGGGGGGAGGTGGTGTCTCCTCCAGAGTGGAGCGCAGAGCGGCAGAGGGGAGAGGCGAGGATTGTGATCGCATCTCATTAGAGCTGGGCGACACAATTGCATTTGCATGATTATGCGTTCAGTTCCGGTGTAGTTTGAGTTTATATAAAACCACGTCGATCAATTGCAAATCAATTTTGTATCTGATTGTATCTAATTTTAATTTTTCTCTGTATTTTTTTTTAATTTTTTCTTTCTTGATTTGTATCTGTTGCATCACTCGGTTTGATTATAATGGCTGCTGTTTGCAATTTGCTGATTATTAACAAATTAATTTGCAATTGACATTCGCTTAAGCTGCTAACTGTTGTTAATCGTATCTAACATAAATGCGGCACGTTGCATGCAACTTGCTGCCATACACACATATACACATATACACAATTAATGACCGCTGCTCGGCGAATACTTAATATTTGCCCCTGATGCATGTCAAGCAAATGCAACACTCTGTGGCAACTATGATTAACATTTTTGCGATTTTTTTTCAAATGTTCAGTTGGTATTGAAAATGACTAGTAATCGTTCAGTAACTTAACTTTATACTCTGTTCACTTTGTAATATAATATAAATACAGTCGAGTCGCAAAATTTTGTACTCCGCTAATTTGAAATTGACAAAAAGTCGAATAATTTCTGTTCCCTTTACAAAATTTTGATTATTCGATATCCCGGTATTGTATTAAATAAGAAGTTACTACCATGAATCAACGTATAGAGTTCCATTTAAAGTTTTGCAAATTTTTATGAAAACTTTTTCCATAAAAAGTTAATATCTTCATAAGCACTTAAATACTTTAAATGCACATCAATGCGTATAAAGTTATGTTTATTTATTTATTTTGTTTTTTTTTTATTTTAATTTTTTTGAGCTGTTTCTTTGCTTGACTCGTTGTCGTCCTAGAGCAGGACTTTTTTTTTTTTTTTTTGATGTCCTTCTTTGTGTCATCCATAAAAAAGCGCATCAAGTTCAGTTTTGGGACGGGCATGAATCTGCTTTTTTTTTTTTTTTTTTGTTTCGATTGTTTATCTCGCATATCGCAGCACATCAATTGAATGTTTTTATGCGAATTAGCAAACAATAAAGCAATAAATCAATCAATTATCAAAATAAACTAAACCCAACAGCGGCATTATGAAAATTGCTTCAATCCAATTTTGGGCAATGCTTACATTTATTTTTTGCTGTTGTTATTGGAACAGGTACCCAGCCAGTGAAGAAGAAGCAGAGTCGGGTGAGAAAGGGAGATGGAGTGGAGAGTATATATTATAATTTGTCAGAAAACGCAGTAACAGCAAGCAAGCAAGCAAGCAACGTATCTGACAGATACATTTATATATGTACTGACTGCATATGCTGACTGTTTCTGGATTTTAGCCAAAAGCGCGCACACACTGGCGCCAAAGTAGGTCAGCTCCTCCAAGCCACAATAGCTGCCAATTTGGGCACCACAAAATTCCTCCACTCACTGACAGGCCACAGACGACGACGACGACGACGGCGACGACGACGACGACGCATGCCAATTAGCCAAGTATCTCAAGATAGCTTGGCCCAACGCCTGTTGGTATGCAATGGTTATTTTCAATCAGAAAACGAACCGCGTGGGCGGCACAATGAGAGATATGTTAAGAATATCGAGTATTTTGAAAACTAAATCAATGATATTTTATACTGTATAATATTTTATAATTTTTGTAATTTTTTGTTCACTTGAAATACGCAAAATAACGATATATAACCAAATCCATTATTGTCGATTAGATATTAAACAATTAATGAAATAAATAAAAATTTAAGATTTTTATGGAAACATTCATGTGCGATCCGTTTTTTCCAACATTTTTGGCATTTTCTAATAAACATATCAACATATCGATATTTCGATACATTCCTAAGAAAGCAGAGTGACAAATTCTGAAGTTGTTGCATATTCAACGAAATTTAAATTATTTCTGTATTGATGCTGACGCCGATGATCGCATGGATCCAGTTTATTTTACAGTTGTCCAAACAATTCCTAATTATAAAAACTCCAATATCGAACTATGTTAGTTTTGATCGAGTGTTTGTCTAACATATATTAGGTTTTTCTATTGTTTCCAGGCATTAATTTATGCCAAATCATTTGCTCTCTTTTCATTATTTTTATTACATTTTTTTTTTTATTTTTATTTTGCCAAAACATTTCGCGAACTGAGATGCGAACTGTCCAATGCATATTAATAACAGGTTTAAGATGATTTTAATATTGTTATTATTATTATTTTGTTGGTTCATTGGGAACGTTTGAGTTTTCTAGTTCGACGATTTAACATTTTATGGTGCGATATAAACATCTCGTATTCATTTTTCTATCATCCGGCAGTTTTTGCGATTCTAATGCTAAATTAATGCATTTTTAATGGATGTATGCAAAATGTTTATAGATCGAGACTAACATTTCAGCCGATAAAGACAGACGCATATAGCACCAGGTTGGAGGAGATCGTTTTTATTTTTTTTTTATATTCTTCACGCTTCATCCAAATGAAAGTGTGACAATCGGAGATCAGCATGGAATTAATGGAATCTGAGAATTTTCATAGAGTCTTGACGGCAACAATAATGAAATGAAGTGCAGAAATTGCGACAATATATAGATCTCTAATAGAAAATGAAAATATTAATGTAGAAATACATTTCTTTTGTCACAAACTAATGAATTAATCAATTATATAGAAATTTAGCAAAACATTTTTATCATGGTACTACTACAAAGCACTATTATCATTGGAGAACATATCATTTATCGATGTTTTCCAACTGAAGATTGCAAATTTTGATATTTCCAATATCAATGAAATAAGAAAGGAAACTTAAATTCCTACTAAAATTTGTAGCTGAGGCAACTGACCCCATCAACTCTTGAGCAAACAAATTGATATTTTTATCAATCAAAGAGAGAGAGAGAGAGAGAGAGAGAGAAAGAGAGAGAGAAAGAGAGGGAGAGAGTGAGGATAGTATCATTAAACAACCTGTGTTAAGTTTCACAGCTGAAATCTGTGCGATGTGAATAGATTTATATAACGGCTTTCGATATGTTTTATCAGCTTTGCTAATGCCTGCCTAACCGATTACTGCTCACATCATCTCATCCCATCCCATCCCATCCCTCCTCTGTCTGGTCACAGCCTCTCCGCTGATTGATCTGTGTCTGTGATGTTTACCCAGGTAAACACACATCATCAGTGTGTCCGGCAATGTTGCCTCAAGGCGGCATAATTGGTTGCAAGAAGCTTTAGCTAATGAACTGTTAATTTCGCCACACACAAACTGGCGACAGCAAAAACACAACGAGCGACATACAGAGAGAAAGAGAGAGAGAGAGGGCTAGAGAGAGAGAGAGAAAGAGAGAAAGAGAGAAAGAGAGAAAAAAAGATAGAAAGAAAGACAGCATTGGAAATCGCTGAAAACTTAATTGGTTTTAATGATTGAAGCTCCATTTTCTTAACATACAGAAAATATTTTTTGTTTCCATTTCTATAGCACTTGATTATGCAAAAAACAAAAACAAACAAAAAAAAAAATATTTAAAAAAATACAAAAAAAACAAAAAGAAGCAAAATAATTCCTAACTTTTTATTTAGTATACAGAATTTCAACAAGAGTAGAGTGGACTCTATTGCATATACATTATGATACAATTTTAATAAAAGAATAACAGAAATACAAATTATGTAGTATATGAAGAAATGGGTATACATAAATCGTATTTATATATTTATATATATATATAATATTTATATATATATATTATTATTTTTACTATTATTGATAACTCTAAGTAGGCGAAATTAAGCGAAATCTGAACATGAAATCTGAGCAGTGTGAAATTATTAAGCAATAATTGCGGAAGCTTAAAAAATATTGTGGATATTGGCATTGAATAACAACTTTTTGCCAGTCAATATTATATTTATTTATTTTTATTTTTCCTATCCATTTGGATTTACTATGGCTGCATTTTATTATTATTATCATTTATCCCTTTATTCTGCTATTGATCTCAGCTCTAAGAATAGCCCTGAAACCGAGCTAGAAACTCTGATTTTGCAGTTGAAGCAGAGTCATGTGATGGAGCACTTGTAATCAGGGTTGCAGCATCTGTTGCAAGAAGGTCGCCGTGCCACAATGGTGCCACAATCTAAGATGGCTGATAATGAGAGACTCCTTAAGAAATTTCTACATGCCACTCCAAGTGTGACTTCCATTGGCAGTTTATATCAAACTAATTTACTGGTTTCAATATACAATTATCGGAAGCAAAATGACTTCTTTTGAAATGAACGAAGGACATCATGTGCTTTTGAGGTCCTTGGAGATGCTTAAAAAGTTGGTCAAAAAGGAAAGCTTGTGAAATGGAATGGACTTCAGACCATCAACACAGATTACGACGACAATGTAAACCAATTGGGATGCAATCTGATCACTAATCATCACACTTTTACAAATTATGAACATCATAATATAACCTAAGAATATCTTAATAAAAGAAACTATAGAAAAAAACACTCACAATTTATATCAATTAAAGCACATATTGAAAATTCGTTTTCCGCAAATTCAACTAAAATATCACTAAATATAAAAAAAAAAAAAAAAATATCAGAGATGAAAAATCTTGGCCTCGTTGGAAACTCACACAAAATACTAAAATACAAATAGCAATTTTTTGTTTTGTTTTGTAATAAATTTAATAAATAGAAAATATGTTAATTTATATAAATATTATGATCTCAATTGCAGTATCTTAAATCTTCCACAGAAAAACATTACAACAAAAAAAATCAGAATTTTGGATAGGAATAATCTATAAAATTATAATAATTTATAAAATCATAATAATTTATAAAATAATAATAACAATTACAAAAGGTACTTGATATATAGAAAATGTGATATTTTGATTCTCTGTATGAATTTGAACAATGTAATAAATATTTGCGAGCTGTGAATATGTAGCAAATGTTGAAAAATATATGTTTTCTTTTATTATAATTTTGGTTCACTTATTTCAATTAGTTAGTATATTATATATATGATACTATATAATATATTGACTAATTATAATTTTGGTTCATTAATTTTTTCCAGTTAGTTAGTATACTATATATGATACTATATAATGTCGTCCCCCTAGGGACATGAGACACGAGAGTTGAGCGTGTCAAATATTTGAATAACATTTATGGAGGTTGTGGTTGAGGGGAGTGCGGGAAGGAGAGGAGGTGGGTTGGTGGCTTTCTTTGAAATGTGAACTCTGAAATATGAAATATGATGTTGTGAATGATGTGTGTGTGCGTGCGTGTGTGTGTGTGTGCGAGATGTATTCAATAATTGCAAATTGCCGTTGCCTCTGGGAATTGACTTTTGCCGCACTCTAATGGCATTTTAATAATAGATTACGCTGATGGGGCGACGACAGACCGAAGACACTGTTGCCCCAACTGATGAGAGCCCCAAAGACAAATTCTAGATCTGTGTATGTGTATGTGTGTGTCCGTGTGTGCGTGTGTGTGTGTGACAGTTGACAGTTAGAAAGCAAACGGTGTCCGAATATCGCAATATTTGCATAATTAAAACTCTTGCAACACATTTGCTAATGCGACAAATGCAACATCATCGCATATATATGTACATATGTATGTATATATATATGGTAGTCTGACGAGGAGGGGAGAGGAGTGCTCCTATAGAAACAGAGCAGAGTCTGAGACTCTGACAACATTGGCATCGGTTCATTGGCATCACTTTACTTTGGCTAATCATGTGCATGATCTGCCACTACAACCAAAAGAGAGACAGAGAGAAAAACCAGAGCAACCGTTGAGACAGAGAAGATGGAGAGAGAATTAAAAAAGTAGAGGCACTAGCGTGATGATATTCTGGAGTCGGAGAGTCTCACACTTGACTTGGCTTCACTCGAGTCAACATCAACATTATTGCAACATTGTGGCAGATAGTGACAGACAGTGCTGCCAGCTTGCCACAGTGTTGCAAGCGACGCAGACTCAACGCAACGTGCGTGAGCCCAATACCGATTTCTCTTCTCCATGATATATGTTACATGATAATTATATTGATTATAAAAAGAAACTGCTTTTTTATTGTGTGTTTAATTAAAATATTTTAAATAATTAGTATTTAATAACGAATGCAAAAGAAAGCAATTTATTTTTGATTTATTTTACAAAACTCTTTCCTTTGCATATGTGCATAAATAAAGATTATAAAAATTAAATTAAATTAATTTAAATAATTAAATAAGTTATTTAATTTATTTAATTAATATTAATTATTTTTTTTTAGCAAAAATGTTAATAAATAAAAAACTTAATAATAAAGTTGGTTAATAAATTTTTTTAAATTAATCTGTGATTTATATAAATTTATTTTAATAAAAATTAACTATCATAATTTTAATATATTTTTTAATTCAATGTAATGTTGTGAATCAAAAAATATTAGATTTATTAAAAATGAAAATAAAAATATTTTATTGATAATAATTTTCCAAATTTGTTAATTTAATTTATGGTTGCAATAAATAAATAGAAAATACTAATAAACTTTTACTTTTAACTATAAATATATTTATATTAATTTTTTAATTTAATTATGGTGCTAATAAATCTAAAGAAAAGAGATATATATTCCATTCATAAACTTACTTAAAATAGTATGTACATATATGATTATATCAAATAGAGTAAAATAGTGATAACAAAAATGATCCCTAAGGAAAAAAAAGAAAAGAAACACAAAAATTTATAATGAAATCATAAATATTGAAAATAATAATTGGAACTATGAACAAATAGACTAGACAAGACCGTAGACTCGGTCTGCACTCAGCTTAGTGCATATACTCAAATAATATATGGACGATGATAATAACAAGCCTGATGATCATGATGATGATGATGATGATGCCACAGAGTCTCAAGAGTAAGTCTAAAACTGGCAGTGTGTGTGTGTGTGTGTGTGTGAGTGTGTGTGCGGACTTTGTGCTGGGCAAATGGCACAATAAATTCCCATGACAACTAATTTAGTTGGCGGTGATCGGTGAGTTTTGCCCGCTGCTTGCCGCTTGCCGCTTGCCGCTTGCTGCTTGCTGCTTGCTGCTTTCTCATCTTTGCCGCCGCGCTCGTTGCATGCAACATTTTATTGACTTTGACTGTGAACTTGCTGCTCGACTGCATTTTGGTCAAATTGTGTGGCAGCGCCTAATGACTGTCTCCACGGATTGGCATGATCCACATTAAGTATACGCCACCGATTCCAGTGATGCCACCGCGTGTCAAAGTGCTCTCGCTCTGCCCACCAACACTCCCACCCATAAACGAAA
This sequence comes from Drosophila quadrilineata, assembly GCA_018150725.1. NCBI lineage: Eukaryota > Metazoa > Arthropoda > Insecta > Diptera > Drosophilidae > Drosophila > Drosophila quadrilineata. The sequence goes on along the minus strand of JAECWN010000432.1, from coordinate 23,029,013 downwards.
TGTTGCAAGCAGATAGACGAGCAGCAGCAGCAGCAGCAGCAACCGCAAATACAATTATTAACTGGTTGCCACAGCCTGCAGGCTACCATGCTGCAGCTTCCATCTTGATGACATTGACGCGCAAATGTTTCGCAAACGTCCATCAGTTGCAACTGCAACTGCAACTGGGGTTGTTGCTGCTGCTGCTGCTGCTGTGGCTGTCAGTGTTGAGGCCAATGTGAGGCCAGCGGCTATAATTTAAGCACCCACGCTGCATGCAACAATCGGTTGCACGTTCGCCTGGCCTCAAATTGCATGGCCGCACGTTTATTATCAGGTGTCGTCGCTTTTCAATCGTGCCACATGTCGAGCTGTCGTTGCTGTTGCAAACAATTTGTCAATTCCAAAGCCAAAACAAAAATTACAAACCTCCAACCCAAAAAAAAAAATGAAACGAAGAACAGAAACAGCCACCGATAACCGATCACTATTCGATAGAATTTTGTGGCAAGCAGAGCGAGCGCGTGAGAGAGAGAGAGAGAGAGAGAGAGAGAGAGGGGGAAAAAGGGATAGTAGAGAATAGGAATTGTTGTAAAACTGATGACTTTATGGTCGCATTGTCAGCGAGTTGTCAGGCATTGTAAAGTTGCATAACTGCAGTTTAGAGCACGCGACATTTTGTGCCAAGTTTACGGTCAATGGCGCTGTTGCAACTCGCAAACTGGCAACGTTGCAACGTTGCAACTTTGTAACGCGCCAAACCAAGCAAAACGTAACTAGAGATCCACATGAATGCGATAAGCGCCTGAATTATGATTGGAAGCGGCACATCATCTATGGCCATAATACGAGCTTGCCACAGCGTGGCAGCCACCAGCCACCAGCCACCACCACCGCACCACCACCGCCACATCATCGTTATCGGAGTCACAGACTCGCTGTCGTTGCGAGTGCATTTGGCAAATTTTCAAAGTCCAATTAATTGTCACAAATGATAATGGATTTCAAGTTCGACGAGGCAACAGCCTTGGTCAACAACAGAGAGGGAGATATCGTGAAAGAGAGAGAAAGGCAACAAAAAATAAAAACAACAGAGAAGGAGAGAGAGAGAGAGAGAGTCAGAGAGGTGGAGTTATATAGTGAGACAGGGGAAAAGAGTAAAAGAGAAGTTCCAATTAAAATATTTGCATATCATATATAAATATCAAATTCAAATTAAATACTACAATATTAAAAATAAAATATTATTGCAGTATACTAGAAATGAAATTAATATTAATAAAAATATACGAAGAAATCATACTTATTACGTTAGAATTGAAATTAATGAAATTAATTATATATATAACATAATATAATAAATAATAATAATATAATATAATATAATATAATATAATATAATATAATATAATATAATATAATATAATATAATATAATATAATATAATATAATATAATATAATATATATATACAAAAATTACAAATTTTAATAAACATATGTATAAGAAACATCTACTTATAATAACACTATATTAAATTTGCCGAAAAAAACCAACTTTTTTTTTAAATGAACTTAGAATTTAACTTTAATCTACTACATGCTACCAACTGTAGCAAAGTTCATTTTTTAATTTTAAATTTTTATTTGGTTTTATTGACTGCACACGGCTGACAGAGAACTTCTCTTGTTGGATTCCCTTTGCAATTGTTATTTATTATTATTATTAATACTAGTATTATTATTATTATTATTATGATTATTATTATGATTGTTGTTGTTGTGGTTTATCAACATGGGCAACGCATGGCTGCATTTTCCACATTTTCTTAATCAGTTAAAAACAAAATGAAGAAGAAGAAGAGGAAGAGTAAGTAGAAGAAGAAGAAGAGAACTGTGGCAGAGGTACCTCCTCTGTTGTGGCATATGCGAGAGATTCTTATTATAATCTTAATAATTATAAACAACAAACACATTATAGTGGGGAGAATACTCTTTATAACATATGTATATACATATATTCACAGATATGCGTGTGTGTGTGTGTGTGTGTGTGTAAGACAGACAGTCGCTGCTGTTTGTTTGTGTCTCAGTTGAGTAATGAAGTCAGCGAGCATTGCAAGTGCGCCACGTTTATTCATTCTCCCTGAGCCACCCCTCGCCAACAGATGATGGTCTTGTTAATGATGATGATGATGATGATGATGATGATGATGTCGATGATGTTCTTATATAACCTGAGCAATTCTCCTTCTATCTAGTTTCGCTTTGTTTTTTTTTGTTGATTTATGATGCTTGAAAGATAAATTTTTGTAAAACGCTTGTTAACTGCGGCTGTCAATAGTTTTACTTACTCTGAAGTTCACTCTTCTAACCTTCTCTCCCCGCCCCCCTCCATAACTTCCCGCCCCCCTTTGCTGCCTCTGCTTCCACTTCTTTTTGTTCTTTCTGTCGCTGGACTCCCTTAATGATGTTGCCAATGTCAATGCCTCATAGCGGTGTATAAGTCTGCTCTCTTCCACCCCTCATCTCTTTCTCGCTATCTGTTGTTTGGTAATATTACGCATACGTTCTGCATGTGTGTGGCAACATCTCATCTCATAAGCACACATTTCATTTGTGGCATCCACATCCACATCCACTCGGACAGCACGGAGTCCACTCTCAATTCCCAAATAGCAATTGCTGTCAGTTGCGTCGTGCCTGCTGTCCATTTGCCCAAGTCTTTGATCTTCAGCCGCCCGCGCATAAATCAATACAAATGCAACTGCAACTGCAACAGCAACAGGTATCTGCAACAGCAGCAGCAGCAGCAGCATCTCTGGCATTGCGAGTTGTGGCATTGCGACAATCTGCTGCCTGCCTGCTTCACATATCTCATTGGCTCCTATTTTAGGCCCCTTGGCCACAAATTAAATATGCCTCTCTCCCTCTCTCTCTCTCTATAGCGCTCTCTCTCTCTCTCTATCTCTGTCTGTTCCTCGCTCTTTCATTGTGTGCCACAATCGGTTGCATCATGAGCGCTAGATTGCGGCACATTTGCTTCAATTGGGCAAATATGCAGAAACTGCAGAAATTTGTTCGATCACTGCTAATACCAAAGAAGAGAGAAGAAAGAGAGACAGAGAGATAGAGAGAGAGATGAGAGAGGGGAGAGAGAGAGGAGAGAGAGAGAGAATAAGACATATTGATGGAGACATTGAGAAAGAGAGAGTGCGACAGGGAGACTGTAAAGCACATGGAGAAAAATGAGACAAAAACGAGAAATGCAGAAAAAGAAATCTAAACTATTAAACTAAATAAATATATTAAATATTAGAAAATGTATTTATTTTTTCCTTATTATTTTGAATTTAATATTATGTTTTACATCTTTCAAAAAATGTGAGTGATGAAAAGACAGATAGAGAGAGAGATAGAAAGACAAAGACAAAAGCAAAATAAAAACTAACAATATAATTAAGAAAATATGTATATGGAAAAATATTAATATTTTATTATTATTATTTTTTTAGTATTTTGAAATCCATAATATTTCACAAACTTTGCTAAACGTACCTTTAAGAATCGTCTTCACATTCATTACCTACTGTGCTTGTTTTTTTCTTCTAATATTATTTTCGTCATTCTTTTCTCATAAAATCTATTCAAAAAAAAGAAAGAGTTGTCGCAAACTTTCCCAAAGGTTTTGTCGCCTCGATAATTATGGATTACAATCAGTCAATAAATTTTCTGTCGATCACACAGTTTGGGGTCGCAGCTGTCTAGACACGGGCACATACTGCTAGCACGCACTGTGTGTGCCAAGCCAGGCATTATGCAACTCTAAACAGATATGATATGGATACGTTATAATATAAACTGATGCTGATGGCATCGGATGGGATGGGATGTGATGAGGCCAAGACAAGTGCCACACAGCGGGGCAACAACAACAACAACAACAGCCACAGCAACATTTAAAATGGAAATGGAAAATGAAAAATACAGAGAGTGTGGGAAATGACAGCGAGAATAGTGGAGGAGAGTGGAGGGCGGTTTGTTGTGACAGGTTTCATTAGGCAGGAAATTTCAACGAATTTCATTAATATGTGGCAAGACACACGCACAGAAGTTCTTGGCGACATAAATTTTAATTAAGCATTATGAAAATCTGATTTCAACTCGCAATCAAAATGCAAAAACAAATCGGGGAACAATAACAAAGTTTAATTTTTGTATCTTTCGATTTTTTAATTGCGAATTGATTGAAATCGAAACGTTCGAAGAAATTTGAATATTTATAGGGAAATCCAAAGTAAAGTCGAAGACTGAGAAACAACGTGAGAGAGAGAGAGAGAGAGTTGGAGCGAAGCAAGAGAGTTGGAGATTTTTCTCTTGGGGGGGTTTTCAATGCCCCTTTTTGCTATGAGTATTCGTGCTACCGTTAGAATAGATAGATAGATGAAAACTTCAGTTCAAGCAACAACAACAAAGCGGACAAAGCAACTAAGGAAGATAGAGATGATGATGATGATGATGATGATGATCATCATGATGAAGAGGAACTCATCAGGCAGCCCGTCGCTTTTTCAAAAACATTAATTAAATTAATTAACCAAGAAATTCATACAACAACACCAACAACAACAACAGTAAAGACAAAGCGCAACTCTGCACGCCAAAAACAAAAAGTGAAGCGAAATAGAATAAAGTTGGAAAGGGAAAGAGAGTGAGAGAGAGAGAGAGAGAGAGAGAGAGAGAGAGAGAGAGAGAGAGAGTGCAAGAGATGGTAAATTAAATGTAGAGAAAGGGGAAGGGAACGAGGGAGAACTTTGCTGCTTGAAAACGCATAATTAATGCGCTCAGCGCCCAGAACCAGATTAAAGTGCCACCAAGGTCTACATACATACATATGTACATATACTACATACTATACAATATATATATACTATATATATATACTAAAGTTACATCCATACATACATCCATGCATACATATGTATGTATATCCATACATAAATGCGTTGGAAAAATGTATATGTATGTATATCTATATACATCATAGACTCATCGCGATATCATTGGAAAATTCGCAGTTGCTGTTCTTGCAACGTGCAACGTGCAACTTGTATGCAAACATATTAGAAATTCAACAGTTGCAGCCACATGCCGCATGCTGCATGCCGCAAAACAGAGCCTGCGGCAGCCGCTGGCCGCTGATTCGGTAGCATAGATAGAGATTTCAGTTATTTATGACTTGACTGCGGCATGCTGCAGTGCAGCCTTTCAACTTGCAACTTGCGACTTGCAACAGGTGCTGCCTAGCTGGATGTTTGCCAAGATTTTTGTCAGACCAACAAACACATTAAGCAAAACGAGGCAACAGCAACAACAACTTATACAACATCTCAAATCGGTTTCAAATTTAATGAAAGCAAAGCAGCAAACAACAAATACATATCATAGTATAGTAAAGTGGTTTCCTTGCTGCATCTCCAGTCGCAGCCAAAACGGTTTCTCGCTGCACTTGTGGCAAGTTTGTTGTCCAAGTCTTTCGTTTCTGTTTTTACATTTTACCACTCACATATGTACATCGTTTTTGAAGCTGTGACATTCTTGGCTAATAGCATAACATATGAAGGTCACGGCAACTCAATGTCTCCCTCTCTCTTAGTTTATCTACCACCTCCCCTCCCCTCCCATCGCTCCCTCACTTAATGCCATTTTTGTATATCGAATTTCAGTTTAGCCACTTGACACTTAACGAAATTATCTCTAAATGTCGGTAGAAAAATCGATGGCATTTGAAACTTGACAAAAAATTGCCATCATTTCCGCATTCATATTTTCGCAAAAGTTTCTCTCTTTGATTTTCTCACTGTCTTCTCTTTGATTTTCTAATAATGCAGATGAAATGTTGTTAATTTTTTTTAATTTTTCCCCTCCCTTATAATTATATTCTAGAATTACATTACTGTTCTGAAAAACTAAACGAAAAACTAAAAAAAAATATTTAAAAAAATAGCAATTATCAAAAATAATGCGATAAACATCATAAAGAAGTTTATAAATTATATGCGTCTTTTACAAAAAAAAAAAAAAAAAAAAAACTCATTGTCTCATAATTCTTGATGGCAAAATACAATTAAGTATTATGTGTAATGTTTTATTAAAGGTAGAAATTGTTGATTTGTTGACCAACTTTGGGCAGCTTAGTTCAGTGACAGAACTGAGACCCGAGGCGTTGCACGTACAACACGTGCCACCGACAGGCAACAAATCATAACGAAAGTCCGCATCACAAAAGGAAACCGAACAAAGTCAAAGTCAAAACAAATATGCAGATGAAAAGAGCCACAAAACAAAAAGAAAAAAATATACATACGTATGTTTAAGAAAATACAACTAAATAATGGCAATATTTTGAATGGGTTAAGGAAGGAAGGGTGATGATGGGAAGGGGATGGGGAGGGTATACTTTGTTTGAGTGTGTGTATTGAAATAAAGTGGCGCTTAATTGCGAGCGATTAATGAGGCAAGAATTTCAACAACAACAGCTGCTACACAACCCGTTGCCTCGGGTATGTGGAATGTGTCAAATGTCAGCAGTGTATATCCCCCCCTTACTTCTCTTTCTACCTATCACTATCTCTCTCTGTCTCTGTGTTGATTATGCCGACTGCTGGTGTCAGGTGTCAAAATCAATGGGCAAAAGTTTAACGGTGCTTTCATCGTCCATTTTCGCCATATCAATCAAAATATTGCCGCCAACAGCCGCCGGCGCAACGCGAACATCGCACGCTGCTTGCCGTGAAAATCGAAAATTACCTTGGCCAAAAAAAGCTCAACATAGAGATACCACGCACAAATTAGGGCGAACTGAATAATTTCCAAATTAAATATCATATTCCATTTAAATCGCATTTTTTAAAGCAATTATTTTGTAAATTTATTTAAACAGGAAATATTATTTTTGATTTATATAATTCCAAGAAAAAATTTTTTAATTAATTTGAACTAAAAAAAAGGGAAATGTTTCTAAGCTCCTATTTTAAAACTAAAAAATTTTAATGAAGCTAATTAAAAAAAAAAATTAGTGAAGTATAAAAAAAAATTATATTATAAACTATTTTAATGAATTTTAGCTTAAGAGCTTTTCGTATACCCTCTAGAAAAAATGCTCTTGCTTTCAGCTCACCGAATTCAAAGCTAAGTACAATAAACAATAAGCCATGAATAATAACAATTAGTCAGACAGACAGAATAAAGAGACAGAAAAGAGAGAATGAGAGAGAGATAGAAAGTGAGAGAGAGAGAGAGAGAGAGAGAGAGAGACGGAACCATTAAACATAAACTGGCACACAATATGCGCATATTGAATACAATTTAGGTTCAAGCAATTTTTCGATGTCAACTTCACAATTCCTATTCCGATTCTGATTATAATTAACATAGGCTAACCAATATCAATATCAATAACAATTGCAATACCAATACCAATTTGAAGCTGCCTTCCACCTAGAAACACACCACCACACCCCACAACCACCCCCCGTTCTCATAGTCAACCCCGATTCGAAATTCATGTTGAGTTTGGCGAACTGATTCTGATACGCGTCACGTGACACAATTTCCAATGTGGCCATAAGGGGGGAGTTAGTCGGCACAGGAAGTGCACAGACTTTAAGTTGCAACAACAACAACAACAAAAACACAATAAATGAATGTATAAAAAAAATAATAATAATTTAACAACAGAAGAAAAAAGTCAAAGCGAAATGAAGTAAAGGAAGATGCATAATTAATATGGAGAACGTGGACAGTTGTCGTAAATGGTGAAGTGACTTCCGATCGGCAGCACTGCTCAAATTTGGCAGTAAACGTTCCCGCCTCCCCGCCTCCCCTCTCCAGGCAACACAGACAGACAATTGTAAGTACAGGTGAACGAGTGAAAGAGACAGGGCAGGAGAGAGAAAGAGAAAGAGAGAGTGAGTAAAGGAAGGGAGACAGAGAGCAGCACAGCTGACAGACGACATGAAAATGTAAATGATGCCCCAAAACAGAAGGTGCAGAAGCCACAAGCGAAGTGGGTTATAGCCGACTAAACTGATACCCTATCAGCTGCTCATAGCTAGGCAAACTGAGTTTAAAAATTTACCAAATAAAATGCTGATGGAAAGAGAATCCTATTAATTACAAAATATGTGGAAATTAATTTGTTTGCATCGAGAAAATCCATAAATATATGTTTGTATTTAAACTTACACACAGTCACACACCGAGGCAGTCACACACACAAAAGTGCCGTTAAGTCGTTTGCTGTCGTTTTTTAAATACAAATATTAATTAAGAGCCAACCAATTCAACGACAGAATCAATAACATAATAAATTGCTTCATAAAATGCGCGCACAAACGCAACGGGTGGTACGGTCGGATCTATTGCTCTTGTCGTATCACCATAACCGAATGAATGCAAACACATTTGTCATATGATATATCGAATCGTTCTCTGTCTCCATTTCTATAAATATATTAGCCACATTCCCAGTCAACACAAAACCAAAGCCAACAATCTATAGAACTGCAATTGATGATAAAAAGAGTTTCCGAGTAGTAAAATAGAAAGAAACATACAACAGAGTTACAAATAAGAGAAAAATTATGGTAATAAGAATTTCAACTCTTTTTTCCGCGATTTACAGCACTGAATCGTGATTTTTGATCATTTTTGCATACTAAGAACTGGGATTCTAGGACTCCACAAGTATTTTGCTTTTTATTTGAGGTGTTTCTGACGAGTACTTATTGAGATATGGCCAAAAATATGTTAAAAAGGGTCTCAAAACGGCAAATTTCGCATAATGGACCTCCTCATATCTTTGAATTGCCATAACTTAGCCAAAAATCAACCGATTTTAATGAAATTTATAGTTTTGGAAATGGTTTTTGTATCAGTTTAAATCTGCATCACAATATTTGTAAAATTTGCTATTTTGAAATTTTCTAATTTTTTGACCCATTTTGTATACCAACCCCTAGACAAAATCATCAAAAATCGAAAAATTTGTTTACCTAAATTTTTTGACTCCGATAAATTCTTAGACTCATAACTTGCATTTTGCTTTTTATTTGAGGTGATTCTGATGAGTATTTCAAGAGATATGGCAAAAAATGTGGTAAATAGTGTCCCCAAATGGCAAATTTCGCATAATGGACCTCCTCATATCTTTAAATTGCCATAACTCGGCCAAAAATCAACCGATTTTAATGAAATTTATAGTTTTGGAAATGGTTTTTGTATCAGTTGAAATCTGCATCACAATTTTTGTAAAATTCGCAATTTTGAAATTTTCTAATTTTTTGACCCATTTTGCATACCAACCCCTTGGCAAAATCATACAAAATCGAAAAATTTGATAACCTGAATTTTTCGACTCCGATCGATTCTAAGACTCATAACTTGCATTTTGGTTTTCATTTGAGGTGATTCTGATGAGTATTTCAAAAGATATGGCAAAAAATGTGTTAAAAAGGGTCCCAAAACGACAAATTTCACAGAAGGGACCTCCTCATATCTTTGAATTGCCATAACTCGGCCAAAAATCAACCGATTTTAATGAAATTTATAGTTTTGGAAATGGTTTTTGTATCAGTTGAAATCTGCATCACAATTTTTGTAAAATTCGCTATTTTGAAATTTTCTAATTTTTTGACCCATTTTGCATACCAACCCCTTGACAAAATCATCAAAAATCGAAAAATTTTATAACCCGAATTTTTCGACTCCGATCGATTCTAAGACTCATAACTTGCATTTTGGTTTTTATTTGAGGTGATTCTGATGAGTATTTCGAAAGATATGGCAAAAAATGTGGTAAATAGTGTCCCCAAATGGCAAATTTCGCATAATGGACCTCCTCATATCTTTAAATTGCCATAACTCGGCCAAAAATCAACCGATTTTAATGAAATTTATAGTTTTGGAAATGGTTTTTGTATCAGTTGAAATCTGCATCACAATTTTTGTAAAATTCGCAATTTTGAAATTTTCTAATTTTTTGACCCATTTTGCATACCAACCCCTTGGCAAAATCATACAAAATCGAAAAATTTGATAACCTGAATTTTTCGACTCCGATCGATTCTAAGACTCATAACTTGCATTTTGGTTTTCATTTGAGGTGATTCTGATGAGTATTTCAAAAGATATGGCAAAAAATGTGTTAAAAAGGGTCCCAAAACGACAAATTTCACAGAAGGGACCTCCTCATATCTTTGAATTGCCATAACTCGGCCAAAAATCAACCGATTTTAATGAAATTTATAGTTTTGGAAATGGTTTTTGTATCAGTTGAAATCTGCATCACAATTTTTGTAAAATTCGCTATTTTGAAATTTTCTAATTTTTTGACCCATTTTGCATACCAACCCCTTGACAAAATCATCAAAAATCGAAAAATTTTATAACCCGAATTTTTCGACTCCGATCGATTCTAAGACTCATAACTTGCATTTTGGTTTTTATTTGAGGTGATTCTGATGAGTATTTCGAAAGATATGGCAAAAATGTGGTAAATAGTGTCCCCAAATGGCAAATTTCGCATAATGGACCTCCTCATATCTTTAAATTGCCATAACTCGGCCAAAAATCAACCGATTTTAATGAAATTTATAGTTTTGGAAATGGTTTTTGTATCAGTTGAAATCTGCATCACAATTTTTGTAAAATTCGCAATTTTGAAATTTTCTAATTTTTTGACCCATTTTGCATACCAACCCCTTGGCAAAATCATACAAAATCGAAAAATTTGATAACCTGAATTTTTCGACTCCGATCGATTCTAAGACTCATAACTTGCATTTTGGTTTTCATTTGAGGTGATTCTGATGAGTATTTCAAAAGATATGGCAAAAAATGTGTTAAAGGGGTCCCAAAACGACAAATTTCACAGAAGGGACCTCCTCATATCTTTGAATTGCCATAACTCGGCCAAAAATCAACCGATTTTAATGAAATTTATAGTTTTGGAAATGGTTTTTGTATCAGTTGAAATCTGCATCACAATTTTTGTAAAATTCGCTATTTTGAAATTTTCTAATTTTTTGACCCATTTTGCATACCAACCCCTTGACAAAATCATCAAAAATCGAAAAATTTTATAACCCGAATTTTTCGACTCCGATCGATTCTAAGACTCATAACTTGCATTTTGGTTTTTATTTGAGGTGATTCTGATGAGTATTTCGAAAGATATGGCAAAAAATGTGGTAAATAGTGTCCCCAAATGGCAAATTTCGCATAATGGACCTCCTCATATCTTTAAATTGCCATAACTCGGCCAAAAATCAACCGATTTTAATGAAATTTATAGTTTTGGAAATGGTTTTTGTATCAGTTGAAATCTGCATCAAAATATTTCTAAAATTCGCTATTTTGAAATTTTCTAATTTTTTGACCCATTTTGCATACAAACCCTAAAAAATCGAACAATTTGATAACCTGAATTTTTTGACTCCGATCGATTCTAAGACTCATAACTTGCATTTTGCTTGTTATTTGAGTTGTTTCTGATGAGTTTTTATTGAGATGTGGCCAGAAATGTGTCAAAAAGTTGGTGAGTTTATCCGGGGATAGACCAGAAAATGTGTCAGAAAGGGTAAAATGATTCGCATTTTTCGTAATTCTGTCATTTGGCTGAATCTTATCAATTTGTATCAGAATTTGCCTTTTGCCTCAAAAAGTTGTACATTTCAGGTGCACGCTGCTGTATCTTATGCAGGCAGGAAGCTGCAACTTCTCTCAAGAGATTCGCAGTTAACATATTGCCATTATCATAGCTCAGCGTATACACATACATATGTATTTCCCTAATCGATTGAACAGTACAGTTCTCAGTTTATAAAGAGTGATATCGTCATTATCATATCCTCCTATCATATGGTTAAATTCCAATTCTCAAATAGTTGTTGATAATTATATAGCGCATTCGCTGGCAATGCGATGTCAAGTTCCCTGCTATCTTCATATCGAGCAACTGTAACTGGCATTAAAACTCTGACTTGTCATAGTGTGTGACAAGCGGATTATGCAATCATATGTATAACATATACAGTGGGGGATCGAGCTGAGATCGTTGTGTTAACTGGATGCAAGACTAAGACTAAGACTGAGACTGAGATCCATCAATTGCCACCACACACTGACCGCTGGACTGCAGCCCGGAAAAGTCAATCTAAGGCTGAGCTCTGCTCTGGCTGAGAATTGGAGTTGTGTTGGGGAAACTGACTAAACAATTTGCCAGCATTGATATTTAAATATGCCGTTGCATTAATCATGGTATTACTTGGCAAACACACACACACACACACACACACACACACATACATGGAATATAAGAGCATTTAAAATCATATTAAAAGGCGACAAGTGAAGCTCTGGTTGCGATATAGAGAGAGATACTCAGCCATTGTGATGGATGCAACAGCTTTCAACTGGAGTGGCAGTCGATATACCCTTCGGCAAGATTGCCTCAACTAGGGTATATGCAAGTGGTTGCAAGTTGCAACACTTGGCCATGCCATGCCATGTCATGTGTCCGCTCGTGACACTCATTAGCCTGACCAGTCAGAGGCCAGTCTCAGTCTCTGAGTTGGAAACGAAATTGGACTTGAAGCAGGAGAAGCGTGGACTACCCCTGCCACTATCCAATTGAATGAGTTGGCAACTATGGAATACTATAAGCATTTAATTGAACTAATTTTCTATAATTAAACAATTAAATCAGCCAATATTGAAACAATCCAACTATATGTATTACTCTGACTAACGCCGAAACTGAATCGAGTCACGAATTCTGACTCAAATTTTCAAATCCTAACAAAGATTTGTAACCCAGAGCAAACTGTCAGTCGACACACTACTATTCCATACAACACAAAATTAACAAAAACACTCATCATGTTGAAATGGATGCTATTATTGGTATTTCTAATGCTGGAAATGATACCGGTTGTGTTTGAGCCTATGAAATTAAGTGAGCGATGTGCGTTCCTCAAGGATCCTGAAAATCTGATGATACAGGTTTGTCGAGGCAATTTCCCATCGGTACTCTACTATAAATTTCGGGATAGATTCTTGTGGCGCGGCGATCGCCTGGCACTCTTTCTGTCCGTTTCGAACGAATCCGTATTGGTGTCCTTCTGGCAAACCGAGCTACAAGCCTGCGAGAGGATGCAGGTGCTATCCGAGACTGCATACTATTGCCACTACGATGACGGCAGAAGACGTATGCTGCGTTTCACGAAGGCTCGCCTCTATTGCTTCCCGTTTCATCTGCAATTCATGGATGATCTCACTCATGAATGTGTACTGGAAAAGGAGGGTATTACCATGTCTCCACTGGAAGCCCATGTGCTCGCCACCAAGTGGGCTATCATTCAATATGCGGGCGCTAGAGAGTGCTTCTGTGTGACACATCCAGTTGTATTGGTCACACTTACTGTTGTGTTACTAGTAGTAACGAGTCGCTGGTAAGATAAAGATACTCGAGTGAAAGTGAAGAGGATGTTTGGCGAATAGTGAATAGAATAGTTTTCAAGTTTATAGTTAAACAAAAAGGGTAACGAGTAAGTGCTTACAAAATCACTGTTTGATAACAGCAATAGTAACGAGTCGTTATTTCTAGGCATGTGCAATTTAATAAATGTGTGACGAATTGAAATTAAAGGCTAAAGGACAGCTAATGAAGTCTAATGTGTTGAATGGCGAAAACAATTGTAACGAGTCGTTACTTCTGTAACGAATCAAATTATGATTTCTCTACGTAAGTACAATAGTCCAAAGGGTGCAACTCAAAATGCATCACCTGTAACTCTCTCTACACAGCTTAATCTGTTGGGTATCAATTAATTTCAAGCATGTAACGAATAGCAAGTAACGAGTCGCATTTAAGCTAAATCTCAAGATCTCACTTGTCTGGTGGCCGGCGCCCCATACAACATACTATTACATGGATGCATCTCACTAATTGAAGCTCGTAAAATTTTATATGCAACTCTCGCCCCACTCAGATCCATTCCAAGAGATCCCCTCTTACCCCCCCCAAAACCCAACAACAACAACTACAGCCTGAGCCTGTCATAAAGATTGATCAGTCTGCGAGAACACAATGACCATAAAGATGTCCATAAAACCAGCTGAAGACTCCAACTTCACTTCACATCAACACAGACTCCAATACACACCGACACCGACTTTGACTTTGACTTGAATGTGATGTGATGTACAAATTTATCAGCTTCTTGCAACTCTGCGCTTTATGTGCTGTGCTATAATATAATTTTTGTTTTCTTTTATCCCAAAACTGAATCTGCCATGTTCTGCGGATATTAAATATTTATTTTATAAACATTAAAATGCATTTCGCAGTCGTTACGCCCGCCATGTGAAAAGAAAAAAAAACCAAAAATGAAACGCAAACAATATTCAGTGTTGGGATTGAAAAAACAAAAAAACAAAAACAAACAATAAGGAGGGCGCGCCGGAACATTGCATGAGACAGAGAGAGGAGCTGGAGAGAGAGAGAGAGAAGGTATATCACGTTGCACGCATTGATTTTGGAGTCGGTCACCTGCGCCTGGCGTGCCTATCATTTACATACCATCAGAGCGAATTGAGAGCTACCAATTTTTCCATGCAGCCACTCTCCATTCATCCGGTGATTTTTCCAGATCTAACATAGCGGTACGGGGTCCATGGAAAGGCCTTGGCCCGTCCATTGCCCTAAGGGTTATCAGCATGTGCCACAATCGCGTATTGGGGCAACTCTGCTGCATAATTTGAATGCAAACATTTTCGAGAAACAAACACCGAGAAAGAGCGAGAGAGAGATAGTAAAAGAAAGAGAGAGAGGAGGAGAGATGTTGACACTTTGCTAGGCAATTTGCATGTTTTGGTCCAATCGAAATCGACCATTAGCCCGCATCCGAAATGCCGTTGCGTGGCCCCTCGCACAGTGGCAACATAACGCAACAAATGTTTTAACAAATTTCATAATAATTATTATTATTTTATTTTTTTTTTCTGATTTTATGTTAATTTTCAAATGAAATGCTGCTTAGCTGAAAAGATTTTGTATAATCGACATATTTCTTAAATAGCTTTTGTTTGCAAATAAACAAAAAAAAAAATTTATAATAATTAATAAATATGAAGTCGAGAAAATGTGTTGCATGCCCACGGCACCCACAACTAATTGTTTTCAAATTGAAATTTTCTTTGATACCCTGTAATGCAATTTCTCCAATTGAGATCATATTTGTTCTATAAGTATGTAAAAGTTGTAGTTGTAAATGTTGCAACTCTACAGGGTATTTGGTTAGCTGTTCAGTGGCAAGTTAGTGGCTCGTGTTTACATTATCTTGCTGTTGCACTATCTGCTGCACACATTTCAATTTCAATTGCATTTCAATTTCAATTCAATTCGAATGCAATTCAATTGCAATTGCAACCCCACCCGCTGCTTGGCTGGCGTCACGTGTCCTCTTGTTGCAAGTGTCTGAATGTGTGTGTGTGTGGTGTAAGTGGCACACTTGAGTTCAATTGCATGCCACAGCAGGTGACGCCTCCATGTTGACCAATTGCGTAAAAATGGAAGAGAAGCGGCGTGAAAAACGCATATGTTATAAAAATATCGAATTGTAAAACATTTGCATAAATTGCCAATGCATGTGGCATGCGTCAGCTAGACAGAGATAGAGACACTGAGAGAGAGAGAGAGAGAGAGAGAGATGGCTTGTAGCAATCTACACTTAACACTCGATGGTGCGTAATGCTTGCCACTTGCTGCCACTGCTACCAACTTTGCCAGCTACTGCTTGCCACAGCAGGTTGCAAGCGGCAGAGATGCTTGCCGCTGACTCCACATGTGTCATAAACATAAACAATGATTAGGCGGCTTGGCGCTGCCACATGTTGCACTTGCTTCATTAAAACGGTTTTTCCTCTTCGTATTTCCCTGCCTCTTCCTTTTGGGGGTGCCAGAGGTTAAAAGCAATTGTCTGCCATCAATTCATTATGAACAGATATAGTAATAAGTAAGGAAAATAGCAAAAAATCAGACAAGAGTTGAAGATCCACACGATGCACCATCAAATTCAATATCGAAAAATAAAAAAAATAAAAAAAAATGAAGACAACAACCTCAACGAGGATGCGCCACATGCGTCCTTATCTCACTTTCTCTCTCTCTAATGGCGCTCTCGCTCTGTTCAGCGTTTTGTTGAGATCATATAAATTTATATGGGCTTTTATGCAGAATTTTTTATGTAAAGCAATTCCATAATTCATTTGCATTAATCTTTTTATGGGTTTCACGGAGCCAGCGATTTCAATGATCATGCCCAATTAGACAGAATTTGTTATTATAACTACAAACGCATTATAATTAACTGAACATCTCTATCAATGGACTTCCATAAAAAAACAAATTCTCTGCCAATTAAATTCACATATATTGACTTTTATTTGATTTCATAAAGGCCCAAGTCAAATTTCACAATGAAACACGGCGAAAATATCTAAGAAATTTATTGTTATATCCATAGTTTCTCCAAGAGTTGAGCGAAATTTCAAAACTCATATTCATCCAGTTCCTCAGTTACGATAATCAAGGTGTTGTTGAAGTGGTTCACAACTATCGTATAATATTGATACAGCTACAACTTCATGCCAAATTTCAAAACTCTACCTTAAGTATTTCCCGAGTTACGATAGGCTAGGTATTATTAAAATAAGTAAGAAAATTAAAATAAGTTTCAGAGATTCTGCAAAACTTAAGCTTAAATTGATTATCTTCAACTTCATGATAAATATCATAGCTATAGCTCATGTAATTCCCGAGTTACGATCGTATAGGTACTGTTAAAATGTGTAAACATGATATTATTCCAGATATTCTATAAAAGTTGAGCTAAAATAGTCTATCTACAACTTCATGCCAAATTTCAAAACTCTACCTTAAGTATTTCCCGAGTTACGATAGGCTAGGTATTATTAAAATAAGTAAGAAAATTAAAAAAGGTTTCAGAGATTCTGCAAAACTTAAGCTTAAATTGATTATCTTCAACTTCTTGTAATTCCCGAGTTACGATAGTGTAGGTACTGTTAAAATGTGTAAACATGATATTATTCCAGATATTCTATAAAAGTTGAGCTAAAATAGTCTAGCTGCAACTTCATGCCAAATTTAAAAAGTCTACCTAAAGTAATTCCCGAGTTACGATAGTCGAGGTATTGTTAAAATAAGTAAAAAATTTAAATTAGTTTCAGAGATTCTGCTAAACTTAAGCTTATATCGTTTATCTTCAACTTCATGACAAGTATCATAGCTATAGCTCATGAAATTCCCGAGTTACGATAGTGTAGGTACTGGTAAATTGTGTAAACGTGATATTATTCCAGATATTCTATTAAAGTTGAGCTAAAATAGTTTAGCTGCAACTTGATGCCAAATTTCATAACTCTACCTCATGTGATTCCCGAGTTATGTGAGGCTGGACATAAGACAACTTATGCTAATACTAAGTATATCAATTAATGTAAGCTACCGCAACGTTCTCAACGATTCATTATAGCACCATTCTTTGCAGTTACTCTAGCATATATGAAGATATGTAGATATTTATGGAACAATAGCTGGGAGGATAATAACAATATGACAATATGATTTCTTATCGATGTGGTTTGTATGATCTACAAGTGTGTGGAGGTGCTGCAAAGCTGTCAGCCAAATCGAATGCTGGCTATAACTTCTGGCTATAATTAACACATCGATAGATTGGTATTTTGGTGAGCGGAGAGGGGCATCAGCGATTGGTAGCTTCAAGAAAAACAAATCATGTCAGAGATCAACTAAAACAATAAGCGCCAATAAGCAGACAAAGCAAATGTGCAGTTAGCTTAACGGTGAAGCGTGAAGAAAAACATAAATAAAACTTCCAAAAATATAAAAACAAAAATGAAACTAAAATAAAAATTATACAAAGTGAAAAAAAAAGGCCGACACAAATCAACAAAACTGCCAGTTCTATAACCTTCTCTCTCTCTCTCGCCCTCTCTCTCTCTCTCTCTCTCTCTCTCTCTCTGTCTCTCTGTCTCTCTGACCAGTGTTGACCAATCGATTTTCCAAATGTGACACATGAACTTTGGGACAGCTTCTTCTTTTTCTGCCTTTTGGCAGTTGGCTCTTCGCTGCTGGCCATTGGTTTATAAATTTTAAACTTAAAGTACCGTACGACTTTGATAAAGACGCGACAGGTCTCTGGCCCCAACAACTAACTAACTAACTATCGCTAACTCTCTCAGTCTCTCAGTCTCTCTCTCTCTGTCTCTCTCTCTTTCTCTCCAGACCAGTCTAACTTTGGCTATCTTTGTCGCATCTTTCATTTGTTAACAAAAAAAAAATATATACATATATATTTGTAACAATACAATTTCGAATGTCTTGGGTCTATTGTTTGGCTTCGAAATTTTTGTTTAGTTTTTTTTCTTATATTTTTTTTTTTTTAATTTATTTTTTGTTTTGTTTTGGGGCGGCAATCTGTTCGTTGACATTTGTCAACCTCTACCAGCAACAACACTTGCCATGCCAAACCAATTTCGATCGCCTGCCAAAGTCCATATAATGCCATAACTTCCCTTACTCTATACCTCCGATCATTTCATATATAGATATGTATATATGTATATATATTTATATATCAATATCGTATTGATAGCAATCCATTCGTTGCGCCGGCATCTTTTTTTTTTTTTTTTGTAAACCTATTTGCCAAATATATATTTAGAAACATCTTAAGCATCATATCATAATCATCATCATCATTAGATTGTTGGTGATGTTTTTTTTTTTTTTTTGCCCTTTTTGTTGTCAACATTTTGTTGAATTATATTATATCATAGTATTTGTGTATTAACGAAAAATGAAGGGCGAAACCGATTGCGTTTGAAATTGATTTCAGTTTTATTATTATTAATATACGTATGTATGTATATCTATATTTTTGAAGTTATGGGTATTATTTGCAAAACACCTTATTGTGATAACTATTTTTGGCCGCATTGTTTAGCAGGCCCCAAGTAATGCTATTTTTGATATGCAAATCCCAAAACAGAGAAATATTTTTGATTCTTTTCTTGTTTCCCAAGCGAAGTTTCCGCAAGTCTTTTCGTTACAATCTATAAATAGATCTCGATAGTTTCTATTCAAAATAGAAAATCGTTAAATGCTAATTTTCAAAATAATTTAAAAATTATTTTACATTAAAACATAAAATAGATAATTAAATAATTAAAATAAAATTAAAAAAAAAGTGATTTTAAAGAAATAAAAATTGAAGATTATTATAGAATTTAAAATATAAAAAAATTTAATTAACATCATAACTTACATGAACTTCTGTAGCTTGTCTTAAAGGCATTATCAGAGCTTTGCAGAATCTGAAAAAATATAACTTCGTTTTAATAATTTTATTTGACTTTTTAATTCCAATCTATAATTATTTATTTAATTTTTAGCTACATATGTAATTTAATGAACACTTAAGATATAAATTGTTATGGCCAAAACAATATACTGGCAATTTGATTCAATGAACAGTAGTGTGTCTAACAAGCAAACTTTGCAGGGTATGTGCTAGTCGAACTGAGACAACAAACTTCAGCTGGAAAGTGAAGCGGGAGAACATGAGTTAAATGCAGCATAATGCAGCAGGTTCTAAAAGTGTTGGATGATAATGAGAAGAAAAGAAGCAGCAAGTAGAAGAAGAGCAGTAGGCAATACCACGCCCATCAACTGCCCTACCCCCGCCCCCCACCCCATCAACACACCCACAAAGCATTTGACGCCCGCCAGTTGATTGCAATTTTCATTAAAGTTCAAATCCGCACCAAAAACGACAAGTAGGTGGCGCTGCAGGCGCAGGGCGTGGCGCATCGACAACGTTGCAAAGCTGCAAACAAAGTATGCATGTGTGTGTGTGTGTGCAATGGACTTGTTAGCAGCGCCACCTGCAACATTAATTAAGCAGGCAATAACGAGGCGCAGAAGTTGCCCCATCGCTAACAAATCGAATGGCATTGGAATGCCACAGATTGTGGCTGTGGCAGTGGCAGTGGCAGCTGATGCTTATCGTTCGTCTGTGGCAGCGCCACGAACAAGATAAAGTTATAAACGGAATATCATAATATTTTTCTTTCTTCTTCTTCTTCTTCTGCATCTTTTTTTTGCTCGCTTCCTCTCAACATATCTTTTTAAGCTTTGGCGATTAAGTTGATTGTCAAAAAATTTGCAAACAAATGAAATATTTGCAACTTTTTCTTTGTGTGAGTGTGTGTGTGTGAGTGTGTGTTGTTGTTGTTGCAGCCGATGTGATTTAGTGCAACTGGCGTAATTGCCACAGCCATAAGCGTTGCATGCATGACGTAGCGTGTGTAGCCTGGTTGCCCGTTTAGCCACCTGTTTTCGGCTGAATGGTGTCTTCTTCTTACACCTTATCAACTGTTTTGTTGCCGTTGCATGCAACGCCTGCTTAATGGCATTGGGAAATTTGTCAATCGCTGTTGGGCAGCGCTTCGACCAATTGGTTGGCGGAAGTTTGCTAAAAAAGAAAAAAAAAATAATAAAAAAATAAAAATTATGGACAAAGCGGTTCTCACTAAGCTCTATGCCGCAGCAGCAGCAGCAGCACCAGGCCAAGTTGCCACAGTCAATGCCACTGCCACAGAAACATATACAGCAAACAGCCACAGACACAGCCACAACTAGAGTCATCGATAGCAACTGCCACACATTGGGCCATCTAACGAAGCAATTAATTTGGCACGGCACGTTCGCCGCCTAGTTGCTGCCACCGTTTGTTGCAACTTGAGCTGATATTGCGCTAAGTGCTGCGCCATCATTTAAATGACGAATGGAGTCAAGTCCAACCTGTTGCCACGCGCCGTATCTATGCTACATATTGACAGTTGGCTGTTAGTTGCCGATCGCTTGCATGCCGCATACATTGCCTCAAGCTGTCACTTGCCACTTGCCACATGCCAGATGCCACAATCACAGCCAACTCAACTCAACTCATCTCATCTCATATCGATTCGCCTGCCCCCTCCCCCCCCTTCCACCATTGCAAATGCATCAACAGATATGATAATATGATATTTCCTCCTAAGATATGTGCATGGACAGCTTGCATCGATAAGATTCTGAGATTCTGATACGAGTTATCGATAAGTAAATTATCAATATCACAGCTCTAATAGCTAGCATTATTACCCTATTGCGGCTAAATGAAAAGCGGCAATATCCCATTCCACAAATGCAGGCGCATAAATCGATGACAAACTTATCGATATACCGTAGACTAGCGATATCATTAGCGTATTAATACGACGCCAATTCACGGTATCAAATTTATGCTAACGGTTGGCATACTTATCGAAATTGTACTTAAAGAACCATTTTCTTTTTATTGTAATATCTAACAGTTACATATCTCGCCAATTTCAATATCCATAACTCTTGCTAAATTATGTTCCGATTTTGCGAAATTTCCATTTTTGACTCTGATCTCATTTTTAATTTCGATATAAAAATGATTTTTTTTTCTAAGTCAGGATAAATAACTTTCTATTTTGTGCTATGTATTTGTCGGTCACAAATGAGGCAAAAAGCCAACCAAAAATTGACTTCTCCAAAGCCTTAGCATACTCATAACTTTACTAAAACTGAAGTGATTCCGGTGATTTCGGCAAATTTCGAAAAATCGACATACTCATATATTTGAATTGCCATAACTCGGCCAAAATTCATCCAATTTTGATGAAATTTGAAGTTTTGGAAATGGTTTTTATATCAGTTTAAGTTTTCATCAAATTTTTTGTGAAATTCACAATTTTAAAATTTTCGACTTTTTTAACCCATTTTGCATACAAACCCCTTGACAAAATCATAAAAATTCGAAAAATTTGTTAGCCTGAATTTTTTAACTTGTATCGATTCTAGGACTCATTACTTGCATTTTGCTTTTTATTTGAGGTGTTTCTGATGAGTTTTTATTGAGATATGGCCAAAAATGTGTTAAAAAGTGTCCCAAAACAGCAAATTTCGCATAATGGACCTCCTCATATCTTTGAATTGCCATAACTCGGCCAAAAATCAACCGATTTTAATGAAATTTATAGATTTGGAAATGATTTTTGTATCAGTTTTAATCTGCATCAAAATTTTTGTAAAATTCGCTATTTTGAAATTTTCCAATTTTTTGACCCATTTTGCATACCAACCCCTTGACAAAATCATCAAAAATCGAAAAATTTGTTAACCTGAATTTTTGACTCCGATCGATTCTAGGACTCATTACTTGCATTTTGCTTTTTATTTGAGGTGTTTCTGATGAGTATTTATTCAGATATGGCCAAAAATATGTTAAAAAGGGTCTCAAAACGGCAAATTTCGCATAATGAACCTCCTCATATCTTTGAATTGCCATAACTCGGCCAAAAATAAACCGATTTTAATGAAATTTATAGTTTTGGAAATGGTTTTTATATCAGTTTAAATCTGCATCAAAATTTTTGTTAAATTCCCAATTTTTAATTTTTTGATTTTTTTGACCCATTTTGCATACAAACCCCTTGACAAAATCATCAAAAATCGAAAAATTTGTTAACCTGAATTTTTTGACTCCGATCGATTCTAGGACTCATTACTTGCATTTTGCTTTTTATTTGAGGTGTTTCTGATGAGTATTTATTCAGATATGGCCAAAAATATGTTAAAAAGGGTCTCAAAACGGCAAATTTCGCATAATGAACCTCCTCATATCTTTGAATTGCCATAACTCGGCCAAAAATCAACCGATTTTAATGAAATTTATAGTTTTGGAAATGGTTTTTATTTCAGTTTAAATCTGCATCAAAATTTTTGTAAAATTCGCTATTTTGAAATTTTCTAATTTTTTGACCCATTTTGCATACCAACCCCTTGACAAAATCATCAAAAATCGAAAAATTTGTTAACCTGATTTTTATGAGTCTGATCGATTCTAAGAGTCATAACTTGCATTTTGGTTTTTATTTGAGGTGATTCTGATGAGTATTTCAAAAGATATGGCAAAAAATGTGTTAAAAAGGGTCCCAAAACGGCAAATTTCGCAGAAGGGACCTCCTCATATCTTTGAATTGCCATAACTCGGCCAAAAATAAACCGACTTTAATGAAATTTATAGTTTTGGAAATGGTTTTTATTTCAGTTTAAATCTGCATCAAAATTTTTGTTAAATTCCCAATTTTTAATTTTTTGATTTTTTTGACCCATTTTGCATACCAACCCCTTGACAAAATCATCAAAAATTCAAAAATTTTTAGCCCGAATTTTTTGACTCAGATCGATTCTAGGACTCATAACTTGCATTTTAGTTTTTATTTGAGGTGATTCTGATGAGTATTTCATAAGATATGGCCAAAAATGAGTTAAAAAGGGTCCCAAAACGGCAAATTTCGCAGAAGGGACCTCTTCATATCTTTGAATTGCCATAACTCGGCCAAAAATCAACCGATTTTAATGAAATTTATAGTTTTGGAAATGGTATTTGTATCAGCTTAAATCTGCATCAACATTTTTGTAAAAATCGCTATTTTAAAATTTTCTAATTTCTTGACCAATTTTGCATACCAAAATTGACCTACCCCTTGACAAAATCATCAAAAGTCGAAAGGTGAGGTGTTTCGAATTTGGTGTTTTTAATTTTTCGACTGATATTTTAAGTGTTGTCGGATCTAGGACTATTATTTAGATTTTTCTTTGAGGTGATTCTGAACAGCATTTTAGTAGGAATGTATCGAAAGGGACACAGTATTGGGATTTTCTTTGTATTGAGTTTTGTGAAACTTCTAACTGATATACCTTTGCCAAAGCTCAATCGATTTTCATAAAATCTGTTGCAAAATTATACTACATAGAGGGCGAGGGGCGTGTCAGCATAAAGCAGCTCAGAGTAAAGAGCCTAAACAATTGAAAATTAAGCTAAATAATGTGCAAATAAGTGTCAAGACTGCGAGTAGCTGTAAAGTGTGTGTGCACACACTCACACACATGCGACGAGAGGTGGCAATGAAGTGATGGCAGCATGTCGCACTTGTGGCAAATGTTCGACGCAACGAGACGTCACTTTATGGCGTAATAAAATGCGTGGCAAGTAGTGACTTAAGGGGAGGCAGACGTAGATAGTGGATAGACAGAGGAGGGGACAACACTGATGTGCTGAAAGTACATGCCTATGCAGCTCAAACAGTTCTAACTGCATTGTTTTGACCAAAAAATATTAGAAAGAGAAGAAGAGGGAGAAAGAGAGAAAGAGAGAGAGAGAGAAAGAGAGAGAGAGAAAGAGAGAGAGAGAAAGAGAGAGATAGAGTTAGTTAATGTAGTATGCTCGTGTTAATTGAGAACATTTTTTCTCGAAGGAAAAGTCTTAAAACTCTATAGGCAACATGGAGAGAGCAAGACAGAGAATAAAAGAAAGAAAGAGAAAGAGAGAGAGGGGGGGGGGAAGATGGTGTGCGAGCGAGTAAGCAAATGCCTAACTAGTCGAGGCACATGTTTGGCATGCTCATTCGCAATCCATTGTCACATTCCTGCCCCTCGCAGACCCCCTCCCAACCATACATTTGCAGCTGAGTTTATAGCATCATTATGCTAATAGGCAATTGTGCATTGTTTTTTTTTTATCCTCACTCTCTCTCTCTCTGTCTCTCTCTATCTTTTTCTCTCTGTCTGTCTCTCTCTCTAACTCAGACTGTTGCTGTATTGATAGCGTGCCTCTATTATTATTAGAAATAGTATGTATATTTGTATTTGGCAAAAAATTGTTGTGCGATTATTGTACAACATTTACAGTTTCAACGACGCGTCAATCGATTCATTCAATTGAATTGAATTCAATTCAATTTGATGCGATTCGATTCGTTTCGAGTCGATTTAATTCGTTTCCATGCGCAGCGATTCAATACAAATTCGTTTCAATTGAATTTAATTCAATTTGTGATTCTCTACAAATGGACACGCACATTTGATTAGCATAAGGCTAGATATCTACCTACATATATGATATCTATATATAAAAGTATCTGGAATGTATATGTATATGGCCCAGACAGAGATAGATCTACTATGTGGCCAAAGTTATGGAACTATGGATCTATTTGGATGAGCATTACGTGGCCACTCACTTGACCCAATTTATTTCGCAAATATTATTGTTCATCATCATAATCGGGGCTTTTTCATGGCGCACAATGATGACGTGAAATTTATGAACTGCGCAATAAATTAATTACGAAATTCAAAGAGAATCAATTTCTAAATATTCTCTTACATTGAACATTATATATGTATTAGATATACACAAAAAATTTTTAAATATTGCTAAATAATTTAATTTCGAATATTTAATCAATATTTGAAAAAATAGAAATTATTTAAAATATCTTATATTTAAAAACCAAAAAACAAAAAGTAAATAAATATGTAAAACTCAAGATTAAAAGAAGTTTATGCAAAAGATTACAAAAATTGAATAAAATCCATTAGCTTGGAATACGCAAATTTCCTAAGTACTAAATACTTCATTAATAATCGAAATTGGGTTAAAATTTGAGATTAGAAATCCAATCTCAATTCCCAGTTTATAACTAGTCCCCGAAAACTAAACGACTGAAGAACTTTTAGCGTTAACAGGAGTCTTCACAAAACACAAGTAACTTACTGCCCGAAAGAAGAGTAAAAGCGACACAAGAAGCAATTAAAGGAGATACCAAAAAAATCTTAAAAAGAAAAAAAAATGTTATAAAAAGGCGCAAAATTTTAAAGCAAATTCCAAAAAGGAAAATGAACTTGAAAAAGAAAGATAGAGAGAACGAGCGAGATAGCTTAAGATGAAACTAAATTAACAAAAACAAAAATATATATATATGTATATGTATATATAAATAAAAATAAGAATAAAACAACTTAAAACTGGTTTTTCCCTTTTCCTTTTCAAATACAGTTGCTTTCGTAGCTGCCACCATGGATGGAGCCTCTGGAGACTCTCCACAACATATTGCGGCATGCCTCGCATGCAAACGGCATTCAACACAAAGGGCGCATGCGATGGGTGTAAGCCATAAACAGACGGGCAGACGGATGGGACGGATGGACGGACATGGGCAGACGCAGGCGCAGACGCCAGACAATCGATTGCAGCGTCTCTTTTTCCAACTCTTCTCGACTTCTCCTACTTCGACTTATTATTCTTCAACTACTATTTTTATGATCGTTTGCAGAGTCTTGTTTTTTTCTCGTGCGGATTTGCGCATTTTTGGGGCGTGTTCGAAAATATTTGAAAATTGCATTTGGTCAGCTCAAGCAAAAAATAAAAGAAGAAAAAAGAATATAAAGATGATGATGATGGTGATTATGATGATGATGACGTTGAAGGTGCATTGAGGTTGAACAGAAGAAGAAGCTGTTGTTGAAGATGAGCAACGAGAAGATTTGCTGTTAGTGTTGATGCCATTTCTAATTTCACTGATTTATGGCGCAGAATAGGATGAAAAAAAGAATTTAAAAAAAAAAAAATTTTTAAAAA
Organism: Drosophila quadrilineata; assembly: GCA_018150725.1. Lineage (NCBI taxonomy): Eukaryota > Metazoa > Arthropoda > Insecta > Diptera > Drosophilidae > Drosophila > Drosophila quadrilineata. The sequence continues at coordinate 23,002,370 of JAECWN010000432.1, read as the reverse complement.
AAGGACAGAGGAACAGAAGGAACTTTTGGCTGACAGTGAAAACTCGCTGACCAAACGCCAGACAGCCTGGAAGAATCTCTCATTCTCGGTATCTCAGACGCAGATGAGTCACATGACCTGCCTGAACTTGCCTTAATGGCTTTTTATTACTCTCTCTCTCCCTCTATCTCTATCTCTCTCTCTATCTCTCTTTGTTTCTCTGCATCTCTTTCTCTCTCTTTCTTTGCCTTCCTCTTAGTATAGCTTCTCGCTCTTGGACTCTCCTGGTTTAATCTTTGCTTGCTTGTTTTTTTGTGATCCATAAAATATGATGCTGACTGAGTGAACTAACTTTAACACTTTGCATTATCAACAGACTCTCTCACTTACTCTCTCACTCTCTCTCTCTCTTTCTCTCTCTCTCTCTCTGTTTTTCGAGCTGTTTATCTCTGGCTATTCTCTCATTCCTCATCTCGATTCTTTCACTTAAGCTTTAACATTAATAGCAAAAATTACCATTTTGGCACTTAAGTTTGTTTTTTTTGCTGGACAAATTTAAGCAAGTAAATAAAACCTTTGTAAAATAACATAAATAGTATATTAAAAATAAAATAAAATGAAAAATATGAATTCATAAAACTTAATTTATTGCAAATAAAATCAAAGTTATGATTCATCAAAATTCAATATTAAAATCACCAAAAAGTCCACATAAAATAAAAACCTCTGATAATGAAGATATATTGATGCACACAGCTAAGCCCTCTAGGCGGATAATGTAACTGTAAAAGGGGGTGCCAGGAGAAGAGGAAGAAGAAGAAGCAGCAGCAGCAGCAGCAATTTTGAAATGATGTTAAAGAAGTGCAGAGTAGTTCACTGTCCGATAGTCGATCAATAATTGCATTATGTGTATTAATCATCGCAACGTTCAACATTCTAATCCTTCATTGTCATATCACAAGTCGAGTATACCCTCCCCCTGTCATATACCCCGTAATGGCGGCAGCAGCAGCAACTGCAGCAACAAGTTTTTGGAATCTGGATGGGAGAGGAGCATTCGAAAATGTGAAAATTGCAAGAAAGAAAAAAGAAACTCAACCAGATTTGTTTGGTTTATCATTAGTTTCATATTGCAATCCGATTTATATATATATACATACATGCATATACATATATATATACATATATTAGATTAGATTTATGGCTGACGTTGGTTGGTCTCTTGGCGATTTGCATTGGGGTACAGTTGTGTGTCAGCGAATAAGTGTTAATCTAATGGTGAATGCAATTAAATTGATTGATTGCCAGCAGCGAGAAATACTATTCGTAATTGTGATATCATTGTGGGGATTATTAAGTGCCAGCAGTTAAATGGATGTGTTGCAACATCAGTTGCAATTTTACTTGCCACCAACTGAGAGTGTGTCTCTTTCGTCTGTTTGGTTGCTGAATGATGATCGAGACGTTGCTCAGCTTGTCTGTCATTCACAATCCGTCAATTCACACCCGTTTTGCCGGCAGGCACGTGGCAGGTGGCATGTGGCATGTGGCAAGTGGCAAGCACAGCTGTAGCTTCCGCTTCAAACCCAACATCATATTAATTGCATTGGCAATGCCAGCGCCAATTAATCTGCATGATAATCGTATTAATTGAAGCCAAAATCAACGAATTCCCATCACTCTACTCTACATGTGCTTAGGTCAAGCTGACGATCAAATGCTCTACAAATCTGCAAACACCTGGAGCACTTCCAGTCTCAGCCTGGAAATTCCAGTGCATGCGGTGCATGTGCTTTGATTTGCTTCAAGTCACGACGTCTCTTATCTGCTGGCCGAGGATCTTTCTGCTGTCAGTGTCAAGACTGTCAATCCTAACAGCGGCCGCTACTGTTAATAACAGCGCGCTGTTAAGCCGCTTAACACGCCGTGATTGCGGCTAGGGTTGCAAATTTTTCATCTTGTTGTTGTTTTTTTTCTCCCATAATTTCAGTATTTATTTATTTCTATGATTTTCTTAAATTTTTTTTTTAGTTTTTCAATCAACGTCAGGCGTCGCTTCTAATGTGCAGAGAGAGAAAAAAAATGAAAAAAAAAATAAGAAAACTGGAATTTGGCACATGAAATATTGAAAGCCGATTGCAGCATTCCAATAAGAACCTCATCTGACTACACGCGTTGTATATACATACAAATATATGTATATATCTCTCATTCGCCAAACTAATTCTCTCTCTCCTTCTTTCATTTTTCTCTTCCTTTCTCTCTTGCTGTAGCTGTGGCTGTTGAGCGTGGCCGTGACTTGTTTGTTTGCCTGGGTTCGCGCTGTGGCTATTTTTAAAAGCCACAATTCCTTGCCAATCTCTCAGTCCCTCTCTCTCTCTATCTGTGGTTCTCTCTTTGGTTCTCTCTCTAGTCCAAAGGATGCAGCCGCCTAATGCAGCCACAGCCCGTTGGGTGGAAAAATAATGTTTCAAACTGGTTTTCTTGGCCATTGCCATGACCATGGCCATCTAACAGACTGACTTCGACTACGACTGCGACTTGGACTTGGACTGGGACTACGAGTGCTGCCTGTGTTCGGATTTGGTTTTGGTTTTGGGTATTTTGGTTGTTGAATTTTCTGGATTATTGATTGCTCTGGGTCTCTGGGCGAACGTGTATGGCCTCCTCATCTGGCATCAGGAGTGCAACTCCCCTCATGCTGCCATTTGTCGCCGCATATTACTCGATATTCGATTCGATTCGATTCGATTCTCAATCGATACAACTACATACATACACACATTTAGGACCAGTTTTTAGGAATACTTTGCTATGGAATTATTATTTATTGATCCCCGCATCTGATGTGCCTGTGCAAATCGCAACTGCCTGCGGGCCATTGATGTCTTTGTTTATTGCTCTGGTTTTAACTTATTGCCCGCTCGAGGGGCAAGTGCAGTTGACGCACAGTGGCAAGAGGCACGACTGACCGGGGAGAGGGTTGGGATGGTTGGTTTAGCTAGATAGTGAGTCTCCATCTCCGTCTGAAGCTATGCTAATTAGCCTTGCAGCACGGCAACGTTCTGCTTTTCTTTCCACTACTTTTTCGGCTAGCCGCTAGCCAACCCAGACTTTAATTGACAGTTGAGTTCTTGGGGCAACATCAACATGCATACATATCTCCTTTTCTATCTGTGTCTTTCTGTCTCTGTCTCTGTTTCTGTCTCTGTTTCTGTCTCTGTCTCTGTCTCTGTCGCTGTCACTACTACTGTCCACTTCTCGTTCGGTCTTCACTACTCACGGTTAGTGGGGCGAGGAGTGATTGAAGTGGGATTACTTAAATAATTGAAGCAAACGGCAAATGGTAATAGGAATGGTAATGGTAATGCTGTTGGGAAACAAGCAAATCTAATTAAAGCCAAATGCAATATTTGCCGGTTCTGAACGCTAGATGGCATACAAAATACAGTTTGAAATGATGAGCAGTTGTTGGAACAGTTTTCAAAAAATTCGTCAAGCACTCAATCAATCAATTAGTCAAGCAAACAAAGCTAAACGTATGATTTTAGTGCAATCATGCCATGTATAATGCAGCGGTCAATCATTTCACTCAAGCAAAACTATTAAGGCTCATCTCTATCAATCAAAATATGTTCAATCAATCATGGCAAAACTTTAGATTTTCCATATGATACACCCTTCGCAGCTGACATCAATCAGTGAAATCACACTCAGTCCACCAATCAATCAATGCGTATCCTTAAATATGCAATGGAGACAAAATTTGCTTCAATCAATCCGACTTTACTACAGAAGGCAGTCAATTCAATCAATCAGCATTTTAATTCGCTGTCTCAACATACACAGGCGCATATTTTTTCAACGATCATGTTGCTACATCAATCAAGCTATCAGCTGATCAATCAATTGAGCTTGAACTTTGACTGTGCAATTACAGCCGTTGGTGAAGCTGCAGCTGCCACAACCACTACCACTGCCACTACCAATGCCGGTGCCGCTTGTGGGAGCTGTTGACTGGTTTTGCCTGCTGCTTATGTAATGGGGCATGCCACACAGTGCTGTGTGGCGGCGGCCAGATGAAAACGTGGGCTGACTGGCTGCCTCCGGCCAAGATCAAGGCGTGCGGCATGGGCGAAAAACACTTTAAACCGCTTTATGATGTGTTAAAATTGTTGCAACAACTGCAACATGGGGCAATGACAAGCAAACGTTGGATGATGAGAATCAGAATCACAAACAGAAACAGAAACAGAATCAGAATGAGAATGAGGCTGACATTGAGAAACAAAAACAACATGGACAAGGATTACGATGATGATGATGATAATGATGATAATGATGATGGCGATGATTTTAATTTTTTCCAACCTCTTCTGCACCTTTTTGTGTTGCTTTCGTTATGTATGCGTTGCATTAGTTCAAGATCTAGTCCAGTTGCAAGTCCAAGTCAGAGTCTTTGTATATTGATGCAACTGTTTCAGTTGTTGCTGCTGCTGCTGCTGTTGCTGCTGCTGCTTTTGTCGCATAGCTTTTGTTGCCGATAATTGATCATCATCAGTCGCTTTAATTGATCGCTTTGACTGCATTTCGATTGTAATCAATCACTTTCGTGGAATCGCCCGACAGCAGCAGAGAGTATAGTAGAGTGCTTCTCGGCTGTGTTTCGTTCGCCTGCCACATCGTGTGGCACTCAATGAACTCAGCTATGAGTGTGTGCCACAAACCGGGGCGTTGTCAACGTTTAGAAAAATCGTATATCCATTCGAATGGCATTTCATCTTCTCTCCGCATTCTGCTCTCCATGTTCTTCATCTTGTTGTTATTTTATTTCTCTCATTTCCAATCATCAACGCAATTGCGTACGTGAGTTGATGCAGCAAGTTTGCCGGCGTTGCAAGTAGCAGACATCAGACGACATCTATTCAAGCGTCATCAAGCAACGTCTAGTTAAGAGTCTTATAATTGTTGCCACAATACGCTGTATGCCACATCTTATAACGTGTATCATGCTGCGTCAATAAGTCACTCGTTGGCATTTTGGGTATGCGGCAGCAACAGCAACACAAGCCGCAGTTGCCACTGTGGCAACAATAGCTTTTTAATGCAACAACAAGTTATGCAAATGCAAGCAACTCATTAATTAAATCAATACAATATAGAATATCAAAATTAAAAAAATTTTCTGCAAATTTAAAAATCAGCTATGTAGAAAAATATGTAGGAGAATAAAAAGAACATTTTTTTCTTTTATAGTAAGCTTTCAAATATTTCCTATAGTCTAATTATTGTAAAAATAATTTAGCTCAATTTAAATGTAAAATTTTTATAATTATTATTTCAATAATAAATATGAATAAATATGAGAATAAACCAAAAATTATTTGAAATAATTAAATAATTTTATTTATATTTTATTTTAGAGAATCGGATCAAATATCTTGGCAATAATTTGCCAAAATTGTAGCCAACCTTTTATGCACATTATTTATGTGAAGAAGGTTAGATTTTATTTCATGTTTGTTTCGTTTTTTTTCTACATATTTTTTCTGTTGCCTGCAGAATACACGAAAATTATACATAATTTTGGTAAGCATCATTTTTATGTTGCATTTTTATGACAAAAAATGTCATGACTAATTGTGCGGCACTTAAAACATTATTATGTTCAACAAACGCATCAAATGGCCTCCAGCCATGGACACAAAATACAAAATACAAAAAAAAAAGATCATTGATGGACATAACTATATATATACATTTGTATACTTCAGCAATATATGTACTATATAGTCGTATAAAATAATGATGGTATTATAGTCATAGACTTGAAAGACACGTATGCTGCTTATGAGCACAAACTTCTTGTCAACTTAAATTATAAATAAGCAAGAATATGCAGATGGCGATAAAGTTATTGGCAAGTGAGAAAATTCATTACACGACTTAAGAGATGTTCTATAAAATTATGTTATACAAGAAAAACCTAAAGACGAATTCTTTTCTAATTAATTATTTATTTTAAGCATCTTATCCCTAAAATGGGGGAGGATATAAAACAAATAAATATAGTTTTCATAAAATATATAAAAATACATAAAATTCATATATAGAGGTAAATTGCTTTGATTACATACTGCATAGCCCTATATACCCTACTTGCACTGCTGTTTATAGGGTAGCTGATTGGTGTCATCAAATTGCTTAAGATGAACATTTTGTTGAAGACAACTCAATTTTTAGGGCTATTTTGTATGTAATAGTCTCTCTCTGTGAGTAAATGTGTGTGGTTTATTATTATTTGATATTTTTGGCAATAAATCAATAAATCGTTAAGCGTCGTCTGCCGTCTGTGTGGCATGTGCGCTGTGAAAGCGAGTTTGTTGCCTAAGTCTTTTGTTTTGTCAGCGCAAGGAAATTCAAAGGCTTTTTTTTCTGTTTTTTTTTTTTTTTGCTGCGCTAATTTTACAATATCAATCTTGATATGTATGCATATATTTTGAATGTATGATGGGCATAAGAGACTGTGTAAGTGTGTGTGTATGAGTGTGCCTGTGTGTATTTTGTGTGTTGTGCGTTTGCTCGCAATTTGAAAGTTGCAGATATTGTTGCTATTTTCGTGTTGTTTATGTGAAAGGAAGTTTTTGGTTTGTTTTTTTTTTCTTTTTTTTTATTATTTGTTTTTGGAGTCATATGTAAATTGCTTGATGTTGACTTTGGGATGATCGCAAAACACAAACATAAGACAATAGCAGCAACAACAACGGCAGCAACTAGACAGGCCAAACAACAACAACAAGCAGCAAACAAATAAATGCGACAACAAACAAACAGCAAACGGAAAAAGCGTAAATCACGGACGGCATGTGGCACAGCTGCAAAAGAAACCACCATGAGCAGCAGCAACACATGGGGCAAGCAGCAGCAGCAGCGGCAGCAGTTGTTAAAATCGAAGAAGAAGAGCGTGCAGCAGACAACTGTGCATAGATTTGTAAAGAGATTTGTGAGATTTTTTTAAAAAAGTTTTTTTTTGTTTTGTTTGAGCAAAGAAATTTGTCTTGGCAACGCGCGACCATTCAATCAGTTGCAGCAACTCTGCAACACTTGCCGCACAAACCCAAATTGACACTTGTGGCAGGCGTTGGCCAAGTCACCACTGCTGCTGCTGCTGCTGCTGCTGCTGCCACTCGGACACTGAGCTCAAAGGCAATTTATAAACGAAAATAAATTCAATTGACTTGTTTGCTGCAGCATTTACAGTTGGCAACAATTGCAGCAATGCCATAAATCGTTTTGGTCAAACGCATTGCAGTTCCTGCCCCTGCTCTCCACCCTGTCCATTGTCTCCACATCCTCCCCAGTCGACTGCCGGGTGACTTGCAACGCCAGCTTGCAACAGCTACCAGCTCGCCGGCCATAACAGTGGCCAACCAAAGCTGCGTAACAATAAATTTTCAATGCAAACAAGTTGCAAAAGGCAAAAACTCACAGAAATCTGAGAATTTAGCTGTGGCATGCCACTGGCAGCCAGGGGGTAGGAGACGGGCAGGCATTCGCTGGCAACATTGCCTCGCTGCATTTGTTATTTGAATTTCGAAAATTATGGGCACAAATTTGTTTTATTGCCAAAGTCAAGGCGTGCAATCATTAAATGCAACAGCATGCGGTCCGTGCAACACACCAACAACAACAACAACAGCAACAACTACAACAACTATCTGCCGCCAGGTGCATATGTATGTAATACGAGATACCCTGTATCGTTGAAGCTTAAATGACTATCTTGATACGCATTTTAGATTAAGATAAAAAAAAACTCATTGTCGAAAATTTATATAATTTTATTTTTATAAAACAACAAAGTTAAAGGCAGTTCCAAATTTTGAACAGCATATTTTCCGCATAAATTTTACATATATGCACTTCTGATAAACCTTAAATAAAAAGCAAAATGCTAGTTATGAGTCCTTGAATCGATAGGAGTCATAAAATTCAGGTTAACAAATTTTTTGGTTTTTGATGATTTTATCAAGGGGTTTGTATGCAAAATGGGTCAAAAAATTCGAAAATTTCAAAATAGAGAATTTCACAAATATTGTGATGCAGATTTAAACTTATACAAAAACCATTTCCAAAACTATAAATTTCATCAAAATTGGATGATTTTTGGACGATTTATGGCAATTCAAAGATATGAGTAGGTTCATTATGCGAAATTTGCCGTTTTGGGACCCTTTTTAACACATTTTTGGTCATATCTCTTGAAATACTCATCAGAATCACCTCAAATAAAAAGCAAAATGCAAGTTATGAGTCTTAGAATTGATCGGAGTCAAAAAATTCAGGTTAACAAATTTTTCGATTTTTGATGATTTTGTCAAGGGGTTGGTATGCAAAATGGGTCAAAAAATTCGAAAATTTCAAAATAGAGAATTTCACAAATATTGTGATGCAGATTTAAACTTATACAAAAACCATTTCCAAAACTATAAATTTCATCAAAATCGGATGATTTTTGGCCGAGTTATGGCAATTCAAAGATATGAGGAGGTCCATTATGCGAAATTTGCCGTTTTGGGACCCTTTTTAACACATTTTTGGCCATATTTCAATAAAAACTCATCAGAAACACCTCATATAAAAAACAAAATGAAAGTTATGAGTCTTAGAATCGATCGGAGGCAAAAAATTTAGGTTAACAAATTTTTAGATTTTTGATGATTTTGTCAAGGGGTTGGTATGCAAAATGGGTCAAAAAATTCGAAAATTTCAAAATAGCGAATTTCACAAATATTGTGATGCAGATTTAAACTTATACAAAAACCATTTCCAAAACTATAAATTTCATCAAAATCGGATGATTTTTGGCCGAGTTATGGCAATTCAAAGATATGAGGAGGTCCATTATGCGAAATTTGCCGTTTTGGGACCCTTTTTAACACATTTTTGGCCATATTTCAATAAAAACTCATCAGAAACACCTCATATAAAAAACAAAATGAAAGTTATGAGTCTTAGAATCGATCGGAGGCAAAAAATTTAGGTTAACAAATTTTTAGATTTTTGATGATTTTGTCAAGGGGTTGGTATGCAAAATGGGTCAAAAAATTCGAAAATTTCAAAATAGCGAATTTCACAAATATTGTGATGCAGATTTAAACTTATACAAAAACCATTTCCAAAACTATAAATTTCATCAAAATCGGATGATTTTTGGCCGAGTTATGGCAATTCAAAGATATGAGGAGGTCCATTATGCGAAATTTGCCATTTTGGGACCCTTTTTTAACACATTTTTGGTCATATCTCTTGAAATACTCATCAGAATCACCTCAAATAAAAAGCAAAATGCAAGTTATGAGTCTTAGAATTGATCGGAGTCAAAAAATTCAGGTTAATAAATTTTTCGATTTTTGATGATTTTGTCAAGGGGTTTGTATGCAAAATGGGTCAAAAAATTCGAAATTTTCAAAATAGAGAATTTCACAAATATTGTGATGCGATTTAAACTGATACAAAAACCATTTCCAAAACTATAAATTTCATCAAAATTGGATGATTTTTGGCCGAGTTACGGCAATTCAAAGATATGAGGAGGTCCATTATGCGAAATTTGCCATTTTGGGACCCTTTTTTAACACATTTTTGGTCATATCTCTTGAAATACTCATCAGAATCACCTCAAATAAAAAGCAAAATGCAAGTTATGAGTCTTAGAATTGATCGGAGGCAAAAAAATTTAGGTTAACAAATTTTTAGATTTTTGATGATTTTGTCAAGGGGTTTGTATGCAAAATGGGTCAAAAAATTCGAAATTTTCAAAATAGCGAATTTCACAAATATTGTGATGCAGATTTAAACTTATACAAAAACCATTTCCAAAACTCAAAATTTCATCAAAATCGGATGATTTTTGGCCGAGTTATGGCAATTCAAAGATGTGAGGAGGTTCATTATGCGAAATTTGCCATTTTGGGACCCTTTTTAACACATTTTTGGTCATATCTCTTGAAATACTCATCAGAATCACCTCAAATAAAAAGCAAAATGCAAGTTATGAGTCTTAGAATTGATCGGAGTCAAAAATTCAGGTTAACAAATTTTTAGATTTTTGATGATTTTGTCAAGGGGTTGGTATGCAAAATGGGTCAAAAAATTCGAAAATTTCAAAATAGCGAATTTCACAAATATTGTGATGCAGATTTAAACTTATACAAAAACCATTTCCAAAACTATAAATTTCATCAAAATCGGATGATTTTTGGCCGAGTTATGGCAATTCAAAGATATGAGGAGGTCCATTATGCGAAATTTGCCGTTTTGGGACCCTTTTTAACACATTTTTGGCCATATTTCAATAAAAACTCATCAGAAACACCTCATATAAAAAACAAAATGAAAGTTATGAGTCTTAGAATCGATCGGAGGCAAAAAATTTAGGTTAACAAATTTTTAGATTTTTGATGATTTTGTCAAGGGGTTGGTATGCAAAATGGGTCAAAAAATTCGAAAATTTCAAAATAGCGAATTTCACAAATATTGTGATGCAGATTTAAACTTATACAAAAACCATTTCCAAAACTATAAATTTCATCAAAATCGGATGATTTTTGGCCGAGTTATGGCAATTCAAAGATATGAGGAGGTCCATTATGCGAAATTTGCCATTTTGGGACCCTTTTTAACACATTTTTGGTCATATCTCTTGAAATACTCATCAGAATCACCTCAAATAAAAAGCAAAATGCAAGTTATGAGTCTTAGAATTGATCGGAGTCAAAAAATTCAGGTTAATAAATTTTTCGATTTTTGATGATTTTGTCAAGGGGTTTGTATGCAAAATGGGTCAAAAAATTCGAAATTTTCAAAATAGAGAATTTCACAAATATTGTGATGCAGATTTAAACTGATACAAAAACCATTTCCAAAACTATAAATTTCATCAAAATTGGATGATTTTTGGCCGAGTTACGGCAATTCAAAGATATGAGGAGGTCCATTATGCGAAATTTGCCATTTTGGGACCCTTTTTAACACATTTTTGGTCATATCTCTTGAAATACTCATCAGAATCACCTCAAATAAAAAGCAAAATGCAAGTTATGAGTCTTAGAATTGATCGGAGGCAAAAAATTTAGGTTAACAAATTTTTAGATTTTTGATGATTTTGTCAAGGGGTTTGTATGCAAAATGGGTCAAAAAATTCGAAATTTTCAAAATAGCGAATTTCACAAATATTGTGATGCAGATTTAAACTTATACAAAAACCATTTCCAAAACTCAAAATTTCATCAAAATCGGATGATTTTTGGCCGAGTTATGGCAATTCAAAGATGTGAGGAGGTTCATTATGCGAAATTTGCCATTTTGGGACCCTTTTTAACACATTTTTGGTCATATCTCTTGAAATACTCATCAGAATCACCTCAAATAAAAAGCAAAATGCAAGTTATGAGTCTTAGAATTGATCGGAGTCAAAAAATTCAGGTTAACAAATTTTTAGATTTTTGATGATTTTGTCAAGGTATGCAAAATGGGTCAAAAAATTCGAAATTTTCAAAATAGCGAATTTCACAAAAATTGCGATGCAGATTTAAACTTATACAAAAACCATTTCCAAAACTATAAATTTCATCAAAATTGGATGATTTTTGGCCGAGTTATGGCAATTCAAAGATATGAGGAGGTCCATTATGCGAAATTTGCCATTTTGGGACCCTTTTTAACACATTTTTAGTCATATCTCTTAAAATACTCATCAGAATCACCTCAAATAAAAAGCAAAAAGCAAGTTATGAGTCTTAGAATTGATCGGAGTCAAAAAATTCAGGTTAACAATTTTTTCGATTTTTGATGATTTTGTCAAGGTATGCAAAATGGGTCAAAAAATTCGAAAATTTCAAAATAGCGAATTTCACAAATATTTTGATGCAGATTTAAGCTGATATAAAAACCATTTCCAAAACATCAAACTTCATCAAAATCGGATGATTTTTGGCCGAGTTATGGCAATTCAAAGATATGAGGAGGTCCATTATGCGAAATTTGCCATTTTGGGACCCTTTTTAACACATTTTTGGTCATATCTCTTGAAATACTCATCAGAATCACCTCAAATAAAAAGCAAAATGCAAGTTGTGAGTCTAAGAATTTATCGGAGTCAAAAAATTCAGGTTAACAAATTTTTTCGATTTTTGATGATTTTGTCAAGGGGTTTGTATGCAAAATGGGTCAAAAAATTCGAAATTTTCAAAATAGCGAATTTCACAAATATTGTGATGCAGATTTAAACTTATACAAAATCCATTTCCAAAACTCAAAATTTCATCAAAATCGGATGATTTTTGGCCGAGTTATGACAATTCAAAGATATGAGGAGGTTCATTATGCGAAATTTGCCATTTTGAGACACTTTTTAACACATTTTTGGCCATATCTCAGGAAGTACTCATCAGAAACACCTCAAATAAAAAGCAAAATGCTGGTTATTAGTCCTAGAATCGATCGGAGTCAAAAAATTCGGGTTATAAAATTTTTCGATTTTTGATGATTTTGTCAAGGGGTTGGTATGCAAAATGGGTCAAAAAATTCGAAAATTTCAAAATAGCGAATTTCACAAATATTGTGATGCAGATTTAAACTTATACAAAAACCATTTCCAAAACTATAAATTTCATCAAAATTGGATGATTTTTGGCCGAGTTATGGCAATTCAAAGATGTGAGGAGGTTCATTATGCGAAATTTGCCATTTTGGGACCCTTTTTAACACATTTTTGGTCATATCTCTTGAAATACTCATCAGAATCACCTCAGATAAAAAACAAAATGAAAGTTATGAGTCTTAGAATTGATCGGAGTCAAAAAATTCAGGTTAACAAATTTTTAGATTTTTGATGATTTTGTCAAGGGGTTGGTATGCAAAATAGGTCAAAAGGGTCCAAAGTTTCCAAATGGTGATTTTTAATAAAAGTTGAACGCAGAATTAAACTGGGATCAAAGCTATTAAAAGATATTCTAAATTCATGAAAATCGGTTTGAATTTGTCTAAGTTATGGCAGTAGAAAGTTATAAGGATGCTGAATTAAAAAGAAAAGATCGCTTTGGGAAACTTTTAAGAACAAGACTTCAAGGCGAGGGTAGATGCTAGTCTGGTCTCGTTTCAGATTCTGTGGCATTTCTGTGGCAGGAATTATGCTTTACGCTAAAAGCGTTGCAACTAACTTAAATATGAGCACATCATTAGCCTAAAATTGTTACTTAGCCAGGTCTGCCTAGTGTGCCTATCTCGCTCACACCATCTAACACGACATGCTGCCCATCCCCATCGCTGTCTCCTTCTTTAGCTATTTCTCTCTCTTTCTTTGCCTCTGTCTGCTAAATTTTAATGGCTTCGCTCGCGTCCACAGCCTGGATAAGAGTTCTTTTCGCCAATGTCTCGGGCACTTGGACACTTGCAACAACAACATACTCTTATGCAGCATGCTTTATGTTTTGCTTTTGTTTTTGGCGTTTTGCTGGCGCTTTAAGTCCAGCAAATGCTACAAGTTGCAAGTTGCAAGTTGCAAGTCGCACAATGTCTGATTAACACGTGCGCAAATTATAAGATTTTATGCATTTGCCACAGATACATGCAGCATGCGCTCTCTTTCACTCCTGCCAGCGCCAAGATGAAAGCAAAAATGCTCAAATCGCCGACATTGATGTTGAGGCAAGGCTGCAAGCGGCAAGCTGTAAGCTGCATGCCACCACTCAGCCTGCCACTTGCAGTCTGTCTATCTATCTATCTATCTATCTATCTATCTATACATACATGCATGTCTATGTATACAAAATATATATGTATGTATGTGTGTGTGTATGTGTGTGTGTCTGTTTGTCTGGCTGGAAGCACTCATCATTCAAGCGTTATGGCGGCATATGCATATTTATGCAACTGCAACACGCACACATTAAAGGTGAGTGAGTGAGACAGATAGCGAGTTACCTTTTGGCGCACTTTTTGAGCACTTTATTAGCGAATCGGTCCCGCCTAAAATATATGTATGGCTAAACAAAATGGCCAAAATATATGATCAGGCTTGCCAACTTAAATGTGCAAAGCGTGCACTTCTGTGTCTATATGTGTGTGTGTGTGTGTGTGTGTATGTGTGTGCAGGTGTTATGGGTGCTTAAAAGGGGCGTGTGCAGCGAACGGATCATAAGTGAAATGACCTATATCTATATCTATGGCAGCAAACCACAAGCAGGCAACGGGCAACAATTTCAATGCAACGCTCCTCAGTAATCGATAACAATCATTTAGGCAAGTAATCGATATGTATATGGTTGAAAAATGCATGTCATTTATCCAGCGATAATCATTTTCTGTGTGTATGTTTGTGTCTACCCAAATGTTGATTTCATGCTACCATCATAATCGATAACAGCGCACATCGCATATCGAAGCCTGTTATCGAGAGATACTTTAACATAATTACTGCCACTTGGGCTGCATCATATTATGCCCCATCAACACAATCGATAGGTAGTGATCAGGAAATCCGACAATCATATGTACAATCAATCAGCGATTGCTGACAACTATAATTACCATCAATCGATAACACAAAGCTATCGATAAATCACAACAATTCATTATATGCTTAAAGCGGCTGCCAATCTGGCTTATTCCAAAGCAATTCGATAGCAAATCTGCATAAGATTTATCGATTGTTATGCGGCGAGGAAATACACAATTAGATCAATGTTACCCACGCAGCACAACCGTAATTATATTTGCTAAGATCTGGTATCCTGATGGCGTCCTCCACTTAGCCACTGGCCAACTTGTGTTATGATTGGCTGGCTACCAATTGGACTAGTAACAATGTTGCATTTTTGCGTTGGCCAAATGCATGCTGTTTGATCTGTTAGCTGGTTGAGCCGCTTTTCACTTCCCACTTCCACATCACAGACGGCAAACGACACGCCCACAATGCCACTAACAGAACACATTACGACGCCCGTGGCAAGATGACAAAACTAAGTCAAAGCAACAAATGTATAATTAGAGAATCGAAAGATGAATTTAAAATACGCTCACACTGATGATTGACTGGTTGATTGATGGCATTATTGGCTAACAAAGCTGTGAAAATTAAATGGAAATTCTAAAATGCAATAGTTAATATAAAATTGAAATAAAATATATACGTACACATAGAAATTAGCATGAATAAGCTGAAATCGGTTGATTGAGGGAGTGATTGAAACCCGATTAACTGACTCAAATGAATCAAATACTCTTGGCAAGATTTGGGTATGAGTTGATTGAGATTTGCCAATCTCTTATTTGTCTCTCTGGCATAATCCCCCAAAATCTTCATATGCCTGTTCTAGGATAGGGTATAAAAGTGGTTGAAAACTGTGTAACAGAATCAACACGCACAATATCGTTAAGTGAGTATTTATCCAGTGCGTACGCTAATTTTAGTGCCCGAGAAAGACGAGCAAAAAATAACAAAATAATAAAAGAAAAAAGAAAAAAAAAACGTTGTTAATGCTAAAGTTGCTTGCGGTCTCTAAAAGCCAAACCGCGCACATGCCGTAATTACTTCCTAGCCCCAGCCCCAGTGCCAGCTCCAGTGCCACAGACAGCAGACAACAGCTAAGAGCCGCTGTGGCATGACTGCCTGACGCACAGGGCAGTAGTGGTGGCAGCAACTCACCATGCAACCAATGGCAGCCTCCAGACAACTGCTCTTGCCTTGCTGCTCTTTTCTGTTTTCCTCACTTTTTATTTTCAATTACACACCGTTTGGCATTTTAGATATGTAGTTTTTTGGTGTATGTATTTATTTGAAGACCAAAACAGACTTTAGAAGCATATATGTACATACATATATGTACATGTGTATAGTATATAAATATATATGTATGCCTATGTTCGGTATATGGTGTCCCGGGGCCTTGAACTATACCGATAACTGGAAAGCAAACAAATCACTGGAATATACACTGCAAACAACACCAAGTTGAAACTCAGAATATAACAGCAATGTATTTAAATTGAAATACAACTTGAAGTTAAATATTTTTAAAATTATTACTTTACTTGAAAACTAAAAATTTTTATTTTTATAATAATTAGAAAACACATTACCTTGGCCATGTGCACGCGCAATGCCGTCCAAAACACTGTAAATACAAAAAAAAATAATAATAATAATAATCATCAATAATACATTAATGATATGTTTAAAAAATAGAATGTATGTATGAAATAGAATTACTTAATTATGTTATATCATATATTCCCTGTCGACTGACTACACACTTTCTTAAAGTGTAGCCCCGGCCTTAAAGCGAGACAGCAACATTTGGCCGATGATAGAGCGAGATGGGGCAAGTCGCAAATGTGGTGCGCGTGTTTGGTGGCGTTGCGTGTCTGTTGGCATGTGTCCAAGCGAAATTGATATCGAACATAATTTTAACAGCAAAAACCACACAAACACACAACAACAAAGGCAGAGACAGAGTGAGTGAGAGAGAGAGAAATAGGATGGAGAGAGAGAGAAGAAGAGGAGACACACATACATAGATCGACTTGTAGCTGGCAAATAGGAAATGGTTGAAAAATGCTAACAAGATTCGCGCGTTTCGTACGGTGGGGTCTGGTGGGTCTGGGTCGCCTCGTTCAGTTCGTTCATCCGCATCATCATCCATTCCATTCGATTCGATTCGGTTTGGTTTGGTTTGGTTTGCATTGGTCCATCTGTGTTCATCTGGCACCGGTACTAGCTGAAGCAGCACCAGCACCAGCACCGGCACAACCTCTGCAATGTTGTTGACAAGGCTGCAAGGTTACAAGTTTTTCCAGATCGTCGACAGGCGTTCGGCACACAGCCCCACTGACTTGCCCCAGCCAAACGAAACGAAACGAAACGAAAAAGAAGCTATCGTGCAACTGGCAACTTGCAACGTGCAACATCGCTGGCAGGCTACAGCATCAGCATCAGCAGCAGCAGCATCAGCAACGCTAAACAGATCGTAAACACTTTAGTTTTATCTATGACTGCCCAAAAACTCTTGTTGTGTCTGCTTGCCTCATGTGGCAGCTGCAGTTACTCTCTCATTGTTGCTGTTGTTGTTATGTTTGCTCGCTGATAACGTGCCGCTGACAATATCAATTGTTGTTGTTCTAAGTGTTGCTGTTTGCTATAGATTTCGTTCATGTTCGAATCAATTTGATGTTTAAATTTGCACAACAAGCGTGCCAAGACACAAGCCAAACAATTAAATAAATTTCAATAAAATAAAATAGAAAAAAAATAAAATAAAATAAAATAAAATAAAATAAAATGAAATAAAATAAAAATAAAATAAAATAAAATAAAATAAAATAAAATAAAATAAAATAAAATAAAATAAAATAAAATAAAATAAAATAAAATAAAATAAAATAAAATAAAATAAAATAGAATAAAATAAAATAGAAATAAAATAAAATAACATGAAATAAAATAAAATAAAATAAAATAAAATAAAATATAAAAAAAAATAAAATAAAATAAAAAAATATAAATATATAATATAATAATATAAAAAAATTAACAAAATTTAAAAAACATTAAAATAAAATAAAAAGAAAAATCAAAATTAAAATTAAATAAAATTAAAACAATAACATTAAAAATTAAAAATATAAATAAAATAATTATTAAACTAATTTAAAAAATTTAAGAAAAAAAATTATAAATAAATTATATTTGAATTCAATTGTCAACCAATCTATTCATTTCAATCCATGCCTATCAGCCAAATGTTTAGAGAGGTGCCAAGATATTTACTGATAAGCCCAAATCGCGATATCTATATACAGTCCATATATGTACATATGTGTATATATATATGTATAGATCTATTTGAAACAATCCCCCAGTTTCCACCAACTGTTTGGTATGCTCCCATCATTCAGTGGGTTCGTGTCTGGTTACCGATGCGACCGATCCCGCATAGCACATAATAGAAATGTGCTTCTCTCTACGTGTTGGGAATACCACATAACAAACAAAAAAATAAAAAATAAATAAATAAATAAAAATAAAAAAGTAAATATATAAATGGAAAAATAAAATTCAAACTGAGAACTCGATTGAATAGAATATGCTGCAAAAGCAAAAGCCATATAAAATATATGCATATCTATTATATACAGATATGGTTATGGCCACTCTGGCAATCGAAGCTAATTTTTGTTGCTGTTGCTGTTTTTTTTTTTTTTAACAGCTTTTAACTAGCTTATGCAGATGTCGCATCTGTTGCCATTTGTTGAGTCGTCCGAAGCGTCAATTTGCATTTATCGATCGGCCGTTAGAAGCACTTGCCACAAATTGGTGCACAGCTTTTGCGATTATGATTAATTGATTCCGGTGTGTCAAAGCTGATCGCTCGCTCGCTCGCTTCACGCTAATAAATTGCTTCATTTAATGCCAAATATCGTTTTTGCATATTTTGCTCAATATATCGATAAATCAATGTGATATTCTAAACGAGTTTCCATCACTTAAATGCTCGCATTATGCAGATTTATCGATTAGACACGATGAACGTTAAATGCTGCTTACCGTTTTCGCATACCTTCACAAAAATCGATAAAATTTATCGATAAATCAATGACCTTCACTCACGATAACATAACCATCGATAACTCTTATGGAATGTAATAGAGACGTATCGAGATAGACTTTCATGCATACAAAAATATATAAATTTTCGAAAGTTATCGATAACATACAAACCGATGAAAAATTTAAATTTATTTGCAGTGTTGCCAAGCGTAACATACCTTGCGTCATGCACTGTAAACAAAATACAAAATATTTGCCAATTAATAAACATCTTTAGTAAATAATTAAGTTATCGAGAAATTTAAGTGAATTTATTTGTCATATCACAAATTTAAACAGCCCCGCCATAATATTACTAACACTTATCGATAACAGCTATATATACTCAATATGTCATTTATCGATAGCAACGCTGTGATTTGTGCAGCTTTTAGCTAGAGAATGCCGTTAGGAAGCATCCTCTCAGAAAACAAGTCAACAGAAACTGGATGAAGACGAACTGAAAACTTTGCTCGAAATATTCTTATCGATTGGCCAGAATTGAGCGATTTCTCGAACTACTAAATTATCGAAACTAATGTGCACTCTAGGAATTTCGGCTTATCTATATTGGTCAAGTGGTTAGTGCGTGCAGCCAAAAGCAACAGCAGCGGCAACGCCAGTGGCACCAAATTGATGCTAGATGTATTTCGGGTTCCTTGTCGAAGATTTGTGGCCCCATGTTGAAAAGTTGAAAAGAAATGAGACTGCAGGAACGGGTATAGGGGGGTCTCTCCGTTCGTCTGGAGTTTAATAGAAACATATCATTTAATGATGTTTTTGGATTATGTGTTTGCTGTTTTTGTTTTTTTTTTTTTTTTTTTTGGGCTTGGATTGGAAGTTGTTGTCCCGGTTGGGCAACATTTTGACTAATTAACTGCAATGTTTAATGCCTTATTCTAAGTTGGCCAAGAAATGTTGCATGTCGCCGGAATGTAAGTGTGTGAGTGAGTGTCAGTGTGTGTGTCTGTGTTTGTGTTTGTGAACGAGTTTTGGCCCAGACTATCTTGGATTGCATTTCCTGGCCATAAAATGCAACAAGTCCAGCCAGGGCGACGACAATCATAATCGCCAATGACAAATGCACACCACAGAAAGAGATGCAAAGAGATCTCTTTCATTTATTCTATGTGTATGGAAAAGTAAATCTCTGCAATTGGATATTGGTATTGAAAGGTAACTGGAATTACGATCTGGCCATAATAATAATCAAAGCAGGCAGCAGGCAGCTGGCAGCTGTTTTGCCTGCTGCTTATTAGTTGACTAAACGCATCTACACTATGCAACACAGCACAACACAGATGATGGCAAAGTCAAGACAAGTTCTCGATTTTGGCCATAAAATTGGCGCATGCAATTCGTTTTTTTTTTTTTGTTGTTTTTGTAGTATGTTAGCCTTGGCATTCAAATGGCTATGACAAACATAGAGTAGAGTCAATTTGCAATTCATTTGCCATTTTGTACGTAAATCAACAGCGACATTTATAATGATCGATTACGGCGATAGACGTGTTATCGATAGCAAGCAAAGCTTGATCGATTAGATTTGATGGATTGCGATTGCATGCATTGCAATCGATATATTTAGTATATACATACATATGTATATGTATACAAATAGTTCATCAATCATCAGCATTGCGAGACTTTTGAGTTTTGAGCTTGAGCGGCTTTTAAAAAGGAATTTATTGAGCTGAGTTTTAACACCTGTTCCCAGACTACCCACCTGTATGCGCATATGTATATAACTAACTATCCATATCTGTCCGACTGTGGGTAAAATTGATTGCCAAGGGCGCTCAAGCACCACAACAAAAGACAAATTGATTGTTTCAAGCAATTGATATGCACATCTAAAGCTGCTCAAGTTGTCTTGTCTTGTCTTGTCACTTGACGCGGCTCAATTACGTTACCAAAATGGCACAACAATACCAAAAAAACCATATATATATGTATGTATATGTATTCAAGCAATTTCAGTTAGATACCCAAATATCAAAATACTCATAGAAACGTACATACATATGTGAGAAATAATACCTGTATACATAATCATAATAATATCGCAAAAAGAAAACGTAGCAAAAGATTTATTAAGTTCGCACATTCGACAGGCACTTGAAGCTGACAATTAAAAAGCACTCGGCTTCAAATTTGGACGCCAACGGTGACTGAGACTGTGACTGAGACTGTGACTGTAACTGCTATATGATTGTGAATTGTAAATTGAAACTGTGATTGTCCAAATGAGCAAGCAAGAGGCACAAAGAGAGACCGACTGCTGATTGAGCTGTTTGCATTTTCATCTGACGATTTCTAGATACTCTTTGCCAAAGTTAGTACATGTTATCGATGAATTTGAAAAAAAGAAATCTCAAATGACACAGAGATAGAGAGAGAGAGCGGATAAAAGATAGTTAATGACAGAGGAAGTAAGAATGAGAAAAGGCATGGGCTGCTTACAAAGTAGTTTCATGCTCTTCCTGTATGTTATCGATAAACGATAGACTGAATCTCAAGTAAGCCAAACTTAACTTTCATAAAACAATAGAGAGATAGCGAGAACAAGCTAATAAATGCTGCTTACTTACTAGTCAATTGTTTTTATATGTTATCGATAAACGATAGACTGACTCTCAAGTGGGTTAAGCTCGACTTGGCTGAATATAAGAAACAAGGAAACTATTCATTTACTCATACACTTCTCCGAATGTCCTTTTGTTCCCTTTAGCTTCAGTTCTAAACATTATCGATAAACGATAGATTTTTTTTAAATAGTCATGCTACTTTAAGAAACAGAGATGTTATCGAAAGACGATCATGTTTTTGGGTTGTTTTCAAACTTAAAATAAAATGAAAAAGTCATAAAAATATTATCGATAAACGATAGAAGAACTCTGTCAACTTACAGTGTATAATGGCAATCGAAATACATTAGAGCTCAGCTGGTTGTCGTTGTTGTTGTTGTTGGGCTCAATGGCTACAACAAATTGCTAGCTTAATTGTGGGAAAGCAACAACAAGTCGACAGAACAATAACTTGAAATTGAAATTGAATCCATGCGCAACTTACAGATACCGATATGTATCTAGTATCTCACAGTGATACACACATATCTGTCGGTTTAACTGTCTGTGCAGTTCTTGAGTTGAAAATGCGCAGGCGCAACAAATGTGCTGCCTTTTGTTACGATTATTAAAATGTTGTTGAATTGTATTTTTTAACTGTTTTCCCACCCCCCTCTCCCATCCCTCCCAACCACAACTACTAATGTTTTTGTTATCTGTATCCATCAATGTTTCTTGAGCTCTTTCATTAATCAATCTGGTGCCGCAAAACGGTGGCAAAGTCTCTTACGTGGGTGCAACAATTTGTTTAAACGTTTAATTAAATTGTACAAATCAATTGTTGTATACGATTTGCATAAAAGCACTTCAAATGAACGCGAACGAGATAGCTATAGATTAAAAGAGACAGAGAGAGAGACAGAGAGAGAGAGAGAGACAGCAAAAGCGGTTTAGTGGACTAGAGTTCTTGACATTTGTTGAAACGGTTAAAAGAAAGCGGCAATCAGTGCAATAAGCAAACTGTGATTTAGATTGCGAATTTGCGACAACACAAAACACAACTTGCCACTTGCCACTTGGCACTTACCACTTACCACTTGCCGCAGTGCCACATCAGGCCATTGTCAACACACGCTTCTGACCATTGGCTTAACTGCATTCTTCCTCATGCTTTTTTATACATACATATACATATATGTATATACAATTTATTTTATTTTTTTTTTTTGGAGCCACAAAATGTTGCACAAATTAAAATTGAACACAATAATCAGCGTAACATGTTGCCTGTTGTTGCAGTTGTTGCTATCTATCTATCTCGCTCTGCTCTTTTCACTCTCCCTCTCTCTCTCTATCTCTCTGTCTCTTTGTCAGTCTGTCTCTTTCGCACAGACAGACACTTGTCTGGGCACAGTTCGCAACCGCAACATGTTGCACATGGCCAACGAAATGACTTTATTATAGGTTTTTAAATTTATAAAGGCAACATTTACTCGGCCTAAAGACTCAAATTCTAGACTGGCCCGCAGCCTGTTGCCAATGCCACAGCTACAGCTGCTTCTTCTTACAACAACAACAACAACAAGAACAACAAAAAACTGGCAATATAACAATTTCTGCATTTATTTTTTTTATCTTTTTTTGGATTGTTTCAAGTATGCAACGTGGACAGTTAATGATGCTTTGTTGCAAGTTGAATACAACTGCAAAATATCAAGCGAACATATTTTTCAATATACTAGTCTCAATTGTTGTAAAAGTAAATAGAAGTAGATTAAACAGCAAGTAGGTTGCAAGCGCTCTCTTTTCACAATAAATTATTTGGCGCTCTCATTGAAGCTAATTTTTTTTGTGTTTGGAAAATTAATTATAATTCGCAACTGCTTCAAGCACTAGACACTTTTAAATTTATTGTGAAAAGAATGAAAAATGTCCGATTAATTTTTAATTTGTATTTTGTAGGCTTTGCACTGAAGTAGAATTTTTTTCAAAAATTTGCCTATAATTCGCAACTACTTCATGCAGTTAGCACTATGAAGCGCAGCTAGGGTAATGAGAAAATACATAAATATATTATACATAAAATAGAGCTTATCTGGTATCTGATATGATATGTATTCAGTTTTCTGGAGGCGTCTAACCTTCTATGTCACAATGGCGAAGCGTTTAGTTATGCGTTGAGATTACGTCCCACTTGGCATCCATCGCGTGCCACCCAAATGGCAATTGTTGCAACTGCAACTTGTTGAACAAACAGTTTATCCTACTCTATGCTGTGGCCTACGCAGTTGACCGCATCTTGGGCGTGGATCAAATAAAATAAATTACAACAAAAAAAAGAATCCCAAGTTTCTATTGGCTGTGTTTTGTTTGTTCTTCTTAGAATCGTTTTGTCTAGAGTTTATTTTTTACGACTTTGTCGATTTCATTGATACCATTTCAATTGATAGCTCACGAATGTTCCCCTCTCTCTATATATATATATATATATATATACAAATGTATATAGTATATAGATCTGTGAACTGAGCTAAGCTCGTGCGGCATGCACATAATTTGTAGTTTTAACTTTTTGGAGCTCATTATACTCTATCTCTCCCTCTCTGTCTAAAGAAATAAAGTAGGAATGAAAGAATAAACTGAAAGGCTAAACAAATAGAAAAGTGGGGACCAAGTGGAGATCAACAAGAAACATAAACACATTTCAATATAGTATATGTGATGGGCACGAAAGTTCGGAAGTCACACAACATTTTCTGAATGAGAATCGAACACAAGTTGAGTGAGTG
Organism: Drosophila quadrilineata; assembly: GCA_018150725.1. NCBI lineage: Eukaryota > Metazoa > Arthropoda > Insecta > Diptera > Drosophilidae > Drosophila > Drosophila quadrilineata. The sequence goes on along the minus strand of JAECWN010000432.1, from coordinate 22,978,386 downwards.
TATCTGTATCTGTATGTGTATGTGAATGTGAATATGTTTTGCCACTTGTTGTCAGTTTTAACGAGTTGCTGCCGGTTCAACTAACTAGCTAACTGACCCATCAATTCGCATCATAGTTCATAATTTGTGTTCTTTAACGCAATCGTAAAATATCAACCAACATCCAACAACAGGTTTGGGACTTTGCTTTTTTGTGTTACATTTAAGCTGCGTTTTAGCTTCCTCAAATCTGAAACATTTCATTTGAAGTTTCTTATTTTCTTTCATCTCTGCTTAAACTCTTTTTTCCCAACTTGATTTTATTTTATATGTTTTCTTATTTGTATTTTTTGTATTTTTTTTTTTCGTGGGTTGTTTTGTCGCCGAACTGCGGCTGCTGTTTCCGCCCGATTCTGACTGTGGTTTACCACGTTTTGCAGTTATTATTCCCACAAACGAAGCCCTCTATGGAAATGATTGACACCAACTATGTGATGCTCTACGAACAGAGTCAAAACTTTTTCTTCGAATTGATGCACTTTGTTAGTGTATTTAATTTTATGCTAAACTCATTGTTCTCTTAACGCAACAAGTGCCGCGTTTTAGTTTCAACAATTTTTATTTATTTTTTTTTTGTCTTTCAATTTTTTCTTTTTTTTTATATTTTTTGCTGAAACCTCAAGCACAAAATTTATGCGAAATTCTCGTGCTTCTCATGGCTGATGGCTGTTGTTATAGTCGCATATTAATATACTACATGCATGTATATAAATATATGTATATACAGTAAGTATGTATGCATTAGTCTAGGTAAATGCTTAGCTTAGTTAGTTAGTATAGTGTCTGCCCATCGCTGTAGATTGCGTGCCACGGCTGAGACGCCTCAAGTCTCTGCCTGCCTCCTCGATTTGGGTGAGGGTCAATGGGGAAGGCTCTTGAGCTTGGCCAATGGGGCGGCATTTTGTGGTCGTTAAATTATACAACAGACCAGAAGTGTAACTCGGTTTTCAAATTGTTTCTCTCAAATTTTAGTTACTAATTTAAAATTTATTTTACATTAAACATGCATGCAAAACTAACTTAAAAACAAACAACAAAAACTTCCTTCTCCCAGTTATCTTTTCCTAAACACTCAATAGCTCTAAATTTTTATTTTGTTTTTTCGAATTTATGTGTGTTATTTCATAGGGTATTTATTTCAAAATTTTTTCTTGAGCACATCAGACAAAAAAAATGTATTCGTGCATTTTATCAACCATAACAATGGGCCTATTGACGGGCATCTTCGGTTTTGTTCTGGGCGTGTTGATGCAACAGGATGCATCATATCGGGGCATACACAAGACCATGTCCAGCGATCCCTACATATATCTGAGTCGCCAGCAAATCTATAATGCTGTAAGTGCAAAAATCCTACATCTATCATATTGGATAACAAATTCTCTATAAGCTACAACTGCTCGGCCAAAGTCAGGGGAGTTCCAACTACAATTTTCAATCCAGACTCAATACGTTGGTAAATCTCGCAAAAGAACAAAACACAAAAGTATTTCAAACTAATAAGACTTCGTAATGCAGACAATGTTTTTCACGTATTCGCTCGATGACGATAATCTGGCAAGCACTGGCAACGATCATGTGGCCAAGATCATGAAATTTGGATTTCCCGGCTTGGATGATATACACGTGTTCAAGAGCTTTGTGCTATCGTATGATCGTCACAATCGTGTTGCACATTGGGTGTGCGAGCATATTACTGGCGGCTATATGGGCCTCTCCGAGGATCAGGACATATTACCGAGGAATCCCAATGAATTTCACATGGACATGAGCATCCCCATCATATTCCGTTCGTCACCAAAGGACTATCTGAACAGCGATTGGGTACCTGGTCAATTGGCATCTCCCTACAACTACAAATACAACAGCATTAGCTATTATGACACCTTCGTCATGTCCAACATTGTGCCACTGTCGCGCAGTCTCAAGGCAACCATTTGGCCCCGTCTAGCATCGTATGTCCGGAAGCTGGCCAACGAATACGGCTCGGTACATATCTATACGGGTCCGGTGTACAAGCCACAGCGGATCACATTCAATAACTGGGCAATACGGCATCAGGTGATTGGCACCAATATGGTCTCAGTGCCCACGCACTTGTTCAAAATCATTATTGCCAAGTGTGCCGATCCAGATATCCAACCTCTGATCGAAGGCTATTTGGTGCCCAACGGAGAAATTGAAAAGAATGTCGAGCTCGAATCATTCCTCACGGATATCGAAAACATTGAACAACTTTCCGGTCTCAAATTCTTCACTGATGTGCAATAAACAGATGTCAAGTCGCCTCCATAGTTTCAATATACCAAATATTTCGATTCACCTAAATCCTCAATTATAATAAGAACCATTCAATATAGTCTACATATCCAACTGAATTGTACAAAAAGATTACTAAAATTGCCTCGATTTCAGCATGAACTGTCATGACTTTGTCGACTTTCAACCGATTTTGATGAAATTTGTTTTTTTTTTAATAGTTTTGATACCAGTTTTATGCATTAAAATTAAGTTAGAATTGCCCGTTTTTAATTTTTATAATTTTTTTCACCCATTTTACATACCAACCCCTTGACAAAATCATCAAAAATCGAAGAATTTGTTAACCAGAATTTTTTGACTCCGATCGATTCTAGGACTCATAACTTGCATTTTGCTTTTTATTTGAGGTGACTCTGATGAGTATTTATTGAGATATGGCCAAAAATGTGTTAAAAACGGTCCCAAAACGGCAAATTTCGTATAATGGACCTCTTCATATCTTTGAATTGTCATAACTCGGCCAAAAATCATCCGATTTTAATGAAATTTATAGTTTTGGAAATGGTTTTTATATCAGATTAAATCTGCATCAAAATATTTCTAAAATTCGCTTTTTTGAAATTTTCTAATTTTTTGACCCATTTTGCATACCAACTCCTTGACAAAATCATCAAAAATCGAAAAAATTTTTAACCTGAATTTTTTGACTCCGATCGATTCTAAGACTCATAACTTGCATTTTGCTTTTTATTTGAGGTGCTTCTGATGAGTATTTATTGAGATATGGAAAAAATGTGTTAAAAAGGGTCCCAAAACGGTAAATTTCGCATAATGAACATCCTCATATCTTTGAATTGCCATATCTCGGCTAAAAATCAATCGATTTTAATGAAATTTATAGTTTTGGAAATGGTTTTTACATCAGTTTTAATCTGCATCAAAATATTTGTAAAATTCGCTATTTTGAAATTTTCTAATTTTTTGACCCATTTTGCATACCAACCCCTTGACAAAATCATCAAAAATCGAAAAATTTGTTAACCCGAATTTTTTGACTCCGATCGATTCTAGGACTCATAACTTGCATTTTGCTTTTTATTTGAGGTGTTTCTGATGAGTATTTATTGAGATATGGCCAAAAATGTGTTAAAAAGGGTCCCAAAACGGCAAATTTCGCATAATGGACCTCCTCACATCTTCGAATTGCCATAACTCGGCCAAAAATCAACCGATTTTAATGAAATTTATAGTTTTGGAAATGGTTTTTATATCAGTTTTAATCTGCATCAAAATTTTTGTGAAATTCACAATTTTAAATTTTTCGACTTTTTTAACCCATTTTGCATACCAACCCCTTGACAAAATCATCAAAAATCGAAAAATTTTTTAACCTGAATTTTTTGACTCCGATCGATTCTAAGACTCATAACTTGCATTTTGCTTTTTATTTGAGGTGTTTCTGATGAGAATTTCAAGAGATATGGCCAAAAATGTGTTAAAAAGTTTCTCAAAACCTCAAATTTCGCATAAGGGACCTCGTCATATCTTTGAATTTTTTGACCCATTTTGCATACCAACCCCTTGACAAAATCATCAAAAATCGAAAAATTTGTTAACCCGAATTTTTTCACTCCGATCGATTCTAGGACTTATAACTTGCATTTTGCTTTTTATTTGACGTGTTTCTCATAGCTTATTCTGGACATATGGCCCAAAATATGTCGACGGGGTTTCCATATTCGCAATTTCGTAAAATTAGTATATTGCTTAATTTTCCTATTTGACTATAGATATATTCGACATTAAGTTACTTTTATTATGCATGTGATATTAAGAAAACAGCATCAATTGAATTTCCGTTTTAGATCAAAGTTATCGTATAGGATCTTGGGGAGCACTCTGCGTAACTTCATGACTATCTCTCTATCGCTTTGTTGCTGCTTGAGCTGGTCGGGGTAGGAACAAAAAAAAAAATAAAGAGAATCTTTTGCATGTTTAATTTTCATTATAATTCAAGTTTTGTTTTAGTTGTTATTTTCATTGTTGTTCCACTCGTTGTTTTACTCGTTGTTGTTGTTGTTGTTATGCCTGATGTAATTAAAGTATCATTCACACCGTGTGTTCGCACAAAACTAACGGCATTTTGCTAAAATAATAATAATAATAAAACAAAAAAAACCACAACAACATAACAAAACTGTGTAAGAGGAAGAGAGGGAGAGACAGAGACAGATATGTAGTGTGCCGAAAGAGATGGCTAGAACAACAAAGCACAGACCAAAAATTAAACAAGAACAAAAATATGGAAAAAAAATATATATATATATGTATGTGTATAAAAAGAACAAACTTTGAACAAAGTTGTTGTCGTCGTTCGTTGCTTCCGCCGGCCGCATCAATGACTCAACGCCAGTTTGCTATCTCTCTCGCTCTCTCTCTCTGTCTGTCTCTGTCTTTATGTGTTAGTCATGCCGTCTCTATCTGTTACTGTCCCTTTAGCGTAGATACTACTGTCATTAGCCCCTCCGCTTCGGCTGTAGTATTATTATTATATCAGTTGCTGGGCCTGTCCACGCTTTGACAATTCTTTTAGTCTTTGACCTTTTCGGGGGCATATTTGTACTGTGTATGTGTATGTGTGTGTGTGTGTATCTGAGTGTGTGTGTGTGTGAACCTGCTGTCGTTGTCGTTGGACAATTAACATGAACTTTTAGCTTTGCTTAATTACTTCAACTTCGTTGTCGTCGTTCTTAAAATGACGCAAAAAAAGGTCGACGAAAAAAAAAAAAGTCAAGTAAACAAAAAAAAAAAAAAAACAAAATGCTCAGGCTTGAGGTTAATTACATTTTGAAGAGCTTTGAGCAGCGAGAGAAGCAGCTGAGGTGGCAGTGGCAGTGGCAGCGGCAGTGGCAGCAACAGCAGCAGTAAATAACTAAAGCAAAGCAAATTGAAATGTTTGTGGCAGTGGCAACAGTGCCTGCAGTTAGTTAATGGCACAGACATCAGCACTCCGTGTGACAATTATGTAAATGGACAAGCCGCACTTGACGGCACTTCACAATGTTCTTCGTCTCTGTCTCTCTCTCTCTCTCTCTCTCTCTCTCTCTCTCTCTCTCTCTATGTCTCTCTCTCTCTCTCTCTCTCTCTCTCTCTCTCTCTCTCTCTCTCTCTCTCTCTCTCTCTCTCTCTATGTCTCTATGTCTCTCTCTCTGTCTCTCTTTCTCGCTTTCTGTCTCTGACTCTTTCAAATCATTTCTTTTGTGTGAACAATGTTTTGTTGTTAAGTGATTTTGTTTGCTGAAGGTCATACACACACACACACACATACAGAAAGAGAGGCGGCAGTTACCGTTAAGTGCCGCTTTGGGGGTCAATTGCAGCTAGTTTGTGTCTTAAGTCATTTGTTTTGGTCAATGAAGCTGTTGTTGGCTTGAAGAGGACACAGCATAAGATATGACAGTGGAGGAAAGGGGGGGTGTGTGTGTGTGTGTGTGTGTGTGTGTGTGTGTGTGTGCGGTTGCTACTAATGAGGCATAAAATTATGTGGACATATAAACAATGCTTCTCACCAAATGACAAAAAAAAACAGCATAAATATAAATAAAAAATAAAAAAATATAAAAATTAATATAAATAATGAAAAGTAACATGAATATTTTAAGTAGAACTTAAAAGCAAATAAAATACATAATTTTAAATTTAATGAAAAAAAATTAAGATTTCTTTAAACACAAAATTAAAATATAATATAATTTTTTACAACTAATAGCAACAATAATATTTCAATAAAATAAATCCTTGTAAAATATTAAAATGGGAAATAAAAATTCGAAAAATAAATTATTGCAATTAAAGCTTCATTTAATTTCCATCATTAAATTAATCTAAAAACATACACAAATTCAATTAGTAACTCAAATTATTAGACATAATAAAATGTATTTATAAATTCGAATATTTTTCTATAGAATTTTTTTTATTTTTAAAGAATTTCTCCAACCAACGAATGAATGCAATAAACTATTGAGTTATCCAAATTGAAAATCAGTATATATATATATATATATATATGCATATATAAATGCCGGCCAGTCATATATACAAACTGAGTCATTCAGACTGGTAGCAGTGGCACATGCAGCATGCGGCATGCGGCATGTGGCAGGTGCCGCAGTAGGCAGTAGTGCGATATCTAAATGCGTCTCGCCCCACAAACGACAAATGCAAATGAAAGCAACAAATTTACACATCGAGTCGCAAGCGGCTCATTAGATGACAAAAAAAAAAGAAAAAAATAATCGACAAAAATTTAAAAATAAATAAATAAACGAAAATATACTACAATAAAAAAAATAAATATCCGTTAGAAACAAAGCGCCGATCATTTAGCCATAGCCAAAAGTTTTACTTATAGACAAGGTTGTTGTTGTTGTTTTTTTTGTATTTTTTAATCAAACCGCTTTTATCGGTTATTTTAAAGTGGAATCATTTAAAAGCGCATCTGTCTCTTGACTCTAAAACTGCCGCTGCCCCCGTTCTATGCCACTCTCTTGCCACTGCCACTGCCACAGCCACCATTATCGGCGGCACGAGTTGGCTACCGAAAACTCAACTCATTTTTCATTGGAAAGCCAAACTTGTGGATATTGAATGTGAACCAATTTTCCGACTCTGCATAAATATTTACATTAATTTTCAATTAAGTTAATTTGCATTGCATTTAAGAAGTTGCCGCAGAACAACAACAACAACAAAAACAACAAGAAAAACACCCTATAGCCAGACTCATCTCGACATATACCGTAATCTGAAAATGAAGTGAAACGCACTATACGAATTAACAATACTCTACAGAAAGTTGGTCTATAATATTTTCATCTGTTTCAAATTTCAAATAAATACTTTTAATATAACAATTTAAAATTTATATATTTAGGTAAATTAAACACAAAAATTACACATATTTGTTAAAGTGCTGAAAAATTTCAAATTCTCGCAATATGAATAATATAATGATAAAGTTCTCTAACTGTCTCCATATCAGATTTCATAGCTGAGCTACCCGTTCAGCGATGCTGTTGACACAAAAAATGTTTGTTTAAAATCAATACAATTTATCAACACGTATCTAGGATATTAAATAGGAGAAAATGCAACTGCAGCTGTTGTGTGGAGTTGAGGGGCTGCCAGAGCAGCATTAAGGTGCCACAGATGAGCCACAACAACAACAACAACGACATACGACAACAACAACAACAACATGTGGCAATTAATCAACGAAATGAGTTTTATGCATTTTAAATGGTTTGTTGAACGGCATCATAGGTGTTGCGTCTGCAACCTCCACCCTACCCACCCCACCCACCACTGTTGTACTGCCACAATACAATACAACAACAGCAAATCAAAATACACTGTCTACCATCCATGACAACAACAACAACAACAATAATCTATTCCGAACAGCACCGTTACCTGTCGTTTGTCGTCGTCGTCATACACCCCAAAAGCGCCGATGGCCACACTTGGGCAGTCAATCAGCAGCCTAGAAGAATAAGAAGAGAGAGAGAGAGAGAGAGAGATATAAGAATAGAAAGAGAAACAGAGAGAGAGAGAGAGATAGAGAGAGGGGGGCAGTGGCAAGTGCTGCAGTGCATCGCCATCATCTCGGGCGTATGCAATTTCCAAATCAAATTCGCTTTCATGCCATTTGGTCATAATATTAAAGAATAACTGCAGAGAGTTATGCGCCAAGCAACAGCTGCCACATACCCTGTAAATGCCAGTGATACCTCAAAGGGGGATGTTCAACTGTTTAGAGTTAACATACGAAATCATGACGATGACAATTTCATTTAGCAGAAAAAATACAATGAAAAACACAAACTATAATTATTTTCAAATTAAATTGTTAAATAAATATTAATAACAAAAAAAAATTACTAACAATACTAATATTTTTTAATTAAGTTGAAAATATAAATAAGTTACTATAATAAAAAATAATTATATATATTATTTTTAATGTGCAACAAATAACAAAATTGAAATTAAATTTCGAATACAGGATAATAATCCTATATTATAATTTCAAAATAATATTAATTATAATTATGTAATTCGTAATTTTTAAAAATTGTGCAAATTTGAAATGTTTTTCATAGCTATGATTAAATTTTGTTTAGTTAAATACATATTTTATTTATATATTTATATAAATTTCACTCAATATATATTTCATATTTCATATACAACTGTTTGTTATATATCATATATATACATATATGTCGAAAAATATATTGAAATTAAATAAATTAATTTTAATTATTTTAATTTTACCAAAAAATAAATATATAAAAAAAAACAAATAAAAATAAATAAAAATTAAATTGCAGGCCCTTGTAAATAATAGGCAAAAAAATGTTCTTTAAAACTTGCCTTTTGACTAGCTGCTAGTTCATGCCACCTTATGGTTTGCCTCATTTGCAGGGTATGCGCAGTTGCAGCTAATTTTTGTGTTTGCGCACGGCTGCCGCACATAAATTTAATAAAAGGCTACAAGCAGTTGGCCAACTGCTTATCGAGACACTGGGGGGCATCAGCGCCAGTCTCCACATCTCTTTCTCGCTCTCGCTCTCTCTCTCTCTCTCTCTCTATCCCAGTCTCATACACACAGATATTAAAAATTCTCAGCGAAAAGATGCACTTAATGCGCGCCCACCTCTTTGCTCAATGCTGCACTCCACTCTCTACCCCTCTTTTCTCTCCCATACTCACTATCTCACTCTCTCTGTTTCTCTCTCTCTCTCTGTCTCACTCACTCACTCTTAGTGTCTGTCTCTGTGGCTTTTGCGTTCTTCATCAAAGTCAGCTAATGGGGTGTGGCATTGGCCAGTGCAAATAAATTAAAGAGCAAAGCGCGAAAAACACACACAAAAATTCAAAATCAAGAAGAAATTGAAAAAAAAAAAGATACGAAATCAGCGAATGATTCTCACTGGGCGGGAGGGAAAGGCGTGAAAGGTGGCTGAAGTATTCCCACATCAAGTAGGCAGCATTTTTATATAATTCTTTTCTTTTTTCTTTTTTAATTTACTTCATTTGTTGGTCAAGGGAGTTCAAGCTGTGTGCGAATGGACAGACAAACACTGAGAAGATAGCCATAAGATGAACTAAGAGAGAGAGAGAGAGAGAGTGAGAGTGAGAGAGAGAAATGTAGAGAGACCATGTGCCAAGAGGAGATGCAGTTCTGTAGTTCTCTCTCTCTATCTCTCTCTGAATGAAGATTTTCAGTTTAGCTGCGATTTCGGCCGCTGATGCTGATGAGCTGCACTTAAGGATAATGCAGATGCTGATGATGAGCAGCAGTTGGAGACACACAGCTGTGCCAAAAGTAGATGATTGAAATTTGCAACAGGCAACATAAGAAGAAGAAGAAGCAGGAGCAGCATCTTCATCGATTATAGTACTCTCAGTGGGAAACTAACGCCTTGTGCTTTATGATCTCTTATCTCTTCTGCAGCTGCAGCACGCGTATAACACACACCTATACACATATATACATGTGTGTGTGTGTGTGTGTGTGTGTGTGTGTCATTCCTTGAGCAAATAATGGCAACAATTACCAGGCAGCAGCCGAACACCGGCTGGCCAACTGATTCCATTGGGTGATTATGCAATTTAGCAGCTTGTAAGTGATTGTTTGTGGGGCGTTTTACTTACCCAAAAAAAAAAAAGGAAAAATAAATAAAATGAAGAAAAAAATTTAAAAAAAATATATATATGTATGTATATATAAGAAGAACAAACGCCGAAAATAAGAATGCCACACAAACGTGCACTGCATGCTTGTAAAGCTTGAAGCAAAACCCGGACTTCAATAGTTGCAAGGTGCAAGCTGCAACTTGCAACCTGTTGTGGCAGCTGCTCCCCAGCCAAAGTCCAAAGCATAACAAAAGAAAAAAATCAAGCACACACAAATTGTGAATTCTCTGTTGCACATTTCATTTGCCCGGGCATTTAGCCAATTTTCAATGATTTTTTTCGTAATTCTTTTTTTTTTTTTTTTTTTTTTTTTTTTATGCTGGAGGTTTTACGGCGCTGATTGTTACAATTTTTTTTTTTTGAGCAGCAGTTGCAATTTTTCACTTGTTCTTTTTCTTATTTTTTTGGGGAATTGGGGAGAGAATACTTGAAATTAAAAGACGCACAATGCGATTTAGGCAGAGTTTGAAAAATGCTGTAATGAAAGTCGACTGCGAAATGCACTTTTAAAAGCTAAAGTTGTAATAAAAGATTCAAATGTGATATGTAGACAGATAAGAGAATAGATAAAGCACAAAACACCCAATAGAGAAATAGACAAACTAATAGACAAAAAACCTCATAATAATGAATAAATGAATAATAATTTTAAAATAATTAAATTTCTAAATAAAAAAGTAGTCAAAAGTTACTTTGATTAGAAATATCGCTATTGTAATAGTAATTGCATTAAGTATACGCATATAGTCGAATATTAAGTATACGCCACGTATAACATTCTGTTAAATTATATACATATATATACATTTATATGTATGTTGCTCACAGATTAAACATTGTTAGAGTATTGGACTCGTTGAAGCTGTACTAATGCCACTCCCATTGCCCAAATTAAACACACTTAAAAGCACTTTTCTTACAACAGCTGCCAAGCAACCGAAGAACAAAAGCAGGTGATGAAGGAGGAGCAGAAGTAGCCAAAAAAAAAAAAACAAAAAAATAACGAGTGCAGACAAAACGCAAACAATAATAATAACAAATAATTTCAGTGCAAAAAAAGAGAGAGCGTGAAAGAGAGACAGTGAAAGAGAGAGGGAGAGAGAGGTAGAGAGAGAGAGAAGTAACGCAATGAAACAAAATAAAAAATCATTTCAAGGTCAGGCAACAAACACATTCATTGAACTGGGCAGAAGCAACACAACTTTCGACAAAAGCGACAAATTTTGTGACAACGCCCAACAAAATTTCAAAAAACCAAAAAAAAAAAAAAAAAAAAAAAAAAAAAAAAGACGAAGACGAAGACGAGTACTCCAAACGATGACGATTCCGATCCCGATCCCGATTCCAATCACCGATGACGCTTACGATTGACTTGACATGTTTTTTTCTTTTCTCTCTTTTTTTTCTCTGTCTGTCTGTCTGTCTGACTGTCTTTTGTCTGTGTTCAATTGGGAGTCTCTTCTCCTACCCCTATATTAAGTAGCTGAACCCGTTTGCCGTTGACATTCCCGTTGTGACCGCAAATTAATTTCACACAATTAACTCAAACAGCCGTCGCTGTGAAACAGGGAGGAGTTTAAACCGTAGGGATCTGTTGCGGTCTGAGGCAACAAAGTATACTTGCAAAAATATATGAAAAATATTTTAAAAAAAAATAAATATATATATGTATATATTTCCAAAAAAATGTGGTAACAAATTATTTTTTTTAATATAATATAAAAACAAATTTGAGATAAAAAATAAACCACAATACAAAAGTAAAAAGTGGGCGCTATCCTGGTCACACTTTTGCGGTCGATGAAGCCAAACTCAAAATGATATATGTATGTATATTTATGTACGCAATGTTGTAGTGGTATGGACAAAAGCCTCGAATAGAGGGGGAGGTGCCAAATTAAAGTGATGAGACGGAGAGGGGGGCGGGGGGGTGTCAGAGTGAAGTACACACTATGCCAGTTCATTAATCATATGACAAACGTTTTTCTTTGTTTCACCTCATGAAATTTATGCACACGGTTGTTGCGCTGGCGATTCCAGCATGCCTCTCTTTCTCGCACTCCCCTTTCGGCGTATTGCCATCTCTTTCACTGTGCCTGCTGCCAGACTGCATTAAGCCCGTTTTTTATAAGCGACAGCAGCAGCAACAACAACATCCCAAATGGGATCCAAACTGTCCACTGATTCATTCAGCCAGAAATTTTAAGTGAATACATTGAAAGATACTTCAAGCACGACTTGCAGATACCCTTTGCAATCTACGCTAAACAAGCATAGAAAATTGCATACCTCATTTTAGTTGGTTTTATAGGGTATGCACAACCCAAATGCAGATATACATATGTATGTGCGCATGTATATAAGAAAAGAAAATTTATTGAAATCCCACAAAAAAAATCAGAGGATTTAAATTTCGAGGCCCAAAAATTAATTAAAAACTTTTAGCTAGATTTAAACATATATAGCAAAAATATATAGATTATAAAAGTATGAAAAAATTATTGTCAATGAATTAAGTTTAATTGAAATCAAAAGACACAGCACAGGGATAAAATATAAGTATTTTCAAATTATAAGAAATAATTATTAAACTAAAAAAGTTACATAATTTATAAAAAAGATAAAAAAAAAAAACTGTGTATGATATAAGAAAAATATTAATTATAAATAATTGAGAATTTTATTAAATTGACAACAGAAAAATATATAAAAAAAAAATAAAGAAAAATTTGTTTGTTTATATAAAAACTTATAAAAGAGCATATGTTTGGTACAGGGATCTATGAGTTATAAATGTATGTATATATATATATGTAGTATGCATATATTGGTTGCCTGGATGGCAACACCTGCAGCTACATGCGCCACAATGTTGCATGCATTTGAAATTTGCACACGTTGCAAGGACCTTAACTCAACTCAAGTGAAGTGAACATTTGTGTGGCATGCAACAGACGTTGGCATTGCAGATTCGTTATGCTTGCAGTCAGCTGCAACTTATTGCACACATTTTGCATGCAAGCATAATAATAATTGCATAAATCATATACCAAATATAACTATATAAAAAAGAGAGAGAAAGAGAGAGAGAGAGAGAGAGAAAGAGAGAGAGAGAGAGAGAGATGGCAGAGCGGCATTCCATCAACAACCGCAAACAAAATTGTATACCAACCAAAAAAAAAAAAAAAAAAATTGAAGACTATGTCCAGTCAATGTTGCATTGCCAATGGGCCAAGAAGTCTGACACACACACACACACACACACAGCTACACATACAGAGACAGATATACACACACAGACACATCACTTGGCATGGTATACATAACTTTGCATAGTTTTAGAGCCAAAGAATGCAAGCTGGCAACTATTTTAGCTTGACTCACGCTGACAAACCCCTCAAAAAAAAAGATAAAAAAAAGAAGAAAAAAAAAAAATAATGACAATAATAAAATAAATAAATAAAAATCCAGACGAATGCAGTCAACTCTGGCTGAGGGCCAAGTTGCAGACGACTGCTCGACATTTATATGCGCATCACTTAACATAGTAGTAGTATATCCAGCTAACTACAATTCTCTTCTGCTCTCATCCCCTCATTGCTTTGCTGCTGCCCGCATTTTCCAAAATGAAATTCTAAAACTACGCTGAGCGGAATTCATAAAACAACCAAAGTCGTCTGCAGAAATAGCAAAAACACCCTGAGAAAATCGCGATATATCAGGTGTATCTGAATGTTAATCATACCCTGTAAAAATAATATTCAAGTCATTTTTCATAATACATATAGATAGATTGTAAATTATAAATAAATAAAAAATAAATTAAAATAAAAAATTAAAAAAAATAAAAAATAAATAAAAAAATAAAAAAATATATATATAAAAAATTAAAAAAAATATATATAAAAAAATAAAAAATAAATAAATAAAAATTAAATAAAATTGAATTAAATTAAAAACTTAAAATGTTGAAATGTTGTTGACAAAAAACTGAAAAAAATTCAATTAAATGAAAATTAATATTTAAGTAAATTTCTAAGCATTTCTATTTAATTTAAATTAATAATTGTTATGTAATTAAGTAACTTATAATTAGTTTTAAACTTTATTTAATTTTTGTGCTTCTCAATGCATGTTGATTAATAAATTTAAAATCTATTATTATTATTCTAAATAGAAATATATAAAGTGCTTTTTAATAAAACTAAAACCTTAACTTGCCTTAAATTTAATTAAAATTTAATTTAAAAAGCAAACAACATATTTTAGAATATTTTTTCAATAAGAAATTATAACACATTTTGGAATAATTCTGTATTAATATATATTAAAATTATATTAATTGTAGAGGGTATCTCAGCTGTCATGCAATTTATGCTCACAAAACTATTCTCTATCCAACTGAAGGAAAACGAGAAGCAGAAGCAACAGAGCAAGAGTTAAAGCCAGACTATGACTTAAGAGTATGCCTTCTAAATGCAACATTTTCATGCCGTAATTGTAAACAATCCAACAAAAATAACAACAACAATGGACGAACAACAACAATATGTATGTATAAGAAGAAGCAGCGCGAAAAATTCACTTGAGCGCAAAAACAAAAGCGGAAGCTTTGGCAATGATCATGCAAACTGCTCATTCATAGGATAATTATTCCATGAGTTCAACATGAGCACACACACAAACACACCACAATTCTTATTATTATTGCTATTATTGTTGTTGCTTTTAGTTGTTGTTGTTATTGTTGTTGTTGTTGTTGTGGCACATTTTGATGCATTCATTTGCGCCATTCGCCGCACCAAAAGATCCCAATGTCGTGGGAGTCGCAACAGAAATGCGCCACTATCTCACTATCTCACTCTCTCCCTCCCTCTCCCTCCCTCTCTGTCTATGTCCCTCCCTCTCTTACCACCTCTTTGCCACTCTGAGCCACCCCAGTTATATGAATATACTATACCCTTCTTCTACAATGCCTTTAACAGACTGATTGTATTGCATTTATAATGTTTTCAACGTTGTTCAATTCATAAATAATTAATAACAGTTGAAAAATGCAACAAATATATATATATATATAATGCCAACAACTAGTGCAATATACTCTATAAGCAGAATTCTCTATATACGTACATATATACATTATATAGAAAATGCAACAATTTGCAACTATTTTATATTAATTTAAATTTTATTGGCATTTTTACTGAATTGCCTAGTAAAAGTTCTTCAGAGTTGACAACACCACACAACAGTTGTTTAGGGTTGCCAAACTACACATAGCAAATTTACTTCAGTCTAGTTCATTTCATTTCATTTCAATTTTTTTTTTGTAAATTTGTACAAATTTTATATCGAATTACAATGTGTGTCTTGCATTAAGTAAACATTTCATGACACAGTTTTTAATTGGAGATTGAACAGCTCATTGCATTGTTTTCCTCTGCCAACAGCAGCAGCAACAGCAGCACAAAGAGGAAAACGAGGTGTTGGAGGAGGGGCACAAGGGCATTGATGGTGGGCCTCAGTGGAGTTACTCATCAAGTGTGAGATGAGTCGCTTGGTGGGTGTGGGGTGTGGACGGGGGGGGAGTGTATGGGAAGCTGAGGAACAGAGAGACGCCTACATTTCTCACGTTTAACACGTTTATTTGTTTTCTTGCTGTTTGTTGTTGTTGTTGTTGTTCGAAAAGTAAATATGCCAAAAATAAAATTCTTTGACAATGACAATGACTGAGTGGTCCACATACATACACATATACATACATACACACATACATACATACATACATACACACATTCATACATATTTGCGAAAGAAAAAAAAACCACAACCGCTGCCACCCAAGAAATTATTCAGCCCAACTTGAAGAGAAACTGATTTATTTAAATATTTTCATATAAAAAAAAAAAAACTAAATTTATTAATTTTGTCTTCATTATATGTTTTAGCAAATTCAACAGAATTATAGTTTAAAAAATCTATTATAATAATAATTCTGGTATATGCGAAGATAAATTTGCCTTCTTTTTAACTATTTAATTCATTCAAATAAATTGAATAATACAATATAATTGCAATATATCTCTAACTGTGTTATTATGATAATATGATATGATATGTTATGATAATGAGTCCAGCACATAAATAAAATAAAAAAAAATTAAAAAAAAAAATTCAAATAAATTAATAGAGACTTTTCTAATTAAATACTTGCTAAGAATCAGTGCTGTATATTCAGTTGTATGTATATTCTCAAATACATTTTAAAATTTTTATAAAATATTTGAAAATTTAATCAACTCAAAATTCTGAGTTCTGTCGACGCACAGTCTAAGCTCGGTTGACAAAGGCAACAATTTATACATGTATACTATATACATAAGTACATAGTATGTATATAAACTGATAATTATGTATATATACATATATTGTTTGTTGTGTCTTCCTTTCGCTGAAAACGGTAAAAAAGTAAATTTAATTCAATACAAACAACAACAAAGCCATTCGCTTGTTTATAATTCATTTCGTCTTTGTCGTCCTCGTTGTTGTTGTTGTTATTGTTATTGTTGTTATTATGGTTGTTGTTATTATGGTTGTTGTTTACTCGCTTTTTTATGGCTTTTTGGCGCTGCTTCTGTTGTTGTACAAAAATTCTGCGAATTTTTATTGACAAATTTCATTAGAACTTGTACGCTCTGTTAGTGTGTGTGTGTGTGTGTGAGTGTGTGTGTGAGCTGTGTATATTTGCCGCCCAGCAGGCAAGCACACCTCTGTGGGGAAGACGTCTGAAGAGAGTGTGGTTGGAGGGGGGAGACCAGCTACTGGCAGCTGTTGTCTAACTGTAGTGAACTGAGGTGAACCGCAAAGAGTTGCCAAAAACAAAAACAAAAACAGAAAGAGGCAAACGATAGAGAATGAAAGAGAGAGAGAGAGAGAGAGAGAGAGAGAGAGAGAGAGAGAGAGAGAGAGAGAGAGGAAGATAGTGCGAAACTCAACGGCAATCAGCTGTAACATAAACAAAAGACTTAGGCAACGAACTTGAAAAATTTTCAAAGCTGAAATTGGAGTTACTTAAAGTGTTTTCTGAGCGTGTATGTATGTGTATATCACCTGTCAATTGTTTTGTAGTGTGAGCATGTGAAACAATTATAATATATGTAAATATTGATATTTTTGTAAGAATATTATATATTTATATTGCTATTATTGGTAATTATATTGTCATTTTTCATTCATATAAACTATCTTATTTCATTGCGGGGAATAGGAAAAAATAAAAATAATCTATATTATCGATATATTCTTCAATACACACCAAATATAGTTAATATGATATTTGAAAAATATTCCACAGTCCAGAAAACAATTTGCACTTACAAATTTATGCAGTTTAATAAACACATTCGCATTACACTTTTCGCAAAATGACAAGAACTCGACTAGCAAATACTCTGCAAAGAGCAGGCAAGTGAATTGAGAGGAATATCTGGTTTGCCATTTCCTGATCTCTGTGACTGACAGCTGTCAGTTGTTCGATTCTAACTCGAGTCGCGAAATTAAACAAAAAGAATAGTCAAATACACACACACACACACGCATAGAGATATATAGCGTTAGTTTAGCTCTTAATTAACCTGCATATTGAAACGGCAGCAAAGCAAAAGAAGTTCATTAATCTAAATGGTAAACAAATCGTCAAGACTTTTGTTGTCATCTGGCAAAGTAAACTCATTAACTGGGCGACAGCTGTTCACACACAAAGAGTGTGCACATACATACATACATACATATGTACATATGTACATGTTATTATTCAAATCTGGTTGGTTTAGCTATATCATTTCAATCACTAGCGCTATCTTGTTCTCACCCGCAGAGAGCAGAACTTTGCCTTTGACACGTTTTGCAATTTAATAATTTTTGGTAATTAACTTTAACTCTTAAGCGCTCTCAGCGAAACATTCCATTCTCTCTCTTTCTCTCTCTCTCTCAATCTCTATCTCTATCCCACTCACTCGGTGTCTCGCTCTGTGCAGAGCAGCGTGACACATTCAAAACAGCAACAATTTTTGTTTGCAGTTGCCCCTCTTATTGAAATGGAAATAGTTTTCATAGTTTTCATGTGTGTGCCGTGTATTTGTTGTGCAGCGAGATTTGCAACAACACATACATACATACATACTGTACACACACAGAGGGACACATATGTTACATGCAACACTCACTTGTTGCCGTTGCCGCAGAGTGTTAAAGTTCGTGTGAATGTTGCTGTTGCCTGTTGCAGGGCTGACAGTTGCCACAAGTGACTTTGGCTTTGGCTTTGGTTGTGGCGTTGAAGTTGCTCAACATCATTATCATGCCAGACACTATGCACACACACACACACACACTCACACACACACAGACACAGTGATGCATTGTTTTGCTTTTGTTATTACAATGAAAGCTCTTTGTATAACAATTGCAATCAAATGGGCAACAAGTGTTTTTGCTTGTTTTTTTTTTTTTTTTTTGCATTACTATATTCTCTCACTCTCTCTCTCTCTCTCTCTCTCTCAGTTTAACATTCTAGCTCTCTCCCTTTCTATCTATATCGCTCTTACTCTCTCTGTCTCTCTATGGATGTCTCCTCGTCTGCCTCTATTTCTTGGCCCAAACACAACAATGACGCTGGCAAAGCAACTTGTCCATTTTTGGCCACAAAATGCGCCCCATTAAAACTTACATTGTAATTCTTAATACACTTTGCATAACAAGGGAATCAACTATTTCAGCATGCACTTTACACCGTTTACAAGCAAAGCAACAAAATTTTTAAAAATATCTAAGAAATTAGTAATATGAAACTAAAAACAAAATTAACAATAAAAATAAGTGTTAACAAAATAAATAAAACAATTTCACGATCTTATTTATAGCTGAAATCCAAAACAAAAAAATATATTAATAAATATAAAATAAAAATAAATAAAATAGATTGAAAGTTTCAATGTTATATAAAAGTATATAAATTTCATTACTAAACTAATATTTTATAACTGAAATAATAATTATAGATAACAAAAAATCGAATGAAAGTTACAGATCTATATACATATAAAACAAAATTAAATTAAAACAAAAATGAAAACAAACGTACAATAAATAAAATAAACTAAAATGGAAAAAATACAGTAAAAAAAAATTTAAAAAAAAACTATGAATTTCATAGTCAAGAATATTGAATTATTTCTTCTTCTATAATACTAAATTTTCTATATACTGTAACATAGAGTATTTCTATAGTCTAATAAAAAAAGTGTTTATTGGGTTTTCTTTTTGTTTCTATTCGAATAGTTTCCACTTCTAACATATTTCTTCTATATATAATTAAAAAAAATAAATACAAAAAATTAATGAATTTCATAGTCTAGAATTTAGAATTATTTCTTCTCTTGAAATACTAAATTTTCTATATACTGTAATATAGAGTATTTCCATAGTCTAATTTGAAAAAAAAAAGTGTTTTCTTTTTTTTTCTATTCGAGTAGTTTCCACTTCTATTTCTGGCACTTGCACACTTTGTTAACAATATCCAAAGAAGCTGCAAAATTGGCTCATTGTTGCTGTTGTTGTAATTGTTGTTCTTGTTGTTTAGTTGTTGCTGTTGTTGCTGCTGTTGTTGGCATTTGATTCTAACTCGTTTAAGTTTGCCTTTTGCAGTCTTTACGCTTTATGGAGCTTTTGTTTGCCTCATTGTGTGTCTGTTCGGTTTGTTTAACACTTCTTCATTCTTCTGTTGTTTCCTTTAGTTCTGCTTCGTCTTTAACTTCTGCATGTTGCTCATGTTCTTCTCATGCTCAATTGTTGTTGTTTAGCATTTTATTTCCATTCCAGTTGATGCACTTTTTCTTTCAATTTCAACAAATGCTCGAGAATCAATGAGGAAGTAATTAGATGTGATTTGATTCAATTTGATTAGATTATCTAACATTGAATTTGGATTACATTGCGGTCTGTATTCCGCATAAGTAGTACTCCAAGTTTTCTGCATGTATTTTTAGATACTTTTCTAGTTCGTAGTGTTAAATAACATCCATTTGAATGCAAACATACTTTTCACATCATTTCTATTGAAATTGATTAACTGCTGCTGCTTCTTCTTCACACTATACATCAATTCTAAATTTTGTGATTATAAATCAATTATAAGAGACATTGAAAATGTATGCTTCTTACAAGTGTTGCCTTTGTTGCTTGCCACATGTATCTGTGGCAGTTATTGTATAGTTGCGTGAGAGTTTCGCATATTGTGGCGCATAATATAAACAAAATTTAAATACACACACACACATACAGAGATAAACATATATATAACTAGTCACTAACTAAACTAGTCACTATATATGTTTTTTATCTTAGTATAAACTATATTTGTGGTTCTGTGGCATCAGTTGAAGTTCTTCACTTAAACTTCTTCAAGTGAAGTAATCATAAAAACTAAGAACTACGATAATGCATAAAAAAGCTTTCGAAGTTGCTTTAACACCGTTTAACATCATCAGCTGAAGCTTTAGTTTCTGACAAATAATCCAACGTAAGTTCCTTGTAAGTTTTCATTAGGAGGATGAGTTTTGTTCGTTTTGTTAGAATATACATCAAAATTATAAGAGTCAATCTAAAAGCTCATTAAAAGCTCTTTGCACTTACATTCTTCAGTAATATATCTAAAATTCACCATTTAAAGCTTCACTTCGCAATTATAACTTTTTGTGTTTAAGAGTTTAAAAGTAGCTTAAAGCTCTCACAAGCTAAATGATTGATCAAATAAAGCTTTCAGGAGCTTTTAAGCTAAATTTTAACTCTAAAGGCATCGCTGCTCTCAAACTCCAATTACTTCCAGGAATCTTCTATCACCATCGCTAACATAACACTCGTATTCCATGCTAGACTTAATCCGATTTCTTTCCCAATTTATAAGCTCTTATTTTGCTTATCTGTCTGTCCCGCTTCATCTTCAATATTCGCGTTTTAATACAAACTTCATTTGCATTTTCGGCAACTTCCGGTATTTAGTTATCGAGCTGCGTGTTTCTGACAACGATTACTTTTTGGAAGCAGTGGGGCGGGGCGGGATGGAGCGGGGACTGTGTTTTTTTTTTTTTTTTTTTTTTTTTTTTTTTTTTGAATATTTGTGAATGTGACTGGCTGTGTAGAACTGATTCAGTCAGAGACGAGTTGAGCCAATTAGAACAAACATCTTTTGATTGATGTGTCTTAAGGTGGAACATGATTTTCAATTTTGCCACGTTTGCCAAAGAAGAGAAGGGAACGGAATGGGGATGGGTATGAGGATGGGGATGAGGAGGATGGAGGCATGATACCAACTAACGAGTCACGCACAAACGGCACTTTTGCCAAAGTTTCTGTTCAGTTTTAAGGGGGTGTGGAGAGGGGGGTGTAAAGACAAGAGCAGGTGGAAGTAAACGAACCAAACTACAATTCACAATAAAAAGCGAAGAAAAGAAAAAAACAAAAAAAAAAAAAAAAACGCCGCATAAAATCGGACGATGCGTGGCATTAACTCGTCTTATTGTGCGTATGTATTATAATTATTGTTGCTGTAGTTGTGGCAGCTTAGAAGTTAATGAACACACACACACACGCACACAAAGCTATTGTTGCTGCCTTTTTGGCTTCGCGGTTTGATTTTGTTGTCGGGCAGATTTCCAAGGCCAAGGCCTTGAGCTCGGTTGTTGGCAGTCCATAAACTAAAATAAAGCAAAACGCTACATAACTCTTTTTTCCAGCTCAACTCTGCTTCTTCTGCTTCTTCTTCTTCTCCGGCTTCTTCTACAACTTCGACAAGTTGAGTTCATTTTTCAAAAAGAACCGCAGAACTGTAGATAAATCAGATTTCAACCATAATACATCGACAGTGTCCAGTTAATTGCCTCAAGTGGTTCTGTGGACACCTCACTTAGTGTTGCAAAGCTAGGTTTCAGTGTTGGTTAAGTGTTGGACAACAATGCTCTGCCCAAATTTAAAACATTTAATTCTTTTAATAACTGGACTATTGTTGATCTCAAGCTTTTCTCGTCTCTCATTATGATCTTCTGATTGCCTCCAGTGTTGGTAAATGCTATTCGAAAAGCAAGTCGACACTTCCGTTATAGTGTTGGCAAACTACTTTCCGCTAAAGCTTCAATCTTTGAATCGCTTTAACTCGATTAGTGTTGTTCTTAAGTTTTTCAGTGTTGTTTACAACCATTTCAGTGTTGCGAAATATGTAAAATATTATGAATAGAGTTACACATTAAATTTCCTTTTTTATGTCTGTCCGCATTCTGTCTATCGATATGTTTGATGGCACAAAGCGGATGTGACCACCACAGTTGTACTCCCCCCCCGACTTATGGAGAAGTATCTGCTCTGCTCCGTTGACAAACTTGACACACTCACACAAATACACACACACACACACATATACGCACACGCACACTGAAATGATGTGTCCGGCCAGCCAGGAAATTCACACGTGAAATGTTTAATTAATGCATTTTGTCAAAAATAAGAAGCAAAAAAAAAATGAGGAAGAAAAAACATCGACGACTCTAGTGAAAAATCAACTAAAATTCATAAGCAGTAGCTCAGGTTGATTGTGCTTGGATGGGGGGAAATATAACATAAATGCGCTTAACGGATGTTCATTGTAAAAAATATCGAGACATTTATATACCCTTATAAAGACAGAGCCCGTTGGAGGAGTAGTCTATGCGAAACCTCATCAATTTAACACAAAAATAGAGGGAGAGGAAGAGGGAGACGAGAAAAATACATTGATTGAATGATTAGATCAATAAGGAAAATATCTCGAGTCTAGAGTATTGCGGCGGCGTCCATCTGATTGGCTTTCGTTGCCAAATTGTAACTGTTCTATTTAAGCCGCTTGCAGAGCATCATCATTTCTTGAACTTGGCACTTTCTGCAGTGCGTCATCAAATTTGATACGATAAGACGCTCTTCACGATCAATCGAAGACCACAATACAACTCAATCAAAATTGCGAATTTCGATCGCAACGGTATCTCAAATAGACTTATAACTAAATCCTCTAACGGTCGCAATTAAAACAACGCCACAAAAATCTACCACAATACAATACAATAAACCAAATTGTTGCCGTACATCAAAGTGATGAAATACTGATGTACATTTTATGAATATATGTGGCCACATATGATAGGATTTGAAGAACCCGTTATTAATTCAGAAAATCCTAGCTAATACATAATAATTCATTACTATGTTCTACATGATAAACATTTCTTCAATAAGAAATATATATTTTTTCTTCAAAATAATAATTTAATTAAAACTTACACATTTTTATGTCTGCAACAGCTTTAAAAACCTTTTAACACTTTCACTTAAAAAATTATTTTGCACTAAAAAAAATAATAATAATAAAAATATTAATTTATAATTAAGCACAAAGAAAGCGCGCATAGATTAAAAAAAAGAGGGTGCTTAAAAAATAACACTCAACATTTAACTTGTACATATTTAGATTTTTCACACACTAAAAAAATTGATAAGAAAAAAAGTTAAATTGAAAAAAAAAAACACTAACGATAATCGCAAACAATAATTGACGCCGTTGTGGCAAACAACTTCAGGTTGAGAGACTTCCTAAATCAGTTTCAAATTGAACCTGAAATGATATTAAACCGAAAGGAAAAGAAAAAAATAAAACAATATTATAAAATAATAAAAATAATAATAAAAATAAATACGCGCACATATAGCAATGAGAAGAGCAACTACAGTCATGACGAAAATTGCTAATTATAATTATACTTAAATGTAATTAAATTACGGTACAGAGACGAGAGTCGGAGTTGTTCAGTGGAGACTGAAATAAAATGTGATAAAAATGAAGCGAGAAATAAGGAAATCAAAAACGGCAACTGCGACAGACATCCGAGATCGCATTAAATATATAATTAAAATGGACATAATTTATTTATTATAAATATTAATAAAGATGAAATACAAAAGTAATAATAATAATAATAATAATAAAAATATGGCAGTGCTTAATTATTATTATAATTATGCCATAAAAGTGAAACATATAAAATGCAATTTCGAGAAATTCAATTCAATTCGCAATGGGCATGTTTCACTGATCAAACACTACAAAATGATCGAATAATTAGATACCCTACAGTCACAGCAGCGGCACAATTTGCTTATGTTTACTGAGTATTTCCCAGTCGAGTTCTCATCCCACTTCTCTCATAATGAAGTCGGTCTTTGAGCTACGTTCTTGACTAATTCCTGACTACATTCGATCATTAGTCATTTTAACTTTCAACTTGTTAAGCCTCCTCCTCTCTCTCTCTCTCTCTCTTTCACAAATCACGCTTATTTATTTTTTTGTGAAGAAGAGAGAAAAATAACTGGCGAATACCAAAAGTGAATCTCTGATTCTCGCTGAGATGCGTTGCAGCCATGCCAACAAAGATACGACTCATTCCCGACCAAAATCAGCAAAAAAAAAAAAAAAAAAACCTCACATTGTGTCCAGCTGAAAAGTCAGCCTCTTAGGCCGAGCTGCAGCTAAAGTCTCCACGTTGCCAAGTCCAAATCTATACATATATGTTTTAGTTCAAGTTGTGCCTAACCAGACGGACATTCAGTCATTCAGTCACTCAGTCAATGAACCGCAAAAATCCAAAATCCACAGCCCGAAAATGAATTCAGTTACAGCGACTGCAAAAATCCGCTACGAAAATTTGTGAAGGGCGTGATTTGATTAAAATTTGATTCAATGTTTTTTTAAATTTTTAGTATTTTTTACCTTATTTTATTCTATTTTTTTTTTTAACTTTTCCATTATAACTATGTTTCATATTTTTTTTTTTATTTTTTTTTATTTTTTTCCCATTTTAACTATGTTTACATATTTATCATTTTTTACCTTATTTTATTTTCTTTTTTTTTACTTTTCCATTATAACTATGTTTTTTAATTTTTTTTTTTTGTATTTTTTATATTATTTTCTTTTTTTTACTTTTCCATTATAACTATTTTTTTTTAAATTTTTTGTATTGTTTACCTTATTTTATTATTTTACTTTTCCATTATAACTATGTTTATTAAATATTTTACCTTATTTTATATTTTTTAGCTTTCATTTTAACTATGTTTACATTTTTCCCCTTTTTTACCTTATATTATTTTTTTATAACTCTGTTTTTTTAAATTTTTTGTATTTTTTACCTTATTTAATTTTTTTTACTGTTCCATTTTAACTATGTTTTCATTTTTTTCATTTTTTACCTTAATTTATTTTTTTTTTTTTACTTTTCCATTTAAACTATGTTTACATTTTTCCCCTTTTTTACCTTATTTTTTTATAACTATGTTTTTTAATTTTTTTTTTTTGTATTTTTTTCCTTTTCCATTTTAACTATGTTTTCATTTTCCCATTTTTTACCTTATTTAATTTTTTTTGTTATTTTTCTATTATTTTATACCTTAAGAATTTATTTATTTTGTCTGATTTTTAAAATTGGCTTAAATTTGTTTTTCTTTAATCGTCATTTTTACAAATTGTTTGTTTTTTTAAATAATTTTATAACATAGTTTTTTTAGTTTTTTTTTTAATATTTTGGAATTCCGTTTTAGAATTTTTTTTTTTTAATTTCGAAACAGACGTCGCAGCGAAAAACTCGAAATAACAACAGAATCAGCAGCAGCAGCAGGGGACTGGCGAACAAAAAGCGTCAAAAACAATTTGTGAATGAATGCAGACATAAAATAGCAATAATTTGTACAAAAGAAGGCAACAACAGCAACGATAACGAAACATAATGATTTGTGCAAAGAAAATTACTCGTATATATTCCATGGTGCTGCCAGATCTAATAACAGTTGTTATACATTCTTAATTTGCTAATCCAAAAATAGAAGTCAGCCACAAAATATTGTTTGTAGAAAAAAGTTGGCGAAAGTTAAGAGCATAAGTATATTGAACATATATTACATTTAATATATAAGTATATATAATTATTGAAGCAACAATTTTTTGTTGGAAGAAGCTAAAAATAGTGAACATTTGAAATAAAAACAATTCCGTTCAGAGATTATGACTAAAAGTGTGAAAAAATTGGAAGCAAAGAAAAAAGTTAAATTTAATTTTGATTCCAAATATATATATATATATATAAATATATAAGGGTATATTTTCTATACTAACTTAACAAACAGTTAAGAACATGAAAATTTTGAAGACATGCGATTTCTTGCATCATATAAATATAAATAAATAAATAGTTGCTTTCAAAAATATAAAATTAAATAGATAAAAAAGAATACAGTTTGTATATATTTAGAAATATTATAAATAGATTTAAATTTCACTCTGCACTGTTGTTGATGATGCTGAAAGTGCTAAAACTTTGGCATCATGAGGTGGGTTTGTTGAGCTGATAATTAACCGTTGACCACAGTGAACTCTCGGACTTACAAAATATAATTTCGAGCCACACTCAAGACAGTGTCAATTAGAGCAACAGAGTGACGATCATTAAGTGCTGCCAACTACAAAACAGAAAAAATATAAGAAAAATATATATCAAAGATAGAAGACGAAGAAGAAGAAAAAGCGATTATTGCATTTGGATGCGACGATACGCTCTGATCTCTCCGGTTCAGTTTAGTTTGGGATTATACGATGTTTGGACTCAGTGTGGCTTAGTCGGAGCGGAGTTACATAGATTGGATTGGCATGCAAGTGAACGCCATGTGTGGATATATCAAAGCGGGAGCGGTCCGCTTTGAGTGACTAATTTATGGCCTTTTATGAGAATTCGCCAAGCGATATGTCTGTCATGTTGATGACTCTGACGAGTCTCTGAAGAGTCTCAAGCGCTAAGAGCTACCAGCACGTAATTTAATGCAATTGTAACAATCAATTCGAATACGACAATTCTTTGCTTTGTCTAATTGCCGACACAGTGGATACTCTTCCCAACTATCAGTTCATATTTTAGTTGGCATTTTTATTGTAATCATGGGCGGCTGCACCTGCTGTCATGCAATCTAAACAACACCAGCTAATCCCTAGACAAAAGTGAGACAAAGATGCAGACAGAACGAAAGAGAGAGAGAGAGAGAGAGAGAGAGACAGAGAGAGAGAGAGAGAGAGAGATCTCTATAAAGTTAAGATCGTGCTGTGGTTCGCTTCGCTCATTAAGCATGCTTCATTTCTTTGGACATTTATAGGCCCCGTCAACAAGTCTGTTGTGGACTCAACATAGACTAATCTCGGCTCGTTTATCAGGCCAACACAGAGATAGACCCCAAAAGAAACCCCAAGCACATGCTATAAAGAGTCGTACCATTATTATATACATATATACATATATATTTTTTTTTCTCTCTATAGTCGGGCTGCTGCAAAGCCCGAAATACGCACACTAATTGGCCTAACAAGTCCCTCCCTAAACCCCTCCATCCGTCCGATCGGTTGTCCAACTGTTTTTTTTGGATTTTCTTCGTCAGGGAGTTCTTCAGCTGCAGCTGCAGTCGCAGTCGCGTTGAATCGGGCTGTATGCAAATCAGTTACTGTTGATTATTAAAACAAAAGCATACACGAAATTTAATTTCTTTTTAACATTTTTTTTGTTTTTGTATTTGTTTTTCTCTGTTTTGTGTATTTTTATTATAATTTTAATTTTTAATTTTTAATGCGCTTCACGAGCAGAACTAAAAAATCCCATTTAGACATTTTTGTTTTCCTCTTTTTTTTCGTATTTTTATCAATTCTAGCGCCAGTCTTACCATATTCTCTCTGAGAATTTCTTTTCTCGTTTTGAGTGCGTTCCCCTCAACTGTTTTATAGTTTTATGTGCATTGATATGACGATAATTAATCGAAAATGCAAGTCCCTTAGAATTGGGTCAACGGGGCATCAGTCGCAATCAAATCAAATCGAATCAAATCCAAATCCAAATCAAAATGATAATGAACTGAATTACATCTTTGCTTGCCAAGTTGTCATTCGGAACTTTATAGTCTAGTTCTTTTCTCACTTCCCTCCCTTGCCACTATTATTATCATCAAATTGCATGTAAATTGAAAATATGTGATGTTTCGTATCGATTTCAACCCTTAAAACTATTGTCTATGCTTTACATTTTATTTATTATCGCAACGTTCTGTATAATTTGAAGACTAAGTTCGCGCCATTTAATTGAACTCAATAAATACCACCTATTTTTCCTTAATTAATGACATTTCAAACTACTTTCAATGAATATGACATTTATCAAAACTTTTGATCACAATAATGGGCATATCACGATAAATACTCATCAGAATAACCTCAAATAAAAAGCAAAATGAATCGATCGGAGTCAAAAAATTCAGGCTAGCAAATTTTTCGATTTTTGATGATTTTGTCAAGGGGTTTGTATGCAAAATGGGTCAAAAAATTCGAAAATTTAAAAATAGCGAATTTCACAAATATTTTGATGCAGATTTAAGCTGATACAAAAACCATTTCCAAAACTATAAATTTCATCAAAATCGGATGATTTTTGGCCGAGTTATGGCAATTCAAAGATATGAGGAGGTCCATTATGCGAAATTTACCGTTTTGGGACACTTTTTAACACATTTTTGGTCATATCTCTTGAAATACTCATCAGAATCACCTCAAATAAAAAACAAAATGAAAGTTATGAGTCTTAGAATCGATCGGAGGCAAAAAATTCAGGTTAACAAATTTTTCGATTTTTGATGATTTTGTCAAGGGGTTTGTATGCAAAATGGGTCAAAAAATTCGAAAATTTCAAAATAGCGAATTTCGCAAATATTTGATGCAGATTTAAGCTGATACAAAAACCATTTCCAAAACTATAAATTTCATTAAAATCGGTTGATTTTTGGCCGAGTTATGGCAATTCAAAGATATGAAGAGGTCCCTCATGCGAAATTTGCCGTTTTGGGACCCTTTTTAACACATTTTTGCCCATATCCCAATAAATATTCATCAGAAACACCTCAAATAAAAAGCAAAATGCTAGTTATGAGTCTTAGAATCGATCGGAGGCAAAAAATTTAGGTTAACAAATTTTTCGATTTTTGATGATTTTGTCAAGGGGTTGGTATGCAAAATGGGTCAAAAAATTCGAAAATTTCAAATTAGCGAATTTCACAAATATTTTGATGCAGATTTAAGCTGATATAAAAACCATTTCCAAAACATCAAATTTCATCAAAATCGGATGATTTTTGGCCGAGTTATGGCAATTCAAAGTTATGAGGAGGTCCATTATGCGAAATTTGCCATTTTAAGACACTTTTTAACACATTTTTGGCCATATCTCAATAAATACTCATCAAAAACACCTCAAATAAAAAGCAAATTGCTAGTTATTAGTCCTAGAATCGATCTGAGTCAAAAAATTCATGTTAACAAATTTTTCGATTTTTGATGATTTTGTCAAGGGGTTGCTATGCAAAATGGGTCAAAAAATTCGAAAATTTCAAAATAGCGAATTTCACAAATATTTTGATGCAGATTTAAGCTGATAAAAAAACCATTTCCAAAACATCAAATTTCATCAAAATCGGATGATTTTTGGCCGAATTATGGCAATTCAAAGATATGAGGAGGTCCATTATGCGAAATTTGCCGTTTTGGGACCCTTTTTAACACATTTTTGGTCATATCTCTTGAAATACTCATCAGAATCACCTCAAATAAAAAGCAAAATGCAAGTTATGAGTCTTAGAATTGATCGGAGTCAAAAAATTCAGGTTAACAAATTTTTCGATTTTTGATGATTTTGTCAAGGGGTTGATATGCAAAATGGGTCAAAAAATTCGAAAATTTCAAAATAGCGAATTTCACAAATATTTTGATGCAGATTTAAGCTGATATAAAAACCATTTCCAAAACATCAAATTTCATCAAAATCGGATGATTTTTGGCCGAATTATGGCAATTCAAAGATATGAGGAGGTCCATTATGCGAAATTTGCCGTTTTGGGACCCTTTTTAACACATTTTTGGTCATATCTCTTGAAATACTCATCAGAATCACCTCAAATAAAAAGCAAAATGCAAGTTATGAGTCTTAGAATTGATCGGAGTCAAAAAATTCAGGTTAACAAATTTTTCGATTTTTGATGATTTTGTCAAGGGGTTGGTATGCAAAATGGGTCAAAAAATTCGAAAATTTCAAAATAGCGAATTTCACAAATATTTTGATGCAGATTTAAGCTGATATAAAAACCATTTCCAAAACATCAAATTTCATCAAAATCGGATGATTTTTGGCCGAGTTATGGCAATTCAAAGATATGAGGAGGTCCATTATGCGAAGTTTGTCGTTTTGGGACACTTTTTGACACATTTTTGACGATATTTCAGGAAGTACTCATCAGAAACACCTCAAATAAAAAGCAAAATGCTAGTTATGAGTCCTAGAATCGATACGAGTCAAAAAATTTGGGTCAAAAATTTTTTTATTTTTGATGATTTTGTCAAGGGGTCAGTATGCAAAATGGGTCAAAAAAGGCGATAAAATAAAAATTGTGAATTTCACAAAAATTTTGATGCAGATTGAAACTGATATTAAAACCATTTCCAAAACTTCAAATTTCATCAATGATGATGATTTTTGGCCGAGTTATGACAATTCAAAGATATGAGGAGGTCCATTATGCGAAATTTGCCATTTTGGGACCCTTTTTAACACATTCTTGGTCATATCTCTTGAAATACTCATCAGAATCACCTCAAATAAAAAGCAAAATGCAAGTTATGAGTCTTAGAATTGATCGGAGTCAAAAAATTCAGGTTAACAAATTTTTCGATTTTTGATGATTTTGTCAAGGGGTTGGTATGCAAAATGGGTCAAAAAATTGTAAAATTTCAAATTAGCGAATTTTACAAATATTGTGATGCAGATTTAAGCTGATATTAAAACCATTTCCAAAACTTCAAATTTCATCAATGATGATGATTTTTGGCCGAGTTATGACAATTCAAAGATATGATGAGGTCCCTTTTGCGAATTTTGCGTTTTTGGGACACTTTTTAACACAATCTTGGCCATATCTCAATAAATACTAATCAGAAACACCTCAAATAAAAAGCAAATTGCTAGTTATGAGTCCTAGAATCGATCGGAGTCAAAAAATTCAGGCTAACAAATTTTTAGATTTTTGATGATTTTGTCAAGGGGTTAGTAAGCAAAATGGTTCAAAAAAGTCGAAAAAATAAAAATTGTGAACATTACAAAAATTTTGAAGCAGATTTAAACTGATATTAAAACCATTTCCAAAACTTCAAATATTATCAAAATCGGATGATTTTTGACCGAGTTATGGCAATTCAAAAATATGAGGAGGTCACTTTTATTAAATTTACCGTTTTGGGGCACTTTATAGCACATTTTTGGCTATTTTTCAGGAAATACTCATCAGAAAGACCCCAAATACAAAGGAAAATGCTAGTTATGAGTCCTAGAATTGATACAAGTCAAAAATTTGGGGATGAAAATTTTTGATTTTTAATTAATTAGTTATTTACGAGCTCTAAAATCGAAAAAATGCAGTCAAAAAATGATTAGCATTTAAGGAGAGGAAACTTACAGTTTTTTCAATTGTTTTATTTATTCCAAAGTCTGTAAGCCATAACGCAACGCTTTTTTCGTTTCTCAGGCTCAGGAAGTGAAACTTAGGCTCAGCATTTTATTGCCTGAATTGAATTCATCACTTTACGATGCCAATGGCTAATCAGTAGCTAATAAGTTTTTAACCATCTTTTTCTATTTCTGTAAGATTTACAGAGAACTAAACATATACTGAGACACCTTGGGAGCACACAAAACATACATTTCACATACACTACTTAACAGGGAAATCAATAAAAAAAAAATGCAACTGGCAACTTAAAAGGGGCGCGACCTCATCAATGTGACATTAAGAGTTCGACTGACGGACAGAGAGATGGGAACTAAGAGGAAGATCAGAGTGTTAACGAGTTGAGGAAATGCCATAAAATAGCATCGAATCAAACTGAAAACACTAAACAATCTTGTATAGACGCACTTACAGCTGATAATACAATAATACTGCCAAAGAACCCATCAAAAATATACATTTCAAACACACATTTAAATAAGAATGGAAAGTGTCAAAAAAAAAAATATAATAATAATAATAATGATAATGATAATGATAATAAAAAAAAAATACTCAATGGAACTTAAAACCAACTTTGTTTTTCTCTTTTGCCTGAATTCAAAAATGAAAAAAAAAACTGTTAAGAACCACACAAAAATAGAAGCATGAATTAAAGTTTTATATTACAGAGTAACAACTTTTTTGGATAGCATAGCTCCAACACCTATGGCCCTCCCCTAACACACACACACACACACACACACACACACACACACATGCTTATGTTGTGGCCAGAGTTTACGATGGGAGCTGAACACGCCACAGCGGAAGTCATTTGTCTGGCAAACAAAAACCAAGAACAACAATGAAGCTTTTGCATACGCTATTCTTTCTGTGATTGTTGTAATACCCTGTCTATGCTAACGGTTGGGTTATTAAAGTCATAACGCCAACTCGGAAATCGTATCGAAGATCCATAAAAATAAAGCTTCTAATCCCTCACGCTTACCAAACATCCCAAATATATAAAAATCTCTTAAAATCTATTATTCGAAATTTAAACTTTATGCAATATAATAGAACAGAAAGTTTAAGAATATTTTAAGAAATCAAATAAAGTCAAAGACTTGCCTTAAATATTTTTCGAACAAATTTCTTCCTGATTAATGTTTCATTATATTGCATTTAAGAGTTCAGCCCATAAATTCAAATACCTTTTTATGAAATGAAACCAATTTAAAACTTTATAAATTATATTTATTTATATAAATTCAAATACCAATAGCAACAGTTTATTCTTTGTTAAAATTTTATGAAAAATTAAAAAAAAAAACCTTCAAAATATTATTTTTTTTTTGCTCACTATTAGTGAATCTCAGTTACAGGGTAACTGCCAGTCTAGCAATGCTCGGCTTGCAGCAGTTTCGCGATTACGTCACAGGCATTGCAAGCCACAGAACAGTAGCCTCTAGACTATACGAACAGCATCTACTACTGTCACTGTAGTCCAGGCAAGCAGCTGACGATGATGACTATGACGATCACGATGAGAATGACTATGACGATCATGATGATAATGATGATGATGATAATTATGATGATGATGGTGGTTGACTGGTTGGTTGGTTGCTTCGCTGGGACTGTCCACAATGTGAACCCGTCGCAATTCCCATGGTCAAGCTTTACAAAGTACAGCTACAAGTGTGATCTGCCGAGGCAGGGCATAAGAACAACTCAATCAAGTCAACATTTTGCGAATGCGCTCTGGGAACCTCGGTGTGTTCATTACATGCGACTTTGCCACACTACTTGCCACTTGCTACCGCTTTGCGCACAGCGACAACAATAATATAAATTAGCTTAAGCAAAAAAGAAAAAAGAAAAGAAAACTTGCAGAGAGACAAAAACTAAAAGTCAGGCGATTACGTTGACCGTTTTGCAGATTGGCAACAGCTAGATATGAAAATGGCAGCTAATGGAAATGGCTAAGAAAACATTCAGATTACACACACAATTAGCGCAAGCTGCCAACACACCATCAACCTACCTGTCCAAGCCAATACAGGTTAGACAGAGATGCCACCAACTGCAGCTGTAAAAAACTTCAATTATTTCTTAAGTGCAACAATCAAACTATAGTTATCAACAATTAACATATAGTAATGCTTCGGCAGCATCAGCTGTCTCAACTTGAGCTTGAGCTTGAGCTTCAGCTTGAGCTATGTCACATGTCACTGCAGTGAAAGAGCAAAAGAGACAGACAGCGGTGGCGAGGGAGATGGCGATAGAGAGTGAAAAGTTATGTCACATTTTTTTCGAAATGTGCAAAAATGAGTTTATGGCTAAAGAACAGCAAATTGATATGATTAAAACCAAATAAAATAAATGCGATGCATAAAACTGACACTATGCAAAAGAACATCCCATCACATCCCATCACATCACATCACATCACATCATATGACATCCCATCATCAACAACAAAATGGCCATAAAGTAAATGTGCCTCTGCCACCATTTATGGCCAACAATTAAACATCAAATAACCACAAGTGTTACAACTGATACTGAGGCACTTGTGACAGACGCATTATGGCCAATATCAATTGCAAGATGGCCAGGCCAACATATAAAAATCTGTCCGAAGAAAGCCAAAGCCACAGAAAGTGTGTGTGGAGAAAAGAGCGCAATTTACTGATAAGAAATCCTCCACCATATTCAGACACTGCTCAACTATACAATACCCAGTAAACTGATAGATCTCTAGAGATCAACACATTTACTATAGATACATATATTAGAGAAAAGTAAAGACACATGAGACAGCAAAAAAAGAAAGGCTCCTTTTTGAAAGTGTACAGGGTATAATCTGATACTCTTTAACTGATTCCGATACTTTTTATCTAAATCTGAAAATGATATAACTTTGCCAAAATTCACTTTATTTTTTAGCGCTATGGCAATATCTCTTTGGTTTCATATTTCTAAATGACAGGTATTAAAAACTCATTAAAGAACAATTTTAAAAAAGCTAAAAGTATTTAAATTAAGAGAAATTCAGAAAAAATCTCATAATTTTTTTTTTTTTTTTTGCAGAAAATGTTTCTAGAAATTTCACTAAATTATATTTTAGAAAATTTAAAAAAATAAAATATTTAATAAAAAATCTCATCTGACAAATGTTTAAAATATATTCTATAAAATTTACGAATTCTTAATAGATTTTCACACTGTTAAATAACAGGAATTGTCATTTATTTGAATGTACTTGGATTCTATTGACATTTTATTTATTTCTATATTTTAAGTCAACTATTTTCAGTCGGCAAAAGTAGAACTAATTAAAATA
Organism: Drosophila quadrilineata; assembly: GCA_018150725.1. Taxonomy (NCBI): domain Eukaryota; kingdom Metazoa; phylum Arthropoda; class Insecta; order Diptera; family Drosophilidae; genus Drosophila; species Drosophila quadrilineata. The sequence goes on along the minus strand of JAECWN010000432.1, from coordinate 22,943,279 downwards.
TAAAATTAAAATATAAAATTAAAATTAAAAGAATTAACTTACATTTTTATATATTTAAAATCGAATATTCGAATTTAAAACAGGAAATAAAAAATAAATTAATAATTAATTTAATTTCATTTGCTGTTGACTTTCGAAAAACATTCGGAAGTTCTTTTTACACTACATAATATTTTTTTATATATTTTTAAATATTTTTAATTTTTTTTTTTAAGAATCATTTTTTTTTTCGGCTGCACGCTTTGTTACCATTTTCATTCTGTGGCTGCCTTTTCTTTTGCCTCTTGCCATCTTTCTTCGTTGCTTCGTTCGTTTTAATAAGATTGACATTTGCCTATCAGCTTCAGTTCGTGTAATATTTATGTGGCATTTTGTCACCGCACTGTCCCATTTGGAATGACCTTTTCTTCGACAGACACAGGGATGGGAACGGGGGCAGGGTCATGGGGGGTGCAAGGGAACACGATTTTAACTTAAAAAGAAAATTTAAATTTTAGCATAAATTTATGGCGCTGCTGTCGCTTGATAAAGGCGGCATTCTATGGCCCTGCATATCATTTAGATGCGATATACAAGTCGTCTATATATATATACATATATACATAGATGTATATGGATATTTCAATAGTATGTTGAGAGATTCTATAAGTAGTTTATGTATCGGCTGACGATGACAACGGTACTTTGATTGCCTACAAGTGGCCAACAACAACAAAGACCGTGAAGCGCTCTCTGATAACTAAAAGACTTTTATGGCCAAATGATACAACAAATTATGAGAAGAAAATCCATTTCAACTATGTACACTGAGTTTAAAAAAAAACAAGATGGCAGCAGCAGCAGCAGTATGACTTTCAAAAATACTATATATCTTTTATTTTAATTTTTCTATAATTTTTATAATAATATAATACATTCATACAATAGAATTTTGCAACTTTACGAACTCTAAACTGCAATTAATATTTGTTTTTTTTTTCTTCTCAATTCGATTAATCTAATCAAAGATATTCTGTAGATTACAGTTTCTCTTCCACTTCTCAACTTTGAAACTCACTTCAGTTTACATCAGCTTTCCAGCTCTCTTTCTAATCAACACTATATATTTATTTATTTTTTTTTGTCTTTTTTGTAGTATTCCTGTTGAAATCACAGCTTTGGGTCAGCAAACTTGAAAACTTTGTCACAATCTTTGTCACAATCATTGTCGCAGCTATTGTTCAATACTTTAATTCCTGCACTAATTCATTCATAGAAACTGGCAGCCCCTCTCCCCACATCCTCTCGCTCGATTTCTTTCTCCAAAAACTTGTCTACTAAATAAGAATTAAGTTAAGCTTCGTGTTATTTGTTTGTTTGTTTGTTTTTGTTTGGCGTTGGGGACTTCTACATATACTTATTTTTTTTCCAATTTTTCTTGATTTTTGGAACTGCTGTGAATGCAGTGGAAATGCTAAGCGAACGCATTTATCATCAAAAAAAAAAAAAAATAAAAGAAAAAAGAAAGAAAAAAAATTCCCAATACAAGAACGAGAGAAGTACGCTGAATGAAACTTGAGCCAGAGACAGAGAATGAGACAGAGAAATAGATATTATATAGATAGAAAGAGAAAGAGGTATATTCGAAGAAAAATTCCAATTTTATCAATCAGACGCCCTGCGGAGAGTCGTGTTGACGTCTCTCTTATTACAACAGCCTCATTATGGGGCATTAGTGCTATTAGAAGGTATTATATGATCCAGCTAGCCCAGGGGAGTGTCACAATAATACGACGCTGCCACAACGACGCTGCATAAATATTAAAATATTAATATTTCGCTGTAAAGAGCAGCAGGGAGTTTTAGTGGCGATGCGACATGAACTTGTCGCTTCGAGGGGAGGCCAACAGGAAGCTGTTGTTGCAGGCAGAGGCAGGCAGGAAATTCGCCATTTAACGAATTAGCAAAAGGCATAAAGAACTCACACACACACACACACACACACACACACACATGACACAATTAAAGTAAAGCCAAAGTAAAACTGACCGGAGTTCAATTATAAAACGCGCTCATGTAATCTCAAAGTCAGACTTAATGTTTCTTCTAAATTTTCATTGTTATTGTTTTTGTTGTTGTTGTTGTTATCGTTGTTGTTATCGTTGTTGTTGTTGTTGCTGTCGACGATTTCAATTTGAAATTACCTTGAACATTAAACAAAAAGACCCCCAATTTGAAGCAAGTAAATGTTTTGTCAGTACGCAACATACCTTTGCTTGCCAAAAAAAAACAAAAAAAAATATCTATATATATGTATGTATATATATAAAAAAAAGAGAGATACTGTATCTGTATCTGATTCTGTTACTGGATGCTAAACTCTTTACAGTAGCATAGAATCAGCATAGACAGAAACATATGTATGTGCAACTTTCAGATACGCTATAGAGCAGTAAAATTTCCTTGAATTCCCTTTTCAGAGGCATGACGTTTCAAAAACATTGTAAACATTAAAATTCTGTCATTATACAAAATATATCTTAGTCTCTCACTTTCTCTGTCTCTCTCTCTAAGTTAGTCTCTCCACTTCACTTAGATGCTATGATGTAAACTCTTTACAAATGAAAAAAAAAAAAACACTTTTGCCTTAACGTAATGCCAACAACAAGAAGAGCGGCAATATAGAGAATTATCCCAAGAAACCTTAAAAAAGAAAAAACTAAAAAAAAACCAAGTAAAAGCAAAAGACAACGGCAACTTTAGCTGAACTCGACTTGTAGTCACTCTTTCATTTGATGAAGTAAAAAATATACTGATCAATATATAAAAAATAAAAAAAAATTTAAAATAAAATAAAAATATGTACACATAACAAAAATGTTGAAATATAACTAAAAATAAAAAAAAGTACAAATAAAACCAAAAACTATAAATTAAACTAAACATACATATATAGATAAACTAAAATAAAATAATAAAATAAAATAAAATAAAGTAAAAAAAAAAAACAAAATAAAATAAAACTATAGTTTTCAAACTATAGTTCACAAAAGATAATATTTGAAATATTTGAGTGCATGACTCAGTTGCATACTGCAATCCAACTAAAATTAATGCAAAAGTAGCAACGATATATACACACACACACACACACACACATACACACATGTAAGTAGCATGTAACTAGCCAATGTTTGTTGCTTCAAGTTAAAGTTAAATTTTGCTTAGTGCTAATGCCGCACACTGAATGGCCCAAAAATTCAAGCCACTTACTGCGCCACACACACAAAACAAAAACAGCAAAAACTAACAAAAAAAAAACAAAAAGAAAAGACACCGAAAAGCAACGAAGAAATAACAACAACAAATCGTGCTCAACTTCAAGTACACAACAACAACAACAACAACAATGCCAACAACGACTGCACGTGATACATTCATCATGAACTTGAATTTGAATTTAAAGTTTAATGGTAAATCCATTGTTGTTGTGCGCATTGTTGTTGCTATTGTTGCTGCGACCCGTTGTCTGTGGCTGCTGCTGCTGCTGTTGCTGTTGCCGCTGCCGTTGCTGCTGGCAGGCAACAATTTGCGAGCACTTGTTACCATTGTTAGCTCGACTTAAGCAAAAGGCGTTGCCCACTGCAAAAAAGAAAAAAAATAAAAGAAAAAAAATAATAATAAATATAAAAACAATATAATAATAAAAATTTAATAATAAAAAAAATGATAAAAATAAATAAAAATAAAATTAAATAAAAAAAAATAAATAAAAATAGAAAATAAATAAAAAATAAAAAAATAAAATAAAAATATAAAATAAAAAATAAATAAAAAAATATAAAAAAAAATTAAAAAAAAAATAAAATAATAAAACAAAAAATAAATTAAAAAAGAAAAAATAAAAATAAATAAAAAATAAAAAAAATTAATCCGAAATATTGCTATAGCAACAACGGCAATTGCTGCTGCTTTTCTTGAGGTTTTTGTCTTTTTTCCTGGTGGACTTTTCGCAGTTGTCACTTGCACTTGTTCTCTCTCCCTCTCCCTTTCAGCGCTACCTGTTGCTCTACCCCTCAGAGTGTGCAACATTGCATTTGCCTTCACCGCAAGCAACAAAACGAAAAAAGAAAAAAAAAACAACTCTTAGCATGTGCCACGCCCACAATCAGCAGGTAGCAGTTGTCGCAACGCCCATTACAAGATAAACAAATAAATCAATGGCAACAAGTTCGTTGCTTAAGTCGTTCGTTTTCTGCACCAAAGGATTGCCAAGGTCTGCCAAAAGGATTATAGGATTTAGCTGTAGTTGACGCCCAAAAACCGAAAGGAGCAAAGGATGTGTGACAACATTATTCAATCATGTGCAGCTGTCAGCAAGTTCGTTGCCTAAGTCTTTCATTTCGGCAGCAGCAAAATGTAGGTTTGTTTCTTAAGTCTTTTGTTTTGGAAGCAAATAAAGGCAGGTTCGTTGCCTAAGTCTTTTGTATTTACCACCCGCGCAAATCAAGTAAAGTGAAAAATACGGAAAATTATTATTATAATTTAATATTAATATTAAATAAATATTTGTTGTTTGTGAAATATTTTATAAATAAAAATAATTATATATAATTTTAAAAATATTTTTTCAATCTTCTTAGCTCATAAACTTCGCATATAAGAAAAGAAATAATCTCAAATATTTAATAAAAAAAAATTATACTAAATATAATCCCATTATTAATCAACCGATTTCCTTTTTAATTTTGAAAACACTTATAAAAAAAAATATTGAATTTATAATTTATTTTCATAAATTTTCGCATTTCTGACATTTTGCTAATGAGTAATGGGTGGATTTTGTCTCAGATTACAAATCAGGTGTATTATATTATATGTATAGCGTATAAAATATGTTTAGTGGGCATATTTAGCATTAATCAGCCGGAATACGTTAAGATCAGATCAGACGAGATATAATAGGGAGAGAATCCTTAGGAGCACAGCTCCGACACGTATTACCAGACAATTTGTTGTTGGCAGTTGTGTTAAGTGAACCAAGGAATCGCTTGTTATCGCATCCATAATATATAATGTTGCCATATGATATGATATGCCCCATTCTGGCCTGCCGCAGACTGATTAATATGGTGAACAGGTCGACTTTAAAAACCAAAAAACAAAAAAAAAAAACAATATAAACGTGCACAACAACGACTCACAATATCTTGAAGGTACAACGACATTACGAGTAGATATATGTGTATGTACATACATATACTATATACTATATACTATATAAATGGTGCAAAGAGCAAGCGAGAGAGACATACATGTGGTGAGCGAGATGGCGAGTTTGGGGGCAACGGGGCAATCGGGCTCTTTAAATGAATTATGAATTAAGTTTTTCAACTTGATGGCCACGTTGCCAACTAATTTCGACCTTGCATACAATTTTAATTAAATTTTTTTTTTTTTTTTTTTTTTTTTATTTTTGTTCGACAATTATTATTATATATTTTTACTGAACGAGGCAACAGCAGCGAGAAGGAGAGACATATACGGAATTGGCGTCGGCAGAAGGCAAAAGAGGTGTTGACAGTGCGACGAGACGACGATCAACATTTTTGTAATGTGCAAGACGTGAGGTGCACATTGTTTAGTGTTTAGTCGTATTTGTTGTTGTTGTTGTTGTTATTGTTGTTGTTCTTATTGTTGTTGTTTTTGTTGTTGTCGCTTGTCGCAACTTCAACTTGAACCGCGAAACTGTTAGCGACAACGCAACATCTTCAAAGACAGACAGACAGACAGACAAACTGAGGAGACATTGTCAAGTTCAACATGCAAATGTTGAAATGTCTACAATCAAATGTATTATATATTTATTAAAGTAAAAAAAATAAAATAAATAAAATAATAATAAAAAAAAAATAAAAATAATTAATAATAAAAATTAAATAATTTACAAATATTTATATGTACATAGAAGATAATAAAATTAATAGTAAAATGTGATAAATTCGCATTGAAATTTAAAAGAGAATAGCAAAGGGAATAAATTATAATAATGAGAACTGAATAAAAGAACAAATAAGTGGGAAAATTAAAATAATTGAAAAACAAACAAACAAAAAAAAAAAAAAATATTCAAAAATATAAAAAAAAATATATTAAAAAATATAAAAAAAAATATTTAAAAAAATATTAAAAAAATATAACAAAAAAATATAAAAAAAATATAAAACAATGTAAAATCGGTAATATAAAAGGAAAAATGTAAAAAATGTACTTGTTTGAGAATGTGTAACTTAAATTGTCATTAAAAATACAACCGAAAATTAAATGAAAATATAATACTAATGATAAGAAAATAGACAATATATACATATAATAATAATGATAAAAAAAAACTGAACGGATAATAAGATTAGATTACAAAAAAAAAATAAAATTAGATAAAAAAAATAAAGAAAAAATAAAAACAAATTTAATTTTAATAAATTTAACAATTAAGTAAAATAAAACAAATGAAACAAAACATACTCACAAATTAAGATTCCCCTCCAAATAACTGAAACAGGAATCTATCGACAACTTCTATTCCTAGGTGTGCTTCCTCTTCTCAACCACACACACACACACATACACACAACTTCCACTTCAACTTCCACTTGCACTGCAACAGCAATTACCATATGTAAGACCAAAGTCCTATGTTCCCCTTCCCATTCGCCTACCCCCCCCCCTGCCACAACCATCGGCTTCCCTCTTGTTTATCGACAGTTCATTATGGCCAAACGCACACATCGATACCAAAAATAGACACTGGCCCCATGGAGCTTAGAGGGGGACAGGGATGACATGGAAATGGAAATGGAGATGGAGGATGGAGGGTTTGGCGCAAGAAGTTGTGCAAAATTCCAGCGTCAGAAAAAAGTGAAGCGTTCATAAAACGGCATAAAAAGGAAACAGGCAAAACAAACGGGCTAAACAAGCATCAAGAAGAAGCAGCAGCAGCAGCAGAAGCAGAGGAAGACAGCGTAGTAGGAGAAGATGTAGAAGACACACAGCATCTGCCAAGTTCGCGACCACGTCCGTGTCCGCGAGACCGCAAGGAAGACACTGTGTTAGCCAAGTTACGAGAAAAGCGAAACGGCCCAAAGAGTTGTAATCAAACAACAAGTCCAAAGCAACAAGCAGACCTCTTCGTGGCCTCCACAATGCAGCAGAAGAATCTTCTGTCGCCAGAACACAGGCAACAGGCAATATGCAACAGGCAACAGGCAACAACAACATAACAGACAACAGGCTCTGTGCAGCCCCTGCAACCTCTCTTCTCCACCCACCGTTTATGCCACAAGAACTATCGATGGGGCGGATAGACTGTTGGGGTTCTCTCGGTGTTGGTCTTGGTGGTTTGTTTTGGATTGCGATTGCGAGAAACACTGAGAGTAAGAGAGACAGAGAGAGAGAGAGAGAGAGAGAGAGAAACACAGAAAGAGGGAGAGAGAGAGAAAGAGAGGGAGAGTATAGGTGTGAGAGAGAGGCATGGTTGGGGTTCTATGCATGGGCTGTGTTTGGTTTCGTCTTCAATCGTATTGCTGTTGTTGTTGCTGTTGTTGTTATTGCTGTTGTTGTTGTTGTTGTTGTTGTTGTTGTTGTTGTTGTTGTTGTTGTTGCTGTTGTTGTTGCTGTTGTTGTTGTTGTTGTTGCCAGGCGTGTGCGCCGTGCGCCGTGAATCCGCTATAACAATGTTAGTACGTTAGTAGGTATACAAACAGGTAAAACAGGTATTCCTCCGGCCGCTCTTCATTTACTTTACTTTACTTTACTTTACTTTATTTTATTTTCATTTTTTTCTGTAGTTGTTGCTGTTTTTGCTTTGCCTCTTCTTACTTTACTTTACTTTAGCATTATTTTAGCGAGCACGTCGCCGTCGCCGTTGCCGATGACGACAATTGAGCAAATAAAGATAAAAAGTAAAAAATACACACACACACACACACACACACACACACACACACATATACACCTTTCGAGGTACGCAGCAATGCACACACAAGAGCCGACGAAAACAAAAACACAAAAAAAAAAACATAAGAAAAACGAATCTAAAAGCAAAGGAAACGCAAGTGGGAGCAGAGGTGGAGGAAAACTGTATTACATAGAAGAGCGAGAGATAGATAGAGAAGGTCTTCAAAAAGACTGCAATTACCTCACAGACACACACACACACACACGCACGCACACACACAGCAAATGATCATCGGCAATGATGATAATCAGGTTGCCGATGAGCACAAAAAGTTAAAGCCCAAAGCATTAAGAACTCACCGTATGTCTGTGTGTGTGTGTGTGTGTGAGCACTCATGCGCAATTACACACACACATACGCATGACGATAAGAACACGCACATAGACAAGATACACACACACACAGTGAAAAGACACGGCACGATTGTCATAATCATTGAAGCCTGTCCTAGGTCTAGTTTATTAACAACCATTAAGTGCATTAAGCAATCATTTAATTATAATTAATGCCCAATTAATAATTACTAACAAATTCATTAAACAAAAACTTCTCTACAATAATTGATATTTCATACTAAAATTAAATAAATCAAAAAAATGCTAATCAATAATTTATATTTCATAACATCGACTGCCTTTGTCATATGTATGTATATTTCGCCACATCTCGATAAATGCTTATCGAAAATGAGAAATCCAGAATTCAACTATATTCAAAATCATTACCAAAAATCCAAATTTTATGAAAATCTGTTAACTTTTGAGCATGTTGCGGCATTTTAAACCAATTAAGGATGTTAAAATCAAGAAGACGCAATTATAAGAAAATTTTTAACACATTTTTGACGATATCTCAGGAAATACTCATCAGAAACACCTCAAATAAAAAGCAAAATGCAAGTTATGAGTCTTAGAATCGATCGGAGTCAAAAAATGGGGATCCAAAATTTTTTGATTTTTGAAGATTTTGTCAAGATTTTGTATGCAAAATGGGCCAAAAAAAGTCGAAAAAATAAAAATTGTGAATTTTACAAAAATTTTGATGCAGATTTAAACTGATATTAAAACAATTTCCAAAACTTCAAATTTCATCAAAATCGGATGATTTTTGGCCGAGTTATGACAATTCAAAGATATGACGAGGTCCATTATGCGAAATTTCCGTATTTTGGGACACTTTTTAACACATTTTTGGACATTTCTCAGGAAATACTCATCAGAAACACCTCAAATAAAAAGCAAAATGCTAGTTATGAGTCCTAGAATCGATCGGAGTCAAAAAATGGGGATCCAAAATTTTTGGATTTTTGATGATTTTGTCAAGGGGTCAGTATGCAAAATGGGCCAAAAAAGTCGACAAAAATAAAAATTGTGAATTTTACAAAAATTTTGATGCAGATTTAAACTGATATTAAAAGCATTTCCAAAACTTCAAATTTCATCAAATTCGGATGATTTTTGGCCGAGTTATGACAATTCAAAGATATGAGGAGGTCCCGTATGCGAATTCTCCGGTTTTTGGGACACTTTTTAACACATTTTTGGACATTTCTCAGGAAATACTCATCAGAAACACCTCAAATAAATAGCACTAAAAAAATTGGGCTCAACATTTTTTCGACTTTTGAAGATTTTGTCAAGTATGCAAAACTGGCTAAAAAAGTCGAAAACTTAAAAAGCAGCAATTCTAACTAAATTTTAAATCAGAATTTTTCTACGATCAAAACCATTTACAGAAATCCAAATTATATTAAAATCTATTCAAATTTGCAAAGGTAATACTTAAGCGAAACAGAAAAATAAGAAAAAGAATAAAAAAGATATTCGTTTAGTTGATAGTAAATTCAGATCTAAGAGATAGGTTATGATAACGCTGCTATCTAGTCAGGCACTCACACATAGACGCCTATGCATGGAAAATGTGTGGAAATCTTCGACAAACAGGATTGATATGCAGTCGTGGTGCGGCTGAGGCTGACGTCTTGCGAAAGGGCAAGAGCACTTGCATTTGGTTAGGCAGCGGCATTTGAGTGAGAGTGAACTTGGCGCAGGAACAACAAACAGCAACAACAACAATTAGTTAAGAAGCGCATACAGCTAAAAACGACAACGACAACGACGACGACGACAACGTCGGCGACGCTGCTGCTGCGACGCCAAAGTCACAGTCAGAGTCACAGTCAAAGCCACTGCCAACAGGTAACTGCCGACGCACTTGCCAGCCATCGCTGTCTCTCTCTCTCTCTCTCTCCCTCTTTTCCTCACTCACACACATATGCACGATCGAAGAGAGCATAAGTTTTTCGCCGTAGTTTTACTCTCTCAGCGTTTATTCGCTCTCGCTCTCTCGCCGCATACAGCTACAAAGTTAGCTGTAAATTTGTTACGTCGCTGCCATATGTGGCTGTATGTATGTGTGTGTGTGTGTCACAGATGTGCGCTGCGGCGAATTCGCCGTGTTTGTCGCCGCATCGCTTACATCACACGTCGATCGCGCTGCGCTCGGTCTTATATGTGTTTGTGTGTGAAATAACGTTAGTTGCCGTTGCCCTCGCACAGAGCGAGATAGCGAGACTGCCAGTGGCAGAAGAGTCTCAGCACGCAGAGAGCCTCTCGCTCTCGTTGTCGCTCTCACTCTCTCTAGCTGCTGCCGCCGCAATCTTATTGCCATTCTAAGCGCGTTCTAAGCGCTCATTACAAGCAAACGACGACGTCGCTGCCGCTGCCGCTGCCTGCAGTTCGCTGCTGCTTCTTCAATTCTTTTTTATAGTCACATACACACACACAAACACATACACATACATTCAGGCAGACATGCTGAGCACAGACAGGTTCAGAACGGAGGGAGACGAAGATGAGCGCGAGCGCGCGTTGCCAACTATTTTGCCGTTTAATTTCGCTTATATGGTACTTATTGACAAACACTCATGTTGTTGTTGTTATTCTTCTTCTTCGTCTTCTTCTTAGACTTCTTGTTCTTGTACCTTTCGTTATTCCTTTGCACACACAACTATTACACATACACACACACACACACACACACACACACACTGTGAGCTGTCGATAATGATGAAACGAAACGAAATGAAATTCTTAAAGGTTTTCTTATGGCCAATGACGAAACGAATGACTGAAGCAACGAACTTGCGAGCAAAATCCTATTCGCCTCAGAATATTGTGTTCTCAAACCACCTTATTAGTTCTACTCGAATAATTCTTAGATTGAATAGTATTTACAAAACTATTTTATAAACATTTTCATAAATTTTCTAAATCATATTTAAGGGTTGCGAATATTTATTTTTTCTATATTTTGCAAATAGTTTAGATTAGTTTCATTAGAGGTTTTGAAAGCATAAAGATTTTCCCGTAGTTTTCGAGTTTTCTTAATAAAGATTATGAAATGCAAAAAATGTCATTTTAGAGAAATGTTCATAATTCTTTAATAATGAACATCTTTACATGTTTGTAGCCTTTATAAAATATTTTACTTTGTTTAAGATTATTTTTTATTAATTTTTTAGATATTATCAACTTATAGTCTTCACTAGTTGACTATTTTTCTAAAAATATTCTTTATTTTCCAACTATTTTGTTAGTTCCCTAAAAAGAATTACAAAGAAAAGCGAAACAAAATTACATCAACAAAATGATATTATGTATTATTGCTTTTTCGTAACATTTGGTTAACAACAACAACGACATCAACAAGAGGTAGAGGCGAATTGCCGATTTCAGAGTCAAGACCAAAGCCATAATACCAACAACAACAAGCAACATTAAGCAGCTCTAAGTACAACAAGTACAAGCCAAACACTCACACATAGATACACTCACACACTAACATACACACACACACACATCGAAGCAAGAGCAAAACATCCCAACCGGCAAATGGCCAAAGCAACAACCACAAAGACGTCGACGTCAAGCAACAGGCTAAGGAAACAGCAACAGAGCAATCAGCAGCGACGTCGACAGCGACGATCAAACATTACCTCTACCTTGACTCTGAACCAACAAGTAAAACACACACACACAAAACATACACATACACATACATATGTACATGTATGCCTTTACCGAGCGAGAGAGTGAGACTGGCAAAGAGAGCAAGCAGAAGCAAAAATGGTAAAAAGGAAAGAAAAAAACTGCATGAGAAACGTTATGTGAGCGAAATGAAGCCGCAACAGCAACAAGAACAACGCAGCCACAAAACACTCTCACTCTCTCTCTCGCTGTTTCGTCTGTCGGCAGCGAACTCGGCTCAGGTGCTATGCTGCTCAAGAGCAACAGCAACAGCAGCAGCAGCAGCAGCGGCAGCAGCAGCGTCAACGGCAGCTTAATACAGTTACAGAGCCGAAGACAACATCGGCCATCGGCCATCATCGTGGCTTTGTTGTAGCTCAACGTAAATGAGAGGTTCGGTTCTACCGAAGTTCTTTCGTGTATATCTGACGAAAGCGAACGCTAGCTCTCTTGATCTTCCTCTCTCTCTCACTCACTCTCTTTTACTGGGTCGTGTGTGTGTGAAACACGTCGCTCTCAGGTGAGAGCGTATATGTGCGCCGCTGTCTCTGCTTACGGTGTTTTGCGTTTCTGACTGTGAATTCGCCGCCTCAGCTAACTGAGTTTGTTGTAACGTCGACAGCGCTGTCGGAGCGCCTGCGCCGCCGTTTATTTCATTTCGTTTTTTTTTTTCGCTTCGTTGTTGTTTTTTTTTTTTTTTTTTTTGGTTTGCGGTTGACTTTGGCCTAACTGCTCAGCGGCTAGCACCGCTTCAATACAGTAAGAGGCGAGCCGGCGTTGTGAATGCACGTGTTTTCGCTGCGACAAAATATAACACTAAAAAAATTTATGAGAAGAGTGTTCAAATAAAACTGAAATTTCTTACACTAAGAACCGTTCAAGCAAAAATCACCATATATATTATATTATTATAACGTTTCTTAACAAAATCGGTTAACAAGCGCGCTAATATTTTATAAACTCTATAAACTGTAGAAACTGTCGCGAGTACAAGAATAAAATAAAAAAAAATATATATTTTTTTTTGTTGTGTTTTACAAAGTGGTCTGCAGCTAACTGATAACTGATAGATCGTATATAACGCCGTATGTACGATTGGAAATTGAGAAGAAAATAAAAAAAAAATACAAAACAGCTGTAAATGATGAAGAAACATAAAAAATTAAACTGAGCCAAGTTTGGCAACTCTACATAACTGAGTTCTCCAAAACAAAACAGAATTAAGGAAGATATCTGCCACAAAGATATATACATATATCATTTTTTAAATGTTTTAATTGATTTTTTTTTTGTGGTTGTTGTTTTGAAACTGATAAACTGTTCGTACGCACACACACACACACACACGTTGGAATTGGCAAAACAGACACACACTTGGATTAGTGTTTTGTTTACTGTGCCAGTGTGTGTGTTCGCGCGCGTGTGTGTGTTTTTTATCGCGTTCGCGTTATATTCAGAAATAACAGAATATTATATATAGAGATAAAGAATATATATACATATATATATGTATACATATATATTAGTGACGGGAGTGTTTACGTGTTGCACATATGTTGCATCAATAACTAACTAATAAACACACAAACAATCTAACAAGTTAGAATTCAAAATGCCGAAAATCTTCTTGATCAAGAATCGGCTGCATCAGCAGCAACAGCGTCTGCTGGAATCGCAGAATCTGCTGCAGCACAAGGCACAGGATGACGAACGCTGTCTGGTGCCACCGCTGAGTCCCAGTGCCGCCACCTCAACAGCATCCGCAACAGCAACAGCAACCCAACCAACACCAATACCAACACCAGCAGCACCCGAACCGGAGCCAGAGCCGCAGGGATCCGCCAGTAATTGTGAGCAACCGCTCAGCCTAACAGCAACAGCAACATCATCATCATCATCATCATCATCATCATCAGCATTTACAACAACAGCAACACGCAAACGTTTTCACCATCGACGTCATTATTTTGGACAGACGCGCCACAGTCTCATCGACTTGTCAACGCAGGAAACAAATACGCCTTCGAATCCGACTACGAATTGTGGCGATGACAAACCGCAGCAGAGCAGCCAAGTTCAAAATGGTAAGTTGATATCTATCTACATACATACGTACATACATACGTATGTACGTGTTGTATCCATAATCCCAACTCAAATATGCCATATGCGAACGATTCGACATCCCATCAAAATCAAAATCAAATCAAACGAAACACAAGTCTGAGCTAGTTTGTTGCCTAAGTCATTCGTTTTTAGCCTTTTTATGGGGCCCTATGCAAATGCAAATGCAAAAAAAAAAAATATAGAAAAAATGCACATAAAAATACAAGACAAAAGAGTCTACTAATAAAAAAAAAAAAAAAAATTAGTCTGGGGGAAAATTAACTTTCTTAGCATCAAAGTTGTTTTTTCTTCTTATAGAAATAATATAAAAAAGTTACTTGAAATTAGAATGAATGTTCAAGAAAAAAATGTCAGAGAAAAGTATTTTTTTCTTTTTTTGAATAAATATTTTTTAAAAGTAATTTCAAAGTTAACTTGAACTTTCAATGCAATTTAAAAATCCAAAACTAATTTTAATGGCCTTTTGAACACTAAATATATTTTCACAACTTTCTAAGAAATATTTAAATCTATTTCATAGGAATAATTGAAAACTTTCTGAACCCTAACTACTATATTTTCTTTCTGTTCCTTGATAAATTGGAACTGACCTCAAATAATTCTGTTTTATTTTATATAGTTGTTGCAAAAGATTTCTTAGAATTGTTGAAGGATCGAATTCATTATACTCGTGTTTTATATACTTAAATATTTTTCATTTTTCTGTAAGATTTGCGCACTCATTACGGGGGCCTAACAAGCAAAAAGAATAGAAAAAAAAAAGAAAACAAAAAGTTGACAGGCAAATAAATGCTTATGACCATATAATAGCTACAAATCTGTCAGTTAAAATGCTGATGGCTATCTAACATAACACAACTATCCCGCTTCGTCTGGAGAGTTGGAGCACAAGTCTAGCCAGAACCTACAATTTAAGCAAGGTCAGCATTGGGGTTTCCGAATCTCAGCATCGGTAACGTTCTCTGCGGTTCTCACTTTGTGGGACGCCCACACGACACGACGCGACCCTTGGAATTTGTTTTTGTTCTGTTTTGTAGATTCAACATCGAAAATCTTTGGCAACATCAATCACTTTCATTGAATTGCCAAAACCAAAACCAAAACCAAAACTGAAACCGAAGCCAAAACCCAAGAACATAACGAAATGAAATGAAATGAAATGGAAAGAAAAATGGATGAGGGGGAATTAAACTACAAAAAAAAAAAGAGCAAGAAATTCAGCTCTCCAGCTACAATATCTGGTTGTTCCCTTGCCGTCTTATATAATCGGTCCGTGCGGTTTGCTTATTAAGTCATACGGACCGACCCGCAACAGGCGGTCCCTGGTTCACCCTTGACCGTGACTAGAATAGAATAGAATAGAATATTCATATCGACAAAATCAAATCGTATAACTTTCTTTCGTTTTTTTTTTTGGCTAATAAGAATTTATGAACTTTTGCCTCGAAAGTGAATTTTGTGTTGTGTTTTCACAATTTTTGTCAGATTTTTGTCCAGTTCTGCTTTTTTTTGTTGAGTTTCGTCGCTGATTTTTTAAAATTTGTCTGGCTGAAATGCTTCACTGATTTGTAGCTCGAATTAAAATTAAAAAAAAAAAATAAACAAAAAAATTCTCGAAAAATTCGCTGTCAAGTTCGCTGCCTAAGTCTTTTGTTTCACATAATCATAATGACGGCGATGCGAAGCTTAACTGCCCTTTGTTTTTGTGCAAAAAAATAAAAAATTAAGAGAAGAAGTAGAAAAAGAAGAAGAAGAAGGTGGAGTAAGAAACTGAAATATATATAACATAATTACATGTAGGAATATGTATAATAAACCGCATAACATAGGCTAAGCATGGCATGATCATAGAATGGATAGAAGGGAATGTCTAAAAGTGTATGTACACCTATGGGTGTGCGAGTGTGTGTGTGAGTGAGTGTGTGTGTGGCTGTGGCAAGTGTTGTGTGGAAGTGGATGTGGAAGTGGAAATTACTCAACGAACCCCAACTTGAATCTTTAATCACACGCAGCTACTAACTAAGCAACTGTCTGTGTCTGTACTTTATGCCCTCTCTTTCGCTCCCTCTCTCTCTCTATTTCTATTCCTCTTTAGTTCTGTATTCAAGTTGAAACTTGAAATTGTGGAAAAATCTTTCACTTGAAATCAAAGTTTAAAGTTCTTGTCTGTGCATTGCATTTGAATTACAACTTGAAAAGAATACAACTAATTTATTCGTATGCTTAAAGAGTTCTTTATTCTTAAGGTTGAGAAAAAAAGCAAACAAAGAAATATTTAAAAAGTTTATATATACTTTTTATAGAAATTAGACAGTTTCTTATTTGAAAATTTCATTTGAAAACTTGTATTTATTTGATAGAATTTAAGCAATTTATTAATTCTATCTTCATCTAAAGAAGTCTATATATTTATACATTTTTTACTATACAAATGTTTGCAAATTTTTGTTTGTTTTCTAACTTTGACTTTCTACTGTTTGTTACTGCCTTCTTAATTTATGTTAGTAGTGGTTCTTTTAGAAAACTATAGAAATATCTATAAAAATATATTATAGATACTTTTGTTGTTTGCAATTTTCATACACATACATATGTTTTATGCTTTTAGTTGTTGCCTTCATTAGTTTCTTCATGTTTAGTTCTAATTCTGTTATAGGTTTCATGGCGCTGTGGTTTAACCTGAATCACCCTGTGGCGCAAAACCGCAAGCAATTGCGTTAAGTTTTCCCCTAGTTCCTTTTGCAACAGCTTCATCTCTTGACCAAGAACTTCACACACACACACACACACACATTGACAAGTGAGAGAGAGAGATAGAGAGATAGATATAGTTAGTTCTGAGAATGTGTTAGTTGAAAGTTGGCAATGGGCAAATTATATAACATTGTGCACAGTGTGCGCCTAAGCCACAAATCTCATTTTGGTCAAAGCGAAAGAGAAAAACGAGAAGCATGGAGAGAAAAAAAGTACAAGTTGAGAGCAGCAATCATGAAACGAAGACAAGGCAAAAGGCCCCAAAGAACACCAGCTAAAAAAAAGGTACCACTAAAAAGCACAGCACGGTTAGTTAAGGTTATAGCTGTAGTTGTAGTTGTAGTTGCAGTTGAAGCCAAAGCTGTTCAAGTGGAAGTGGAAACAGTAAAAAGCTGGAGGAAAAAAAATTGCGAAGAACCAAAGATAGTTAAAGGCTAGCAGAAGTAGCTAAGAAAGAACTTGCAACCTAGGCTGTATTGAAGAAGCAGCGTAGATCATCATCATCATCATCATCATCATCATCAGCAGCAGCAGCAGCAGCAGCAACATTATCGTCATTATGCTGATGTTGGGCTTGGGCATGGCAGAACATCGTTTGCCGTTCTTCTACTTCTTCTACTCTACTCTCTCTCTCTCTCTCTCTCTCTCTCTATCTATCTATCTATCTGTCTCTCTTCGTCTCTCTCTCTTACTCTCTCTCTCTCTCTCTCTTTCTGTCTTGCTTCGTCTGTTGTTTGCCAAGTTGACTTTGGGCGTTGTTGGGCCTGATGCGATGCGATGCGATGTGATTGCAATGCCTACCATTTGTCCAAACCAGAGAGAGAGACAGATAGAGACAGAGAGAGAGAGAGAGAGAGAGAGAGAGAGAAAAACAAAGCAAAGCAAAGCAAAGTCAAGGCAACATCAGCACGAAAAGTGGTAGAACCAGTAAACAACAAAGAGGAAGAAGAGGACGCAAAGCCTAGCACGATTTCAGTGGTGTTGTTCTTGTTGGCAAGGGCATGGCTTGGGCATCCCAAGAAGAACAACAAGCAGAATACCAAGACCAAGACCAAGACTAAGAAGAAGACGAAGAAGATGAAGAAGAAGAAGCAGCAGCAACAGCAACAGCAGCTCAAGAACCAAGAAACCGAATCCGAATCTGTATGCCCTCCGCATTTTCTGCTGCTTCCCTTATCCTAACCGCCAACAACACCACCCCCTCCCCCATTCCCCATCCCCCATCCATCAGAAAGACATACCTTGCCACACCGCAGTCTCGTCTCAAGTGCAACATAATGATGTTGCCGTTGTTGCCACGGCCATAATTGCTGTTGCAACAACGACGCTGCTTTGATTTTTGCTCCCATGCACAAGCTAAGTTGTTTAACTATATAAGACAGCTACACACGATTTATATATATATATGCATATATATATATATATATATTTCTATATATAACATATTTATGAAAGATATAGTTAGTTGAGCTATAGGTAATGTTGCGTGCCGCGTGTTGCATGTGTCGGCGCATAAATATTCATATGGCAGGCAGCGCGACCTTAAGACAAGGTCTGTTGACTCTCTGCAAAAATTCCTAGAACAACAACAACAACATTGGCAACAACAACAGTAATATTGGCAACAGCAGCTGCTTAAGTCGCTGACTAAACTAACTGACTAACTTCCTGTGTTGCAATCAGTCTGGCAGCGATCTTTTCATTTCATTTCATTTCACTTCGGGGCGTTTCAAAGTAAAAGTCAATAAATTCAAGACATCAGCGAAAAAGGAAATTCATTGATAAAGACTCTCCGATAATTCAGCAATTGATAACAACAAGCAGCACCGGGATGAAGAAGAAGGAACAGCAGCAACAGCAGTATTTTTTGGTAGCACAAGCAGCTGTTAGAAGACAACTACAACAAAGTGACCAATAAATATATATAACACAAATATATATATACATATATGTATATACATATATACATATAAAAGTGAAGAGTTGGCAACGCAGATGTTACAACACGCGGCCGGAAGTTAGCGAAAGGTTGCAAAAGTTCTGCTAACCCTACCCATCTCTCTCCCTCAGCCTATGTCACTCTCCCTCTCTGTCTATCTTTATGTATATCCCTCTCTCTCTCTATCTCTCTATCTCTTTGTGTCTCTCTCTCTCTGTCTCTACCACTTTGGGACAGTTGCGCAAAAGCAAAAGTAAAATCGTAACAGATCAACTTGAGGCATCAACAGCCTCTTAGCAGTTTTTCTTTTCCAATTTGAAAACAATATGCTTTAAAAATTAAAAAAAAAAACACTTAGGGAAAATTAATAGAAAAAATGAAATACAAAAATAACCACAACAAAAAAAAAATATAAAGAAAAAGAAAAACCTTTCGAAAAATTGTTAATAAATTTCATAGTAATTCTTTGTTAAATTAAAAAAAGAAAAATTAGTTTTCCAATAACCAAAAAAATTTCTAAAATTTCTAAAATGCTTTTCAAAAAATCATAGTCACATTTTTAAAAAAGAAAAATCTTAAAAAAAAGTAAAGAATTAAACAATCGTTTAAAATGTGTCTATAAATAAATTTTTTCTACGCGCATATAAATTTTTTGAAAATTAATAAAAAATATATTATTTATGTACAAAAAATTTTGGACTTTTTAAAAAAAAAAACACTTTAGGTATATCATTTCAATAATTCATTTTGTGAATTTAAGTAGCTAATAAGGTTTCCTTGCTTAGGTTTAGCCCCAATACTGCTTTGCTTCACTTAGTTCGCAAGTTCGTTGCCTAAGTCTTTTGTTTTCTGCAGGTTTTTTACCTGTAGTCTGATGATAAACAATGCTGCTAACAATCTACCTGTTGTTTTTTATACAGATATACATACATACATATACATATGTATAGCTGTATATCTAAGGGCTGACACTCACCCTCTATACTCGCTCTCCCTCTTTCTCTCTCTTTCTGTGTTGCTTTCAGAGAATCAAAGAGCAAAGCAAAAAGGTAAAGCAAAGGCAGAGATTTGACAATCAGAATATGGCGTAGCAGCAAAAAGGGCAAGAATCCTGCACGAAGATAGAGATGGAGAGAAGCAGTGAGTGAGTGAGAGAGAGAGAGACAGCGAGAGAGTGAGACAGAAGTGGTGTGTGCAAGAGCGAGAAAGAGCGTGTTCTACGCACACAGTGATAAAATTTAAAGCCGAGATTTATTTGTGCAGTGAATCAACACACACACACACACACACACACACTTACACAAATACAGAGAGACAAACTGGTCTCAAGTGCTGCGCTCGACTGCGTCCCGCGCATAAGAATAAAAATACTTTTTTTTATATATATAGCTATACATGTGTGTGTGTGTGTGTGTATTTGAAAAAGAACCAAATGCGAGAAGAGAAAAAAAATAAAATAAATAAAGAATAATAATAAAGGAAGCGAGTTTTTTTTTTTTTTGTTTCCAACTCTCTGCTGGCTTCGCTGCTGTTGTCGCTCTTTTTGGTATGCGCTCAGCGATGATAATGATGATGATGATGATGATGATGATGATGTTAATGATGATAATGATGATGATGCAGCAGTTGGAGCTCCTCAAATACCTGACCAGCGACTCGCATCGCCTCGCCTTGCTTTTGCTTTGTGTTTGTGTATTTGATGCTCGCCTTCTTCTTCTTCAACTTCTGCTTCTGCTTCTTCTCGATCTCCGTGTCTGCCTCTGATTCTGATTCTTCTCTGGGATTCTCTGTTGTGTCCGAGAGTGACTCTGCCATTGGCCCTGCCCGTTTGATGCGTAATGTCTGCATCCCCTGCCTGTTTGTGTCCGTGTTGCCTTGGGGCATTTCCAAGACCCAAGACCCAAGACCCAAGACCCAAGACCCTAACCACGGCCTTTGTCTTTGCAGTCATCATTTTTCTCCGGTTTTCATTTTTCTTCTTTATTTTAGCATGAAAATGCATTTCATGCAGCTTCAATGCAACTACTACTCATCCAGTCTCTCTCTCAATCTCTCTCTCTCTCTCGTTTCTCTATAATATTTCAAGTCTCGCTTTATAGCAGCTTTTAATTGAATTAAGGCATTAGACACAATTGTAGACATTGCACCAGCAATATGATCATGCAGACAAGTTCTATGTATTCACAGCCCACAGCTATAAAGATATATACAACTGTCTATCTCTCTCTCGCTCTCTCGATCTCTTATTTTCTCTTTCACTCCCTTTTTGATTCAACTCTATATGAAATTGTCGATAAACTTGGTGTTAAACTATTGCATTACAATTCGAAATGCAAATGCATAATTTTTTAAATTAAATTTAATTAAATTTTAGATTTTTATAGATATAGATAGATTTTTATATAAAGATATAGACAGAGGTAGATAAAGACATAGATATCTATAGACATACATAGCTATAGATATATATAAAGTTATCGATAGATACAGATAAATGAAAATAGTTATAAAAATATATAGTTAGACATAAAGATATATAGATATATAGTTATATAGAGGTAGATAGGTATAGGTATTCATATATATATATATAGACACCTTTATAATCTATATATAGATATAGATATTGTTAGATATATACATTTATTCAGATATATATGTTTGTATATATGAATTTCTATAGCTATTTATAGCTATATCAATATTTCTCAATAACAGTTCCTTAAAAAAACAATAGTTATATACTATTTGTTTTTAAATTTGTGCAATAAATATATGTATGTACATATTTCTGCATTTTTTTCCATCTCCATCTTTGTCTGATTGCCTTTCTCTGTCGCTTTATATAGAACATTTTCGTCGATTGCTTCACGCGCTTCATTTCATTTCGCATTTTTTCTTTATAAATTTCTGGTTTCAAAAAAACACACACACACACACACACATGCATATAAGTGTACATATGTATATATATATTATATACAAATGTATTTTGCTCTTTTGTGCAGTGTCAATAACTTGTAAATTGTTTATATTCTGCTCTTTTCAGTTACTTTTTATTAGTGTTATTATTATTATTATCATTATATGAATTTATATATGGAAACTTGTTTTTATTTATTTTATATTTTTTTTTAAATATTTTTTGGCGATAAACCATCAAATTATTGCATTTGTTTTTGTTAATTTCATACACACGCACACACACACACACAATCATGCAGAGGAATATACAAATATATTTATACGATTTTAATTTGCGATTGAAACACGTTTAACACTTCATATGACAACAACAACAACAACAATAGAACATGTTTTCTTCTCCTTTTTTATAAAAAAAAAAATAAAAATATTTATTTTTTTTGTTAAAAAAGTTAACTGTTGTTTTGTTTAACGCAGCGCAAAGACGAACGAGTTTCAAGCATTCCGCATGCTTCAGAATTTCAATTTCGATTGTGTTTGTTGATTCAGTTTTTGCTTTTGTTATTGTTGTTGTTATTGTTATTGTTATTCATATTGTTGTTGTTGGTAATTGTTCTTCTTCTTCATCATCTTCTGCTTCTTTTGATTTCCCTTACTCATGTGCTTATGCTCATCAACTTCTGGTTGACGCTCAGACATAAATAAGTTCATCTAAGATTATGTATTTCCACATTCTATTTGCGTTTTGCAAATATTATATAAGGCATCTCCCCTTACTCCATCCCCCCCCCCTCTCTCTCTCTCTCTGTCGCTCTACTTATGGAATTTTGCAACATTTTGCATAACTTTTACTCTCACATATAGATATATGTATGTATATTTGAACTACACACACACTATGTTTTATATTGTTGCTAGTTTTTCATTCAAGTGTGTGAATTTGTTATGGAATTTCATTGTGAATAGAAATTTGCAATTGTTTAACTAACATTTAGTTGCATTTAGTTATTGATTAAGTCGAATTCATTTGAAAATGACTTATTGTTGCTGTATGTTAAACAGTTTCCGCTCGACAAATATCAATGTCAAACGTTCCCACAACAATGAGGCATCTCTCTATCAAATGCAATCGATCTCAAGGGAAGATTCATTTCAATTGGATGCACACTATGAATAATCACAATGTAATTCAAGGCGAAACGGAATGGAAATGGAACAACCTAATTACATACGTACAGTGGAAGTGAAACACGAATGTTTTCAGCTCTAATTAGGACTTACCTTATAGAAACGCAGTGGCAATGAAACATGACTTGACTGAAATGAAACGAAAAATAGGCTAGTTCAAAATTAATTGTATGTGTAAGAAAAATAACGTAAGTAAAGCTGAATTTAGGTTGTTATTGAAACAGATAAGACAGAAACTGAAACAACATGCAAATGGAACACAGAATCCGCTGTGAGCAAAAAATGTTTAGAATTTGCCTGTATTTGTATATGAAACGATATGGAATGAAACGAATTATGTTAATAGCGTAACATTTTGGAACTGAAAAAGACGCACAACAAAAAAGCGAAAATTGTTTTCAACTGAAATTTAAACAAAACGAAACGAAACGAAACTGGGTGAACCAATTATATATGGCTTGACAAAATGGAATGAAACACGCGAAACGCTTGTTGCAGTTTACTTTTTTTTCTTACTACCTTTTTGTTGTGATGGGTATGTGGAAGGGTGGAGGGGGGTGTGATGATGGAGGTGGAGGAGGAGGTTGGGACAACAAAGAACAACAGCAATTACAGCAAATTAATGACAATATCAATAAGCAGAAATCGCAAAAGGCAGATAAAGCAATTCAGAAGATACAACAACTACAACAACAACAACAATAAAAGCATTAAACAGTTGCATGCACACCTACAGCTAAATATGCATGTGTGCGAGTGTATGCACATGTAATACACACACACACACACACACACAATATATTTACAATACATACATACATATATAAATTTTTCAGGTCAGGGTTGACTTGTGACGACTGACTAAATGAATGAATGAATGAATTGAATGCATGAATGCGCCCCGCCAACTGTCCCCATAACTGTGCCACTACAGCTCTCTATATGTGTGTGTGTGTGTGTGTTTTACACACGACTAGCTAAAACATTGACAATTTGTTGCTAAACCGCTATAAGCTAAATGCTAAAGCCATCCCTCCACACGAGCACCCCCTGCTCTATATCTATCTTTCTTGCTCTCTCTCTCCCTCACTCTCTCTCTCTTTCTCTGTCTGACTGTCTGTCTCTCACTCTCTCACGCCTTCGTCGCTCTCACTCTATCACTATTGCATTGCAACCTGAACTGGTTATGCACTTGACAACTGCTGTTGCTGCTGCTGCTGTTGTTGCGTCTCTCGTTGCTGCTTCATTAGGGCCACATTGTCTCTCCATTTCACTCTCCATCTTCGTCTCCCTTTCTGAATATATTTTCTCAATTTTTTTTTAATTTTTATTTTATTTCTATTTTATTTCTATTTTATATCTATTTTATTTTATTTTATTTAATTTTATTTCTATTTAAATTTCTATTTTATTTCTATTTCTATTTAAATTTCTATTTTATTTTATTTTATTTTATTTTATTTATTTTATCTAACTTTATTTTATTGTATTGTATTGTATTGTATTGTATTGTATTGTATTGTATTTTATTTTATTTTATTTTATTTTATTTTATTTTATTTTATTTTATTTTATTTTATTTTATTTTATTTTATTTTATTTTATTTTATTTTATTTTATTTTATTTTATTTTATTTTATTTTATTTTATTTTATTTTATTTTATTTTAATTTATTTTATTTTATTTTATTTTATTAATTTATTATTAATTTATTATTTATTTATTTATTTAGTGTTTTATTTTATTTGTATTGATTTATATTTGATTTATTTGTTTATTTTTTTTGTCTTCTTTTTCCATAATAATTTCTGTTGTCTTCCCTCTGACTATCTCTATCTCACCCTCTATCTCTCTCTCTTCATCTCTCTCACACACATCTTTCTCTCCCTCTCTCTCTCTCTCTCTCTCTCTCTGCGTCTTCCCCCTCCCAGCATCATTGACTCACCACTAGCCGCATAAAATTTCAACAGTTGCCACAAATGTAAAGCTTTGTTTTTTGTTTTCTTTTTTTTTTCTTTAATTTTCGTTGTGCAATTTTGGGCTCATCTCTCGCAACTTGCTGTCCCGCTCTGCCACACCACACAAATTGGTCAACACATTTGACCTATGAATTCGGTATCAATTTTGTTTCACATTTTGTGAAATTTTTTCGATATTCAAATTGTTTTAATTTTATTGCCAACATTTTTTTTTTTGTATATTTTTTTTTGTGTTTTCCGTTTCTTGATTTTTTTCTTTCTCCCCGGATTAATCGCATCCAGCGATTTACATAAAACGGCAGTTTTTGTATATCGCAGAGTATGCGATGTGTCATACACAGCATCGTTGTGTGACATTTTTTGTGGTATGCTCAACTAAACGCATACCACGCATGACATTTTAGAGGTATTTTTTTAAAGCGATTTTTGCAAGTAAATGAAGTAGAACACCTAGAGAGAGGCAGACAGAGAGAGAGAGAGAAAGAGAGAGAGAGAGGCTGACTGACTGTTGCAACAATGCATGGTCTCCTCACAGTTCGTCTTAATAACGCAATCTGCTTTGAAATATATTTGTCAAATTGCTGCTAATTTGTTGAATTGCCCAACACACACACACACACACACACACACACATGCATGCATATGTATATCGATAACAAGTGTGTGTCTGTGCGTGTGTGTTTGGCCACACCCCATTTGATTACATACAGATGCGTAGGGCAACCGCTATACAACAGTAAGAAATAAAAAAATGGGAAAAGAATGAATCGAAATTTCAATATCAATATCAAGTTCGTTGCCTAAGTCTTTTGTTTTGTTTGCCAATCAAGTGCAATTTTTGGCAGATCTTAAAACTAAATAAAATTACTAAAAATGTACAGACAAAATATTTAAATTCATAAAAAAAAAATTAAAAAATTATACAAAAAATTTATAGATAATTTATGTAAATCCCAACAAATAAATAAATAATTTAACAATATTCACTTAAAATCAAATATAAAGTGAATTTTTGTTGTTGTTGCTGTGGATTATCATTATTATTATTAAATTTATCTTAACGAATTGAATTTGCTGCTGTAAACACACACACACACATTGAGCGCATACAAAAGTCGAGTAAAAAAAAATATTAAAAAAAAAAAAAAAAAAACGAGAGAAAAAATCTACCGGTTTTCAAGGTTAGGCGCCGCTTTAACTGTATTAACACCGGGCCGTAATCACAGCAGCCACCGCAGCAGCAGCAACAGCAGTTACGTCATAATGTACAACATACACACACACACACGCACAACACACACTTACATACACAGAGAGAGAGAGAGAGAGAGGCACAACAAGAGCGACTAAAGACGGCGACAACTTTTTTTCTTTCGTGTTGCGCTTGTTGCGGTTTTGGCTCATTTCATTTTAATTTCAACGAAAATCAAAAAAAAATATATGTATAAAATATGAAAAAAAAAATATATATATGTATGTATATATTTATACTGAAATTCAAACTGCAGCAACAACAAACAATTTTACGCATAATTTCATATTTGTAACAAAATACAACAACAAAGTGCCACAGAGAGAGAGAGAGAGAGAGGGGAGAGCGAGATAAAGATAGAGAGAGAGAGTGAGAGAAAGACAGAGATAGAGGTAGATAGAGAGTGTGTGTGACAGAGAGCGAGAAATGAAGTCGAACTCATTGATATGCATCATGTTGTAAGTGGGAGTTTTTACTTAATACAACGATTTGTTGTTGTTGTTGTTGTTGTTGTTGTTGGGATGCTTAACTTGTTTTTCATTGATCTGTGTGTGGTTGTTGTTTATTGTTGTTGTTATTATTGCTGCATTCGTAAATGTGGGTCAAAACTGGTAGGTAGATCGCAAAGTTGCCTACGAAAAAAGGGTCGCCTGCATATACATTTATATACATACATATGTATAAATATATGCATATGTATATATGTATTAGTATATATACGTTTACAGTTAAAACAAAAATAACAACAACATAAACAACAACAACAACAATAAACTGCAAATTGTCGTCCGTGTGGCAATAAATATTGTAGCAACAATCAAAAAAGGCAGCAACAAATTTTTAAATGAAACGAATCGTTGCCCATCATTAAAAATGCTCATGTTGTTGATGAGCAACCATGATGATGATCATGATGATCACGATCACGATCACGTTCAGCATCATCATTATTAAATTCTGTTAATATACATATATGTATGTATGTATATACATATGTATGTATACTTATTGACACATATATGGCGCTGGTTCGATGCTGTAATCGTTGCCTGTAACGGTTGAGAAGGTCAACCAGATGCGGTTTTCATTTCCAACGAAAATGCGACAACAACAACAACAACCATAGCAACAACAACAACAATAAATATACATAGTATATCTACTTAGCCTATATAGTCAGTCCCATTAAGAGTTGCAATGACTAAGTGAGGCACAAACTGCCTATCAATGGAATCAGAGTTATGCGCTATGGATTGCTTGCTTACAAAACAATACATAATGAATTAAGTAAACAAATGTTTTAATTTCCTCAAAATTAATAAAAAATTAATATTGACAATTGTTTCATTTAGAGTCTACAAAAATCTAATTTGATATTCTTCATAAAATATAAGAAATTGAAGAAATAATGAAAAACAAAAAACAAAATAATTTCTTATTTAATTTACTGAGCCAAATTCGAAAAGATTTTTGAATATATTTAAAAAATATGCATTATCAGAAAAATCTCCGAAGTGAAGCAGCAAAATGAACGTGTCTGTCTCATTAACATTTACAACGGGGCAGTTGCCACCAACAGCTTGCAACACACACACACACACACATACACATAGACAAACATTTGAACCTAATATCGTTTAACGCAATTGCGTTAAAACTTTGCCCATATTTCAAACAACAAAAACAACAAAAGTTGCTTTTTTTAAATTTTCTATTTGAATTTTTTTTGTATATTTGTTGTTGTTATTTTGGGCATAATTTTGTTAAACAGTTTGTTGCACTTGTTGTTTACCAACGGCCTCGATCTCGTTGCGCGATGCGCGCAAACTGTGCAAATTGTTTGCCAATTGACAAGCAACGTTGACTCAATTTTCAATTTAGAATTTGTTTTTTTTTTTTATTTTATTTTTTTTTTTTTTTCTTTCAAATGAAATTGAAAGCTCCACAACAACTGCACATAGCTAGCAAAAAATGTTATTGAAAAAAAACAAAAAAAAAAAAAGAAAAAAAACAAAATAAATGAAAATTAAAAAGAGAAAAAAATATAGTTGAGAGACAATTGCAATTAGAAATGGAAAAATAAGTTTCAAAATAACATTGAAAACGAAAAATTCACAACAATTGCGAGGAGAATCAGACGATGTATTTAGCAAAATATTTATAGTAGTCACTGTTATGCACTTTTCAAGTCAAAAGTTAAGCTCATTAAATGGAAACAAACAATGCTGCTTGGCTCTTATGTAATAAACTATCGATAACACTGTTTATCGATAACAGCTGTAAGCGAAAATCTTCAATTTCGTGCATTAAATAATAGAGTAATTTACGAAAATTTACAAAAATTCTTAGAAAAATATTTTTGCAAATAAATAAAAGAAAAAATATACAAAATTTTTCAAAACAATTGTGCAACTTGATGCTTTAATCGATTTCACGACTTATCGATAACAGCTACAAAGTAGACAGTATCAATATTGTGCTAAACTTTGCAGTTTATTTTACAGACAAAAATTGCATAGGCAGGGGAGTCAATTGGCCAGTGGGTGGATGGGGGGGGAGTGGTTGTGGATTACGTTTATTGGCACTAACAATTAGCACACACACAAACACACACACACACACAGGCAGACAGTTATAGACACAGACATGTGGCAGTTACTACATTGTCGCCGAGTTTCATTCACTCAGTTTGTCAGTTTGGTCGACGTATTGTTTAAATTTTTTGCAGTTGTGTTTTAGTAGCTGTTTAGCATGCTTCTTTGTGCAACACACACACACACATACACACACACACACACACGCATGCATGCATAGGGAGAGGCACATGCACACGCATATGGCATGCAATGGTTATTATTATATTTGCCGCTTGTTGAATGCAACTAAATGGCAAAACAACAAACAATCATAAAATTTAGGTCAACGCATATAATATATACATATGTATGTATGTATATATACATTCTAGTTCTCACTCTCTATATATTTTTCTCTTTCTGTCTTCCTCACTTTGGTCACTTTGAAGCGTGTCGCATTAGAAATATACACATATGTATGTAAATATGTATGTTGACAAACTAATTTGCGTTTTTTGAATTTTGTTTTTTTTTTTTTTTTTTGTTCGGCTCTGTTGTTGCATGGTTGGCCTATTGTTTGTGCAACGTGCCTAACGGAAATGCATTTTTAAACAAACACACGCCAAAAAACAAAATAACAAAATTGCACAACAATTTGCCTTCAATTTGCAACGAGACTTGAGTTTTTAGTCTCTTAAGACTTTGTCAACCTTCAAGTTCAACATAACAGCCAGCTAACAGCTGCTTAACAGCCAGCTAACAGCTGCATAACAGCCAGCTAAAAGCTGCATAACAGCCAGCTAACAGCTGCTTGACAGCCAGTTAACAACTGCTTAACAGCCAGCTAACAGCTGCTTGACAGCTGCTTAACAGCGCGTTAACAGAGTTATCTTAAAATCCAAGCAGCATTTTAAAAATACTAAACTACATACTACATGTCTTTGAGTAATGCAAACTGTGTCTGAATCCGGTATGAACTTTGCCCTCTTAATAAGTAAAGTTATAACAGACAGCTTACAGCTGTTTAACAGCATGTTAACATTGTTGTTTCAGCGAAAAATTAATATTTTAAACAAATTACAAATTAATAGAAATTACAGCCTTCTTAGAGATGAATGCGAGTCCAAAATCTCGTCACTCAATTAACAGGCTATTAACAGTAGCTTAACAGCCCTCGAATAGACAATCCTATGCAGACAATCCATATTTACCTAAACCAGGGCATATTTTCGCTGGTTAGAATAGAAATGATATGTCACAAAGACCAAGACCGATACTGAGTCTGAGTCTGGGTCTCTTAATAAACAATGTAAACGAGTTAACGAGGCAAAATTGAAACAGAGCAAGGTTAACATTGACATTAATACCGCAAAGAACACGCCAAAAACAAAACAAAACAAAACGAATCTGAGAAAAAAAAAACATAGAAATAGAAATAGCAAAACAGAAAGAAAACAAACTAAACGAACAAACAAAACATATTCAAGCTAAAAAGCACATAGATAGAATTCAACAAAAGTAACAACAACAACAACAACCAACAGTATCAACAGCAAAAACAACTGTAATTAGCAGCTGCACAAAACGTAGCACTTGCTTGCTGAGTGTGTGTGTAAATGTTATTGCATTTGCTGCTGTTGTTGTTGATCTTGTTGTTGTTGTTGTTGGCAAGCATGCGGTTTTTCTTTGCAATTTAAGACGCGCTTTGAGCTTGAGAGATCTCTTTTTAAAAAAATTAGTATTTTTTTAGTATTTTTAAGTATTTTTTAGTATTTTTTCATGGCAGCAGAGGCCACACAACAAGAACAACAGCATCCACTCGCTAAGAGACGTGTGGCATCTCAATCTCAAATAGTCTTTTAGAGCTTCTTCTTCTTCTACCAGTGCTGCACCTCCTCCTTCTCCTCCTTCTCCTTCACCTTCTGCAACATCTTCGTCGTCTTCTTCTCAGTCACTACTCGAGACTCGTCACTTAAAGTCTTTGTCTCAGTGTCAAGTCAACAACATCTGCAACTTGCTCGTAACTAATCGTGGCCCGTGGCTGCCTGTCGATACCTCAAATGCAACACACACACTCAGACACACACACACACACATTCATACAGCAACAAGTATTTCAACTCGTCGTTGACGTTTAGACATTGCAATTTTGACCTTGAAAATGGCATCAGCAATAGCAACAGTTAGCAATTTATTTGTGTAGGCCGCGGATTGTGGCGGGGCAACTGATGGGATGGGATAGGGGAGGTTTGGGGGTTGTTGGGGTGCTGTATCTTTGGCAGCTGTCAGCAAGTCTGCTGTGTCATTCAATTCGGCTTTACTGGGTTAATGTTAAAAATCTTAAATGGTTTTTTATTGCAGCAGACCAAAAAAAACAAAAAAATACTATAAAAAATTCAAGGAGACAAACAGAAGACTTAGGCAACGAACTTGAAATGAACCGTATATAGAGTGACGAAGAGGGGGAGAAGAAGAGGTGTAAGCAGAAGCTTAACCTAATCCACAGCCTTAACAGTCACTGTTAATAACAGCGTCTGTTACATGTACATGCAACGAATGTATTTAGTATTATTTCAATTTTTTTGAATTTTATGACAAATTTAGGCAAAGTACTTGAAAATAAACGTAAAGAGAGAGTGAGAGAGACAGAGAAAGAGAGAGAGAAAGTGCAAGTTAAAACTTAACATAATCAACTTCCTTAACAGTCGCTGCTAATAACAGTGTATTTAGAAAGAATTTATTTGGTATTTTTTTTTTTAAATTTTAATTTTTTTTGGTTGTTCGTCGTCGGCAACATTTCAAAGTAATATAACAAATTTCCCAACGCCAAGCAAAATTATAAAGTTGCCAAAAAGTAACGCGTCGGCATTTATAATGTATAATTTATAAACCACCCAAAAAGCAAAGAAGCAGCAGCAGCAGCACGAGTAGGAATATATACATATATATATAAAAAAAAAAGGGAAGAGCTCAGCAGCGAGGAAGAGAAGACGAAGATTAAAATTGACTTGGGTTGATTTTAGCGCATCGATAAACTTAATTGCATGCCACTTAATGCATTTCAAAAAAGTTTTTTTGTTTTTTTGTTTTTTTTTTTTTTTTTTTTTTGAAACCGAAACCTGAGCTTAAAAAGTATGTGTGTTGTGTGTGTGGACTAATAAAGACCTTGGAACGTCCCCTGAACGCCCTTAGAAATCGAACTATCAACAGCTGCCCCGAAACCCGAATCCAAAAGTAACCCAAAATGCACAACAACAACAAAAAAACACAAAAGTCTAAGTTAAAAATCCCAGACATTTTTACCCTTCAAGTTGAAATTTGTGCCTTTTTCTGCATCAACTTTGTTTCCTTCTTTTTTTTTGGTTTTAGTTTTTTGGGGCGTTAGAGACAAATTCATTTAAAACTGAAAAGATCGCTTAGGCAATAAATTTATAGACTGCCCTGCCATCAGTTAGAAACAAGAAACGTAGTAGAAGTTGAGGAAATGCAAAGTGAGGATCCCAAAAGGTATCGCATTGCCGCTGTGGGGCATTAGAATTGCTAAATGGCAAATAGGGTTCGCTGTTTAAGCTTTTAACCCAAGCCACATAATTTGTAGCACCCCAACCACAGAGAGAGAGAGAGAGACAGAGTAACATTGAGAAAGAGAGACAGTTAGGAGCAACTGCAAGAAAGACAGGCCCGTCCTGAAACGCATTAGGTCATTTGGTCAAAGCACCTGTTAGATTCGGGCAAAAACGGATGCATTCATCAAATTGGCGGAAGCTACCTTCCACTTCCACTTCCACATCCAACATACACTCCTGCCTTTGACAAGGGTCACAAGCATCTGCTCCAACTCTTGACCAACAATCCTTCTGTTCTCTTTATACATACATACATATGTATGTACATATGTACATATTTTTTGTTCCTCGTTTATCGGTGACGTTTGAAAAAACGCACTTGTCATTTTGTCAGGCGCAGGAACTCGACAGACGACATGAAAATTGATTAGCTGTCAGCTAATCACTGACACTACACCTATCTCACTCTGCACATACATATCTCCCTCAACTGTCTCTTTCCCCTCGCTTCCCTATATTTGTCAAATATTGTGCCATTTTCATGCTCTATTAACTAAGGCTTGGACAGTATTGCAAATTGGTGGGTGTGTGAGGTTGCTTAGGGTTGCCGCACACATATTTCTGCAAGAGGTGTGGCAACACTGGCAATCTAACCAAAATATATACATACATAAGTATTTAAAGTTACAATTCGCTGAATTTCGAGTTCAGGTGCATGTTTAGGTTACCTCAGAGGGAGGTATAACCTATGTATGTATAACCTGTCATACATGAAATTTCTTGGCGAGAGATCATGAACAGAGGAGACTCGATCTTTGTAGGTTTCACAGACCTTAACCCTTATCTGTAAAGCACATAGAGAAAAAAGGCGACCCTTGAGTTAAATGTTGCCACTGAAAAATTTTAAATACTAGCTTAAAGTGTGTATGTGCATATATACTTAGATACATACTTACACCTATACATACATATGTATATTTTATGTATATGTACATACATACATAAATATGTACATATGCATGCGTATTTATGGGCAACGCACCGCTTGGTGAACGTGTTTAGCATTTGCAATGAGACAACAGCGCAAGAACAAATGACGCTGCCTTTTTGCTGTTTGTTGGGTTGCCTCAACTGGTTAGCCTGTTACCTGGTGGTGGGAGGAGGGAGGTAAAGGTAGAGGCAGAGGCAGGCGTTGGGGCGTAACGAGCGAGGAGTGTCGTCATCATTGTAGTTGCTGTGCATGCCAGGAATTTAACATGTGAAGTCACCAAGCTGTAGAATGCGTTTGGAATTTTCTGGCCAACACTTAAAATAGCAACAATAACAGTAAGAAAAGCACATGTGTCAAGTAAACTCTATGAGAGACAGAGAGAGAGCACTTGAGAGAGAGAGAGAGAGGGCTGAACATTTGCATATACTTAACAGTGTCAGTTGAGTAGTTTTCCATGAACTAAAATGGCGACAAAAGTTGGTAACATCACAAAAGACATAATGGGGGCGTGAGGCTGCAAAAGCAACAAATAAAATGAAAAACCTAAGCTTGTAACGGTGGTGGGCGTTGCATGCCGCACACCTGACACTAAATAAACCCAAAACAAATGCGAAATAATGCCATTAATGCTAATTAACAGCAGCGTACACTGTTACCATAACATCAGCAGAAGCAGCAGCAGCAGCAGCAGCAGCTGTTAAGTAATTGCATATTATTGCATTACTAGCTAGAATGAGAACGCACTACGAATCTGCGTCACAGTTGGCAACGCTGTGCGCTTACACAGCCATACATACATACATACATACAAACTTACATGTATGTACATATGTAAATGATACAATGTATGCTGCGCATATGCATAACGCTTGGCGACTAAAACATTGCGAAGAGAGCGAGAGGGCGAAGCAGAGAGCGAAAAAAGCGCGCGCTCGCAAAGCAAAAGCAACACAAAATCATAGTCGAATTTCGAATTCTAGGCAACGAATTCACATTAACATACGCACATATGTCTGTCTGTTTGTATGTAGATATGTATGTACATATGTATGTGCATATGTATGAATGTGCGCTCTGTACTTGCTTTGATTTTGTTTTATCTCCCACTACGTTCGTCATGTCGCTTTGTCTGTATGTATGTACATGTGTGAGTAGATAGAGCATTCGTTAAGACGCATTTTGCGCTAGACGAAATGGCAGAGGAGACTCGAGAAAATAATCATATAAAGCAATTGAACAACAACAAAAATGCGCGCGAATAACTTAAAAGTTCATGCACACTCCTCACACACAAATAAATACAAATAAAAAGCTCTGCGCACAAAATAAATATAAATAAAATGTCGCACACAAGACAAACATGTAAATCAAATATATTAAAAGGATAAAAAGTGCAATGAACTTGCAGAATAACAAAACAAAATAACATGCCAAAGCTCGTCAACATTATTTAAAAAAAAAAAAGAAACAAAAGAACATAACAGAACTCTGTTAACAACAGTAACAACAGCAGGAGATTTAAAACATCCTGTTAACAGCGGCGTGACAGAAAAAAGAGAGAGATTATTTACATCCTGTTAAGACTCTCAATAATGTTAAGGCTGTCTTATAAGAACGTCATCTTGTATCAAACTTAACAGCGTCCTGTTAAGTGGTTGTATTCCAAAAGTTGTCGCGAGGTCATTGCCTATTTGTCTATTGTTGTAAAGCAATTTCTATTGTTATGCGTTTCCTCATAGCTGACTTACATACATACATACATACATACATATGTATATACACACATATGTACATACATACATATCTACATTTGATATGTGATATGTATGTACATGTGTAATTAAAAAGCATTTTACAGCTGCCTTGACCTTAACACAATAACATAAATTACAGCAATTACAACAAAAGCAAACAGCTTATCTGAAAGCAAAGCCATTTTAACAGTACTCGATCATGTTAACTGCCGCCAATCTACTTATACATATGTATGTATGTACGTACACACATGTAGAACAGCTGACAGCTAATGTGGTAACAGTCCCAAAGTGCAATCAAAAGCCAGCGTTGTTAACCCAATAATGCCCATGTTCTCGCATATCGTAAAATGTACGTATATATGTACATACATACATACATACATAAGTAAAATTATATTAGTTGCAGCTGCTGAACTGTGTTGGGCGTGGCAATGCGCAATTTAACCATTAACGTATTATATGGCAAAGACAACATTTTACAGTCAATTTCAAACAAATTAATTAAAGCGCGCGGGCGCAAATGAAATTAGAAGAAAAAAAATGGAAAAAAAAAATAATAATAGCAATAATAAACAACTAAATAAACAATGCCATTCGAACATGCACTTGTGGTTGGAGGCGGCAGCAGAGGGTTAAATGGTAACAGCAAAGCTACAGCGACTGTTAAGTGTTTGGCGCACTGTTAACAGCTAATGCGACAGTTAGAATTTGCTAACAGCGCTGTCGGCTGCTCTCCGCTGTTGTTGCTTTGCCTATTGCTGGACGACCATGACCAAAAACCCACACATACACATATGTATGTACATGTAAACATACACTGAGTTGGTGTGTGCGTGTTAAGCATTTGAAATATCAAATGCACACACATGCATTCATACATATGTATGTATGTAGACAAGCCTATGTGTATGTGAGCATATGTATGTATGTAATTATTGCTGCTGTGCGCTTTGCATGCAATTAAATAATATACACAAATCAACTACATACATGTAAATGTGTATGTATGTATGTATATACAAGCATATACATGTGTACATATGCAGATATTGATATGTGAGAAGGGCTGCCTACGCACACACAGGCATATTCATTGAGAAATACCGCTGCTTGCCGCACTAATACACACAACACACAAAAAGCCTTGATCTTGCTCGCACATATACACTTGCATAACTACATGCATACATGTGCATACATAGAGTCGTATATATGCATGGATGTATGTATGTGTGCCATTTGCGCGCCAACTTGTTGCTGCTGCTTTTGTTGTTGCTATTATTATTGCTATTACTTACTGCACTTGATTTGATTTGATTTACAACAAAGACAAGTTTTGTTTTATATTTTTTTTGCCTTATTTTTTTCAATTAATTGTTGTTGATGATTGCTTACCTTGTCTTTGCCTGTTTTGTCTCGCGCTGCCGACGTCGCCGTCGACGACGCCGTCGCCGTCGCCGTCGCTGTCGCTGCCGTTGGTGACCGCGAAAAAAAGGAAAAGAAAAAGACGAGTCGCCACCTCGTTTAGCATTTGTAATTACAATTGCACTTGTACTTCACATTTAATTGATTCACTTTAACGCTACACAACATTATGCACTTCATTACTGATATGTAAATACATATACATATATATCAGTTATATTATAATTATAAATATGCGACGAATTCAGCACTGAATGCACTTTTTTTTTGGGCTGCCGAACTGCAGTTAACTTCACTTTCAATTATTGCGAATATTACACTATTTAATTTGATTAATTTATGAATTGCTTTGCACTTATTAATTGGCGCACAATGAATTTGAATTTCGTGAGAATTATTCGACCGGCGACAGGTATGTAAAGACGTCCACTAAGTATGAAGACTGACTGCAACTGCATTTAAGCATGCTGGCAACGCTGTGCAGTAACTGCCACTTCAATCTCTTTTTCGATCTAACTGTAAACCATAACCAGGGCTTTCGAAATTCAAATACATATGCACACACACATATGTACGTACATGCAGAAGCTTGTGTGTATGCACTGTGCGCAAGTGCGTGGGTGTGAGTGCGTAAAAGAAACGCGCCGAAATTGCCGAAATTACTCGAAATAGAAAAAAAGGCGAAGAAGAGGAGCAGGAATAAAATGTACAGATTGCGCTTACGTTAGAATCAGTTGTCTTTGTGCGTCGCAAGCAAACGGACTGGTCTTCCTTTTCTCTAGTTTTCATAATTTTTGTTTCATAATTACTTTTCCTTTCGCTATCTTTGCTCTTTCTTCTTTGTCATATTCATCATCTTTTTTAGCGATCGCTGTGTCGTTTGTTCTGAAGTGCCGTTAGCAGCAAGTTGATTGAACGTCGCATATGTATATTAATTACAGTTGGCTTCTTGTACGATTTTTGTTTTGCTTAAATGCTTTTGACTAATTTGAATTATTTTTCTTTTGTTCTTTTTATTTGCAGAAAATTACCTAACGCCGTCAGAATTATTGCAGCGTTTAAGTTGCAGCAGCAGCGCAGCAGCCGCCAGCAATAGTAATTGCGGCAGCAGCAGCGGCTCCACAACAGAATCCACATCCACCAATACCACCACCACCACCATCACTACCCTAGATATTAGCAGAACAGCAGCAACAACAACAACAACACCGCCCCCACCACCACCACCACCCGCAACACGTAAAGACTGCGACGAAGAGAATTCGTTAACAGCCACCACCACAACAACAACAAGTGTAACAAGCAGCAGCATACCAAAAGAAAACGTAGAAAACCCAAAGCAGCCGCAGTCATCGTCGCCGTCACCGCTAACGTCGTCGTCATCGCCGTCGCCGTCGCCGTCAAGCGAGCAGCGATTGCAAGCAGACAAAGTAGTAGTTGACGACGAAGAAGAAGAAGAAACCGAAGCTGCTGCTACAGCAGTAGTCGCAGCAGCAGCAGCAGCGTCTGTAGATGAAGAGGAAGCAGCAGTAGCAGTAGTAGTAGTAGTAGATAACGACAAAGCAGAAGAACAAGAAGAAGAAGAAGAAGAGGACGCCGACGTTGACGTTGACGTCGGCATTGAGGCGCCAAAGCCACGTTATTACGGCGCTGGCGTTGTTTTAACGCAGGCACAACGCAAAGAATATCCTATAATCGATAAACGTAACGTCGACTGCGCAGCGAGCAGAAGCAGCAGCGCTCCACATAGTCCAAGCAACAGCAACAGCAGCATCAGCGATAATAATGATGATGATGATGATCATGATCATGCTGATGATGACGATGATTCCGATGATGGCTGCAAACTGATTGTGGACGAGAAACCCTTGATGCCCATCGATCAGCCGCTTTCACTGCGCATACGTAAGACGCCCCCCGCAGCTGAACAGCGTCCCAGTCCGCCGCCACCACGCATACCCGCCGTACGCTGCAGCGTCATACAGCGAGCACCGCAAGCGTCGCAATCGCAATCACAATCACAGCACCAGCTACAAACAGCGCAGCAACCGCAGCAGCAACAGCAACAACCCTTGCTGTTGTATCAACGAACTCTCGATCTTGAGCAATTGGGTCCGGAGCAACAGGAGCCGATCGATTATCACGTGCCGAAGCGACGCAGCGCGAGTTACGATAGCGACGAGGAGTTGAACGCACGACGGTTGCAGCGTGCGCGACGCGTGCGTGAGGCGCGACGTCGCAGCAGCTATTTGGCAGCGCGTGTCCTGCAATTGAATCCGCGCCTGGTGCGCAGCTTGCCCGGCATATTGGCAGCGGCCGCCGGTCACGGACGCAACACCAACAGCTCATCTGGTCAGGGTTTTCAGTCTAATTCCGGTTTCAGCGGCAGCAGCAGCGGCGGTGGCAGCAACAGCAGCAGCGGCGGCGGTGGCAGCAGCAACAGCAACAGCAGCAACAACAGCGGCGGTAGCGCCAGCGGCGGCGGCGGCAGCGGTTTTGGTGGTGCCGGCAGCGGAGGCGGTGGTGGCGATATGGGTGGCGGTCGCGATGGGCGTGGCAATTATGGGCCAAATTCACCGCCCAGCGGCGCCTTGCCGCCATTCTATGAGAGTCTAAAGAGCGGCCAGAGTGCCGATGTGCAAGCGACGACGCCACCAACAACCACCAACCATCACCACCACAATGGTGGTGTCCAGCTGCTGAACACGAATCCCAATTTCCTCATACAGAATGCGGCTGCTGCCTACATCATGTCCGG
Source organism: Drosophila quadrilineata (assembly GCA_018150725.1). Lineage (NCBI taxonomy): Eukaryota > Metazoa > Arthropoda > Insecta > Diptera > Drosophilidae > Drosophila > Drosophila quadrilineata. The sequence continues at coordinate 22,904,017 of JAECWN010000432.1, read as the reverse complement.
TCAGCAGCACTACAATTGCAACAATGGGGGAGGTGGCGGTGGCGGAGGAGCAAGTGGTGGTGGAGGTGCATCGAATGGCGGTGGTGGAAGTGGTAGTGGTAGTGGAAGTGGTAGTGGCAACAACGTTGAGGGTAATAACATTTTGAACTTTGGTCTCGGCAATGCCCATAACTATAGTGATATCTATTCCAATTCCAAATTTCATCATCATTTGCATGGCACAACCACGACATCGTCGTCGTCGTCGGTGGGTGCTGCTGCCAATCCAACATCCATACCAACTCATCATCCATTCTATGGCGGTAATCCCTCAGCCTATGGCATCATACTGAAGGATGAGCCCGATATTGAGTATGATGAGGCCAAGATCGATATTGGCACCTTTGCCCAGAACATCATCCAGGCGACCATGGGCGCTGGTGGCGGTGGTGGTGGTGCTGGTGGTGGCATCAATGGTGGCGGTGCCGCCGTTGCCGCTGCTGCTGCCGCCGCCGCCCATGGCGGTGTTGCTGGCCACGCCTCCGCTGGCGCCCAATTCAATGTGAGCGCCTATGAGGATGCAATCATGTCGGAGCTGGCCGGGAATGGTTCGCAGTGCCCGAATGGCGGTGGCCCCGTCGTCGATCCCCTACAATTTACGGCCACACTGATGCTCAGTCCACAGACGGATCATCTGCTGGAGCAGCTGTCCGATGCCGTCGATCTGAGCTCGTTCTTGCAACGCAACTGTGTGGACGATGATGATGACAACTCCACCAATAGTCCGCATCATCGCCAGGATTTTGAGCTGGTCTCGACCCCCTCGCTCACCCCCGACTCGGATGCGGTGTCCGTGACGCAGCATGCCTCTCAGTTGGACGTGTTGCACGAGAATCTCCTGACGCATCTCACCAACAACATGGCGCGTAGTCAGAGCAATGGCTACAATTCCCAGCAGCAGCAGCAGCAGCAACTTGTTGGCCAGCAACACTTGCAGCAACATGTTGCCCAGCAGCACTTGCAACAACAGCAGCAGCAGCAACAGCCGCCACCATCTTATCAACATGCCACGCGCAATTTGTTGCAGTTGCAACACGGCAACAACAACAGCAGCAGCAGCGGCAACAACAACAACAACAACAATAGCAGTGGTGGCAGCAACAACTACCATCAGCAACATCAGCTGACACAGCAACAATTGCTGCAACAACAGCAGCAACATGCTCATCAACAGCAACACCAACAACAGCAGCAGCAGCAACATGCCTACCAGCAACACAATCTCTACGCACAACAGCAACATCATCAGCAACAACATCAACAGCAGCAGCAACAACAACATCATTTCCACCAGCAACAACAGAAGCAACATGTTGGTCATCATCATGCCCAGCAACATGCCCATCATCATCACCACCAACAGCAGCAACAACAACAACAGCAGCAGCAGCAACAACAACAACAACAACATCAACACCAGCAACAACATCAGCATCACAACGACAACAGCAATCTGTCGCTGCCATCACCAACAACAGCAGCCGCGGCTGCTGCAGCAGCAGCTGCTGCTGTCGCCGCATTGCGTCCGATGTCAAGTGGCAGCAGCAGCAGCTCCAATCTGTTGGATGCCAACACCGCAGCAGCAGCAGCTGCCGCATTGCTCGACACGAAGCCGTTGATCCAAAGCGTAAGTTCCATAACAGTCATAAGTCCACTCAAGTACACAAGCAACCGCAACGTCATCAACATCGGCAACACCAACACCAGTACCAACAACAGCAGCAGCAGCAGCAACACCAACACTAATATTGCAGCAGCAATACAATCAGCAGCAATCATTGGCGTTGGCAATTCTCAAGCCAACAATATGCCGCTTAATCTTAACAGTAACAGTAATAGTAACAGCAACAGTAACAGCAGCAATAACAGTATCAGCAATAGCATTGACATTAACAGTAACAGTAACAGCAGAAATAACATTAATAGCAACAGAAACAGCACCACTAACAGCAGCAGCAGCAGCAACAATAGTGGTGGTCTTGTTAAGTTGGGGGGACGCGCCAAGGCAGCTGCCTATGGCTCCACTTTGGTCACATTTGTGTCGACAACGAAGGCCTCGGATGAGATGCCCGCCCAGCGACATGTGCATCGCACCACGTTGCGCTATTTGGCGACAACGGCGGCAGCAACCGCAGCCGGTTTGTTGCCGCCATCGGACACAATTTCGGTGCTCAACGAGAGCAAAATGCTGCAACGTCGGGTAAGGTCGCCACAAAGAGAGGAATGGACACGCCCACCTCTGTGCCTCTGCCTCGTGATCGTCGTAATCCCAACTCCCCCAATGTTTGTGTAACCATGTGTCCTTTGTCTAGTGTTGTGCTTGTTGTTGTCCTTGCAATCCCAAACCTAACCTCAAACTAATTGAGAAACCTCTTATTTTTTTTTTGTTCTCCTATTTATATAGTTGGGATTACCTCCTGACCTACAGCTGGAGTTTGTGAACGGGGGACACGGCATCAAGAATCCGCTGGCTGTGGAGAATACGCATGGGGGCCATCATCACCACCACCGCATACACCGCAACATGGATTGCATCGATGATCTCAAGCATGGCCACCAAGCGCAGCAATCCCAGCACCAACAGCAACAGCAGCAACATCAACACCTACAGCAGCAACATTCACCGCAGCAACAACATTCCCCACAACAGCAGCAGCAGCAGCAGCAACATCAGCAATCGCTGCAACAAGTGGCAGCAGCCGCAGCAGCAGCAGCTGCTGCTGCATCTCAGCATCATGGCCTCAGTCAGCTTAGTAGCAGCAACCATAACAGCAGCAGCAGCAGCAGCAACAATCGCAACAACAACAACAGCAGCAGCAGCGTAAGCAGCAACAGCAGCAATCAGGGCGACAACATGGGCCCCAACAGCGGAGCCGAGGATGCCAGCAACAAGTTTGTGTGCCGCGTCTGCATGAAGACATTCTCGCTGCAACGTCTACTCAATCGCCACATGAAATGCCACTCGGACATCAAGCGGTATCTGTGCACCTTCTGTGGCAAGGGCTTCAACGATACCTTCGATCTGAAGCGTCATACGCGCACCCACACCGGCGTCCGTCCCTACAAGTGTAACCTCTGCGAGAAGAGCTTCACGCAGCGCTGCTCCCTCGAGTCCCACTGCCAGAAGGTGCACAGTGTCCAGCATCAGTATGCCTACAAGGAGCGACGCGCCAAGGTATGTCCACTATACTATTCTATATGTATATAATAATCCTTATATGCAAAGCAAATTCTCTGAGGTTGTCGAGAGGTTCACATTGGTTGGGGGTCACCTTGCGTACACTTCAATAAATTTTTTAGTATCATATATTTTATTGACAAACTAAGCTACAGATAAAAGTAAAGAGCTTCGGAAAAGTTAAGGGAAAACTTAAAGAAACCCTTTTTGAAAGATTTTACTTAAAAAAAAGGGCGTCAAAAAAAGGTTTTTCTTCATTTTTCTAGTTACTATTGACTATAACTTTAGAAAAATTGAGGAAATATTAAATTGTATTAAATATATATTTTTTATTATTATTATTTTTTTTTATTTATTATTTATTTTTTTAATTATTATTTATTTTTTTATTTATTATTTTTTTTATTTATTATTTATTTTTTTATTATTATTTTTTTTATTATTTTCTTGTGTATTTAGTTAGTGTAAAATAATTCATTTGTAATTCTACTTCACTTTCTTATGATTTATGTGAGTTTCATGAACTAATCAATTTTGTTAATTTGCTGCATTTGCAGATGTACGTGTGCGAGGAGTGCGGACATACAACCTGCGAACCGGAAGTGCATTATCTGCATCTCAAGGATAATCATCCTTTCTCGCCGGCGCTCTTGAAGTTCTACGATAAGCGTCATTTCAAGTTCACGAATTCACAGTTTGCCAACAATTTGCTTGGCCAACTGCCGATGCCGGTGCACAACTGAACCAACAACAACAACATCATCATCATCATATATATTTATATATATATATATTTAATTAATTAACAATTTAGAGTAATAAGTGCAAGTTGTTTAGCAACTTGAAGCTGTTTTCTGAAAACTGCCCACGCAATTGGAGAGATTATGATTTATATAAACATGTATAATACTTATACTAAACTCACACACACACACACATATATATATATATTCATATATATATATATATATTTACATATATTATTAACTAATATAGACTATGAGTTAATATTCGCATTTAATTTCTATTGTGAAGTCAACGAAAATTTTCATTTTTGATTTTCATCAAATTTTTGCTGTGCAAATTTATGAGAGGAAACAATATCTCGAAACTTAGTTAATGGAATATCGAAATATTATGATAAAAAAGAAAAGCAAAGAAGAAGAAAGTAAAAAAAAAAATGCAAAAATTATAATTGCATTAAACAAGCAACATTTATTTAATTTAAAAACGAGAAATTTTAGTCAAAAAGTTTTATATACCAACAATTACGTTATAATGAATATGATTAATATAATATATATATACATATATTTTTTTTTATCGCTTACAAAACTGATTATGATTAACAAAGAGGAGAAGTAACAACAAAAAGAAATGCTTTAAGCAACAAAAACAAAAAACAAAACCGCAGAATTATGAAAAGGTGTAAAACAAACATTATTATTAATTAATTAATTTAATCGAATATCGTATCGAAAACAAAAAACAAAATGAAAGAATTTGAATTACTTTTGAGTTATAATTTAGCGAATTGAAAAAGCTGCAAACATTTGCATTTATTTACAAAACGAAAACATGCGGAGAGCATATTATGTATTTATTGTTATTAAACAAACAAACTTCGGCTCGAATGAAATATAATTATGTTACATTTTATATATATATATATAAATATATATATATATATATATATATTTAAATTTAAAAGAGGCAACAAGCGAATAAATTGATTATGAATTCTTAGTTCGTAGTTGACTTTAAGTATGTATAATTTTTAGTTAACAACAAATCACAACAACAACAACAAACACAACAACCATTGTAAACGCTAATTTAATTAATTAATTAACTATGCTGTTCATAAATGAAGTCAAAGCAACACACACACACACATACACATGTTTCTTGTATCATACTTATATATATATATATATATATATATATATGTTTATAGAATTTTATATAAATATATGTATATATACATACACACATTGTGTGTGTTTTCAAAACTTGAATGAATTGAACTGAGTCAAACACACACACACATACACATTCTACATTTATAAGTGACACTAAAATCATATAAATAAATACTATTTAGCATATAAAGACCTTAATATACATATATATATATATAAATATCGTGTCGATCGTAGCTTTAGTTTTTTAATTTACTTAAACATTTGCTTTGTTTTTGAACAGCATTTCCACGCACTTTCGAAGCGTATCTCTCTATTTTTTTTTTTTTGTTGTGCATTATTATTTGCACTTAGTGAAAACATTTAAAACTGTCACACATCTAATTATGAATTATAATTATAATTAATTTTTTTTTGTTTTGCATTAGGTTTTTAAGCAACAACGGGCTAATTGTGCAATCGCTTGGTGTTGGTTAAAAAATACAGAAGAGAACTCGACACGAATGTTGAGCAAATTTTTAAGTTAATTACAATACAGTTAAGCCAGAAAGATACAAAAAAAAAAAAAAACAAAACAAAAGAAATGAAAAATATTGAGTAAAGATCATTGAATTATTTGTAATAAGTTTTTTTTTGTGTATGCGAAAAAAAAATGAACTGAAAACTTCTGCATATATTTTATAGTTTAGTTAAACATTTGCGCACAATCCGCTCGTTTCGAAAATGATCATTTTTCAAAGCAATGTTATGTCGAACATATGATTTTGACATGAACATGCAGATTTCATAACTATATTTTAATTAACTTACGCACATACTTCCAAAATTTGAAATTCAAGCAAACAAGAAATGAAATTGCGTAAATCTTAATTTAACAATGGCAAAAAAAACAAAAATATTGACATTCATAATTTCACATTCAATTAGTTATTAATTTTTTTTTTCTTGAAGTAAAATATTATTATATATTAACCTATGTATACTATATAAAGTTTATGTGAAGCAACAACTGCGACAATTACATAATAAATATTGAATATTTGCAAAAAAAAAATACATATATATAAACTTTTTATGTTCATCTGAGGTGATCCATCATCTCCATTGTATAGGCTCAAGGATAAAATGACCTAGGTACATAACCTTTTAAAAATGTATCGAAAAGTTGCCCAGATTGTCCTTTTTGTGACATCAGCACCCCTATAACTTTGAAGCGCCATAACTTAGCCAAAAATCATCCGATTTTGATGAAATTTTGAGTTTTGGAAATGGTTTTTGTATAAGTTTAAATCTGCATCACAATATTTGTGAAATTCGCTATTTTGAAATTTTCGAAATTTTTTACCCATTTTGCATACCAACCCCTTGACAAAATCATCAAAAATCGAAAAATTTGACAACCCCAATTTTTTGACTCCGATCGATTCTAGGACTAATAACTAGCATTTTGCTTTTTATTTGAGGTGTTTTTGATGAGTATTTCAAGAGATATGGCCAAAAATGTGGTAAATAATGTCCCCAAATGGCAAATTTCGCATAAGGGACCTCCTCATATCTTTGAATTGTCATAACTCGGCCAAAAATCATCCGATTTTGATGAAATTTGAAGTTTTGGAAATGGTTTCGATATCAGTTTAAATCTGCATCAAAATATTTGTAAAATTCGCCATTTTAAAATTTTCGACCATTTTGACCCATTTTTCATACCAACCCCTTGACAAAATCATCAAAAATCGAAAATTTTGATAACCCCAATTTTTTGACTCCGATCGATTCTAGGACTAATAACTAGCATTTTGCTTTTTATTTGAGGTGTTTTTGATGAGTATTTCAAGAGATATGGCCAAAAATGTGGTAAATAGTGTCCCCAAATGGCAAATTTCGCATAAGGGACCTCCTCATATCTTTGAATTGTCATAACTCGGCCAAAAATCATCCGATTTTGATGAAATTTGAAGTTTTGGAGATGGTTTCGATATCAGTTTAAATCTGCATCAAAATATTTGTAAAATTCGCTATTTTGAAATTTTCGAATTTTTTGACCCATTTTGCATACCCCTTGACAAAATCATCAAAAATCGAAAAATTTTATAACCCGAATTTTTTGACTCCGATCGATTCTCAGACTCATAACTTGCATTTTGCTTTTTATTTGAGGGGTTTCTGATTAGTATTTCCTGAGATATGGCCAAAAATGTGTTAAAAAGTGACCCAAAACCCCAAATTTCGCATAATGGACCTCCTCATATCTTTGAATTGTCATAACTCGGCCAAAAATCAGCCGATTTTGATGAAATTTGAAGTTTTGGAAATGGTTTCGATATCAGTTTAAATCTACATCAAAATATTTGTAAAATTCGCCATTTTAAAATTTTCGACCATTTTGAGCAATTTTTCATACCAACCCCTTGACAAAATCATCAAAAATCGAAAAATTTGACAACCCGAATTTTTTGACTCCGATCGATTCTAGGACTAATAACTAGTATTTTGCTGTTTATTTGAGGTGTTTCTGATGAGTATTTCAAGAGATATGGCCAAAAATGTGGTAAATAGTGTCCCCAAATGGCAAATTTCGCATAAGGGACCTCCTCATATCTTTGAATTGTCATAACTCGGCCAAAAATCATCCGATTTTGATGAAATTTGAAGTTTTGGAGATGGTTTCGATATCAGTTTAAATCTGCATCAAAATATTTGTAAAATTCGCTATTTTGAAATTTTCGACCATTTTGACCCATTTTTCATACCAACCCCTTGACAAAATCATCAAAAATCGAAAAATGTTATAACCCGAATTTTTTGACTCCGATCGATTCTAGGACTAATAACTAGCATTTTGCTTTTTATTTGAGGTGTTTCTGATGAGTATTTCAAGAGATATGGCCAAAAATGTGTTAAAGAGTGTCTCAAAATGGCAAATTTCGCATAAGGGACCTCTCCAAAACTTTGAATTGCCATAACTCGGCCAAAAATCATCCGATTTTAATGAAATTTGAAGTTTTGGAAATGGTTTCGATATCAGTTTAAATCTGCATCAACATTTTTGTAAAATTCGCTATTTTGAAATTTTCGAATTTTTTGACCCATTTTTCATACCAACCCCTTGACAAAATCATCAAAAATCGAAAAATGTTATAACCCGAATTTTTTGACTCCGATCGATTCTAGGACTAATAACTAGCATTTTGCTTTTTATTTGAGGTGTTTCTGATGAGTATTTCAAGAGATATGGCCAAAAATGTGTTAAAAAGTGTCTTAAAATGGCAAATTTCGCATAATGGACCTCCTCATAATTTTGAATTGCCATAACTCGGCCAAAAATCAACCGATTTTAATGAAATTTATAGTTTTGGAAATGGCTTTAACATCAGATTAAATCTGCATCAAAATTTTTAACTTCTAATAGTTTTATAATTGAAGTGTTTGAAATTTGACAAAACCCTTAATAAAATCAAATACTGAATAATCTTTTTCAAATATTTTCACTTTATTTATTTCGCTAGGTTTTTTATTATATTAATGTTCAGTGTTTTGATGATTTGTTTGTTTTTCGTTTCGTTTTTTTTTTCTCATTTTTCTCGTTTATTCATTAGTTTTTTCTTATTTTTTTTTATTTTGTTTTTACAAATATTACTGAAATACACACACAGACACGGAATTACAATAAAAACTAAATTTCTCATTCATTTATTATTCTTTCTCGTTTAAATAAATTTTTTTCACATTAATATACCGTTTATTATTTTATTATCAAGAATGGTTTTTTATTTTGTAATAAGTATTTTTTTTAATTTTAATTTTATTAGAGCTGCTTTTTTCATTAGTTAAACTAAATGCTTTTAAAAATTTAACTATTCAAATAAAATAAAAAGTTGTATAAAATAAGATGCTTATACTTTCAAATATTTTATATTTAATGTTAAATATTTTGTTTTTATATGTATACGTATTTAATGTGTGTTGAGCAAATTAGGCAAATTTCATATATTTATATATATATATATATATATTATGTTTTTTATACATTTACATAGATGAACTATAACTATATTTATTTAATTTTTTGTTTAACTATTATTACATTGATATGAACCACAATAGCCCTTGAACTAGAAAACATTAAAACACAAAAGAATTTTATTTTTTTTTTTTCAAATATATTAACTGTGTTGTGTATTTGTTTTTTATAAATATATAAAATATTGTTAATAAAATAGCAAAAAAAAAAAATGGGTGAGTAGAAGTTTACAAAAGTGAAATTAGTTAGGTATACAAGTTGGAAAATATATGTATAATTAATATTAAAATATAAACATAATTATTAATAATAAATGAATAAATGTAATTTATATTTTCTGTTTCGTTTACTATTTTTATTTATTGATTTTAAAAACATAAATACGTATAACAGCAGCGCGAGTTTCGACATGGTTTCTTTTTTACTGGCTTCATTTCTTAACTCTCTAAATGTTTTATCCAATTTATATATATTTATATATATATTTTTATATATATATATAAATTCTGTTTATTTCCTTCTTTTTTTTTAGTTTTACACTCATTTGTTATGTTATTGTTTTAATTGTTAGCTTACATTAAAACTAACACTAAAAACAGACACATTATTATTGTTTATTTTTATTTTTTTTTTATATATCATATACACTTGTGTATATATTTTTGTATTATAACTCCATATATGTTTTATATGATTTTTACGTTAAACATTTATTTTTATTTGATTTTCCATATTTTTTTTTTTTTTTGTAATATGTTAAAAATGCTTCTAAAAATTGTTTACCATATTTTATGTTTTTATTTTTATTGTACACTCTACACACTTAATTGTTTTTATTTGTTTTTTTCAATAAATTTGTTTTCTTCACGCACATTCATTTTTAATATGTTTTTATTTATTGATTTTTTTTTTATTTTAATTTCTTTTTTTTTGTATAATACTGAAAATACGACTAGACATTCATATAATATATAAATATGTGTTTGTTTTGTTTTTTGTTTTGTTTTGTTTATTGTGTATTTCTGGTTTCTTATTCGGTTCTATATAGTTCTATATAATATATATTTATTTTATATATAATTCGTGGGCTGTAGGTTTTCATGTTCAGATTGAAATTGTTCGGCGTCATCTTCATTACCTTTTTGTAATATTTATCGAAAATGCTATAAAAAAACTTTGTTCTTCTGTTTTCATAACTCTTCAGAGTCTCTTATATATATATATATGTATATATAGATATATTGTATATGTATATAATTTACATGTACATATATGTAGAAAAATAAGTACAACAAAATTGGCTTAAGAAAATTAATGTTAATGTTGAAATAATTTGGAAATCTTCCAACAAAATTCAATACAAGTTTACAGGGTATTATATTATGCGACTTTTGTGCTATTCTCGTCATTTTCATTTATTTCATCAATATGCCCTCGCGTCTCCACATACTTTTTATTAACAACAAATTCAGCTTAGGCCAATAAAAACAATAGTGTATCTCCCATTCGTTATGATTCATTCATAATATTGTGTTATGATTCTCTTTCATTTCTTTTCATTTCTTTGTTTTTTTTTTTTTAAGTTTGAAACTACACATTTATTTATATACGTATATATATACATATATGTATATATAGAGTATACATATATATATATATGTTTATATACTAAATTGTATGGTTTATATATTGATTTGAAGTTTCGTTCCTTCCACAAATCGAAGACGTCTCAAAGTTCTGATTGTTTTTATTATCATTATTATTATTAATTTTTGTATCATTATAATTATTATTAGTTCAATACATATATGTATGTATACGTAAATTATTTTAATAATTTTTGTTTTGTTTTTTTCAAATTCAGTTAGGTACATTTACTTATATATTTATATATATAGAAAAAAAAAGAATTGAAATAAAGTGTTTGATATATTCAAATCAAATGAAAACTTTTTTTTGAAAATATTGCGCTGTGGCAAAAAATATTTGTGTGTGTGTGTGTGTGTGTGAGTGTTAGTGTGTGTGTGTGTGTGAGTGTGTGTGTGTGTGTGTATACATATATGCATTTTTCTGTTATGCTTTGCTAACAGTTTTTTGTTTTTTTATTTATTTTTTTTTTAATTTAATTTTTTTCATTTGCTTTCAATTCATTTACAATAAACAAAAATGTTTCTTCAGTGTGTGCGTGTAAATCTGTGTATATATATATATACATATATATGTATATATATAATTATGCCTATATAAAGACTTCTTGTTACGCTTCTTAAATATCTTAAGTTCATCTTTGTTTTAATTTTTATTTATTTATTTATTTTTTTTTTGTGTGTATTTTATATGTTATTGCAGAAAAATTTGGCGTCCAAGCCCGAAATCTTGCGGCTTGGTATTTTTTTTTTTTTTTTAATTTTTTCTTAAAAATAGTTTTTATCATATATATATATTTTTTTTTTACTCATTCGCTATGTTCTTAACTCTGCTTCTTACATATAAACTGATTTCTGATTTCTGTATTCATATTAAAGTTTTAGTGTGTTTTATTTGTTGCTTTATGTGGAGGATATTAGTTTTTTTTTTTCATTTTAATTTTTTAAATATTTTCTTTGTTTGTTTCTTTAATATAATACAAAAAAAAAAAAAAATTGTTCACTTTTTGTGTGCGCAGTCGTTGAGATTTTTCTTCTTACTTTTTCTTTTGTTATCATTATATATAGTGAAGAGATAGAGTTGGGCTGAGGGGAGTTGAGGGGGATGTATATTTGGTAAATATCTCTGTAAATATAGATGGTGTCTGTGTGTGTGTGTGAGTGTGTACAGTGGGGCCAAATTCAAATTTTGTTATATATTCAAAAATGTTGTCTCTTAGCTGCACTTTTGCTGCATGATTTTCTCTTTTCTAGTTGCAGTATATAAAATAGATTTCACATACAAAATTTTATTCATATTTGTTTTTTTTTAAAAAAGATTTTTTTTCGTTTTTTTATGAAATTTGTTGATGGTCTGAAATATAAATATCAAGACAATTGCCTGTCGTTTACTAGAACTCTCCTCTTTCACTTTCCATTGTCTGTCTCTGTTTTCTACTCTCTTCTTTGTGCGTAAAGAAATTGTAATTAAAATTTAACATTAAAGGAAATCTTTAATCTTTAAGAAATATGTTTTCGTTTTTCAATATTGAAAATATTTTTAAAACATTTTACATTAAAAATGAAGATACACATCGCTTAAATTTAAAAAAAAAAAAAAAATCATTTTTTATTTTGATTCGTTTTTTTTTTTTAAATTTGCGATGGGCAAAAAATTAATTCCAAATTATTTTCAATTTAAATATTGTTTTTGGGCATTTCTACGCTTAAAGAATTCTTTTAATATTTTGTTTATTGTTGCATTCACGTTATTTGCATTTATGTTATTTTTTAAAAAATATATACATTTTTTTATAACTATATATGTTTTTGTATATATAGTACAAATGTTATTGTTGACGCTGTAAACTCAATATATATTCGACAATCTGTGAAGTGAAACTAATCAATGAATATATTTATGTAATTAAACTAAAAGTTTATAAATGGGAAAATTATGGACGGACGGCTGTGAAAATTGACAGCTGGAAATATGCATGAAAGTCTTAAATGATTGATGATGATCAAGATTTGATTGACGACATTATAGAGCACAGACTACAACAAGATAATGTGCTATATATGCATACATATGTACATATATATAAATATAATTTTCAATTATGAAATATTTTATAGACATTATTAAAGCAAAAAGTAAGAAATAAAAATAAAACTGGCGCACTTTTCTAGAATTTGCACAATTTAATAAATATTTTTTGTGTTAAATTTTAATATTGAAAAAATTGTGCTTTGTACGTTCTTTTCCAAATTGTTTCACACAAACAATTGATTAATTAAATTTTCACTAATTAATTTTCACTTTTAACTGGCAGACATAATTTGCTTTTAATCAGTTTTAGTTTGTTTTTAATTTTCTATCTTTCTTTCTTTCTTTCTGTTCTCACAGTTTTCCAACAAACAACAAAACTGAAAACGAAGGCGGAAGACTTTTTTAAAGGTTTGAAAAATAAAAACATTTAAATTCCAGCAAAAATTAAAAATAAAAGACAATGTTTTTTTAGCAATAACAAATGTATAAAAAAAAAGCTTTTGGGCAGCCTAGCAACGACAACAACAAAGCTTGACAACAATCAAGGACAAAAAAGGCAACTGAAAGTTTCGAAAACAAAAAAAAAAAAACTACATACTAAAATTTAAGCAGAAGAAGAAGAAGAACAAGCTAACATTTTTCCGTCAATATTTTAAAAGTTGCATCTTTCTCTCCCTATCTCTCTCTCTCTCTCGGTCTCTCTCTTTGTATCTACCTTCTAGTTGCTACAATCGAATATGATATACGTATATATATATATTTAATATATATATAATTTTTTTAATGGTGATAGTTATATAATTTTATATGTTCACTTCATGTGCTTATAAATGTATTTTCTAGAATATATATATATATTCACGTTTTCTCTCGAAATTCAAATTCAAATTCAAAAATTAAAATAAAATATACATGCTGAAGCAAAAACAACATCGAGTATGAAAGAAACAAAATATGAATTCGAAAATATTTATGTTATTTGTGTTATTTTGTTTATCGTTTGATTAAATGCATTAACTTACAAAGTCCACAGAATATATAATGTTAGTTGCCTTAATTGAATATATAGTTGTGTATATAAAGCCTATATTTGAAGCTTAGGACTATGCAAAAACAAAAAAAAAAGGAATTATAATTAAAATTATACATTATATTACAGTTCTATATGTGCCTAAAGTTATTGTTGTTGTTGTAATTCGAGCCTAAATATTAGTTTAGTTTTTGTTTTTTTTTTTAGGCATAAGCAAAATTAAAAAATAATTAATTAATTAATTAATGCATTCATTTGCTTATAATACGAAAACTTAGCGAACTAAATAAGGAAACCACATTCATTTCAATTCAAATCTTTTGTTTCGATGATGCAAACAACATTTTTGTTTAATGTTGTTTTTTCTTTCTTTTAATCTTTTTTTGCATTTCGAATCAGTATTTTTAGATTTTTGGCTTAATTAATAACTTTTTTTTTTAAATTTTTGTATTCTTCACGTTTTCCATTCTTGTTATGAAATTTGTTGTTGTTCATATTTAAAGCAGCATAGTGAGTAGGCAGGCGATGGTGTGTGTGTGTATAGATGAGAGTGTGTATGTGTGTGTGTGTGTAATATTTAAATATTTCGTATTTTTTGATATAGTATTAAATGTTCGTATTGCGAGACTAACGAGGGGCATGGGCTAGAGGGTGTCAACAAAATACTGACAGAGTTCGAAAAAAAAAATTCGATTTTTTTTTTTTTTGTTGTTTGTATCGAGAATTCTTATTGTGTTTTGTTTTTTATTTTGTCACTGAGAATCATAAATGGAGACATTGCAAGGCCCCAAAATTAAAAAAAAAAATACTGAAACAATAAACTAACGAAAGCACAGCGAATATATGTATATATACATTTAGTATATAAACTCTTTGTTTTAAATTAAAGAAACTTAAAGCACGAGATCAAAATCAAGTTGTAACTTAAGAAAAAACAAAATATTACTAAACGAAAAGAAAAAAATAATCAGAGCGATGTTGGCAAAAGAGCGAGATGGCGCATAAAAGTTGATGATTTTGTGAATTTTGCAAAATGTGAAAATAATTTCAGAAAAAAAAAACACGAAGAGACACACACAGAGAGAGAGAGAGATAGACAGAGATAGATAGATACACAGGGTAAGTCAAAAATCTTGACAGCAGCACAAAGACAGAGAGTGTGAGAAGGAGAGAGAGAGAGAGAGACAGCTTTAGAGTTGTGTGTGTGTGTGTGTATGGAATACAGAGAAAGACAGAGAGACAGACTATATATGTAAGTTTGTGTGTGTGTGCTGTCCTTTTTCTTTGTACGTGTGACACTCTCCAGTTATCTTTTTTTTTACATATTTTTTTTCATTTTGTGTGGATATTTTTTTTGTTTTTGCTTTTTGTTTTTTTGCTTAGAAACAACTACAAAATAGAATTACAAATACGTTTTACACATTGAATTAGTTTAAGATCACGTTAAGATCACGAGCGCGACAGAGATAGCAAATAGATGCGAATATACATATGTATATGTATATCGATATATATCGATAATAGATATTAAATTTGCATACATTTCATATAAAAGTTGCCGTTGTTGTGTTGGTTTTGTTTTGTTTGTCAGATAATACTCATAACCGTCTCCTCATTATCTATAGCTTTCTTCCATTTTTCACATTTATCTTAATGTTATCTATGCTCAATTGTAGATAAAATTGGATGCATCGCATAGCGCATCGCTGTCATCATCGAATTTGCCATTCATCGCATAGCTGCTCGTCGCATTGCCATATACCCATTCCTTCTTGATGAAGTCACCATCGTTGGTGGACGAGGACGTGTTGTGAAGGCCGCCACCTAGGGAGCTGTGATCGAGCCCAAAGTCATCATCGTCATCGGGATACAGCTGCACGGGTATGGTGTCGGGTATGGAGTGCGGCTCAAATAGATTGCCATAGGGTGGCAATGAATGATTCAGATCGACATGATGATCAACCAGATCGCTATCGAAATTCGAGATACGAAATTTGGAGCTGGGCGGTGATTGTGGTGAATGCGGTGCCGCTGAGTCCTCGAACATCACCTCCTCCTTAATGAACATATCGTTGGAGTTGTCGCCCGAGCCCGATGAATACAGATTTGGTTCCACTTTGATGATGGCGGCTGTTGCCAGGGACGGTGATGATTTCTCATCGTCATCATCATCATCGAAATGATGATTATGGTTATGATGATGGTTATTATGCTGATGATTATTGTGATTGCTACGCTGATGATGTTGATGATGATTCGTTTGGTGGTGGTGATGCTGCTGCTGCTGTTGCTGTTGTTGCGTCTGCTGCTGCTGCTGTTGATTATGATGTCCATTCGTTATCGTGTCATCGTCATCCATATCATGCTCATCAGCAACATGCTGTCCATCTGCAGCAACATCATCATGCTCATCGTCATGATCATCAACATCATCATCATCCTCCATCACGGGCAGATTACAAATTCGGTGGTAGTTTCGGTGGTTATTACGCTGCTGTTGTTGCTGCTGCTGCTGCTGCTGTTGATATTGTTGCTGTTGCTGTTGTTGCTGCGTTTGATGATTGCGGGTACTGCGTATTATGGTGGAGCCGCCCAAAGCAGCCGCCGATGAGGCTATCGACAGTGGGACCCCCGTCGCCTTCGACACCAGCACTGTGGAGGAGGAACACGACGTGGAGGATGTGGATAACGATGGCGATGGCGCCGGTGAACCAACAACAACTGCAAGCAAACATCAAACATAAGAATCGGCAAACGAAATATTCATATGCATATTCATAAATATATATTTTAAATATACGATATAATGTGCTTAGCTATAATCCCCATTATTTCCCCAAATCTTTTCTAACCTCAATTAACTTTTGCAAACATATCAATTTTAAATAATATAAGAAACTAATTTAAAAGCACTTTTAGCATAATTTATGCAGTTAAGTTCACAATTTGTTCAAGTATAGTATTAATAATGTAAATATTATAATTAATTGATATACTTCATATTACATTTTTTTAGATAAAAAAGTATTGTCAAATAAAAATAATAATAATAAATAGAATAAAAATTAATGTGAATTTAAATTTAAGATAAATGCAAAAAAATGCACACTTATTCTTATATTTTTTTTTACTTTTTATTATTAATTTATTTTATTATTTTATTTAATTTTTATTAAAAAAATAATAATATTCATATTTTTTTTTGGAATATTTGAATAATGAAGTTAAGCACATTATACCGTATTTTAATATTTAGCAACACTGTGTTTCTGCACTTACAGCCTGCATTTTGTTGTACAACACTGGCCAACGATTGATTGCCGAGCGTGACCGTCGAGTGTATTATGGGAGTTTTACGCAGCAATTGCTGCACCAAATTGCTGGCAGTTGTTGCTGTCGTGCTGCTGTTGTTGCTGCCATTGCTGCTGCCGTTGCTGTTGCTGCTGTGGTGGTTGTGGTTGTGGTTGTTGTTGCTGTTGTTGTTGTTGTTGTGCTGATGATGGCCGTTGCTGGTGCCTGCACCGCTCTGTATGACCTGTGTGTGCAACACACTCGAGCAATTGCCCGTGCTGCCACCAGCAACAGTTGCTGCTGTTGATTGCTCACTTGACTGTTGCATGTAATTCTTGATGACAATGGTGCGTGTGGTGGGTGTGGAGACAATACATTGCTGTTGCTGGCCAGAGGATTGCTGCTGCTGCTGCTGCTGCTGCTGCTGCAGCTGTTGTTGGAGTTGTTGTTGGTGTTGCAACGATGCATTCGATGAGGAGCCATTGGAGAGATCATCACTGCAGCCAGCTGCCAAGCCACTGGACGCTTCTAGTGCCATATCATCGCCGTCGCTCAGACCAGACTGATCATCCATATCCATGTCCATGTCTAGATCATGGCCATGTTGTTGCTGCTGCTGCTGTTGCTGTTGTTGCTGCTGCTGCTGCTGCTGTTGGAGACTTGTGCTTGGTCTGTCCAAACCGGGTTCCAGTTTGACAGCAACTGTATTCGTGGAGGACGATGTCGATGAGGATGATGAGGAGGAGCAATGAGTGTTGCCGGCATTGTTGTTGCTGCTGCTGTTGCTGTTGTTATTGTTGCCAGCCTTGGACTGATCCCTGAGATGCACCTGCATGTGGGTCTGAAGCGAGGATTGCGTATGCAGCTTCTTCTTGCACACCTTGCACTCGAAGGGGAAGTCTCCAGTGTGGGTGCGTGCATGGATCTTAAGGTTATACCGCTGCCCAAAGCCCTTGCCACACACATCACATCTGCACGAAAAAAGGGATTAGAAGTTTCATTAGAAGCTATTCATGCATATGTATCAAAAAGAAGTAGACGTTGATGAAAGAGTATGAAGGAACCTACTTGTGCAACTTGACGCCGGAATGGAGCTTGGAGTGGCCACGCAGCGAGGCAAGCGCACTGAACACCTTGCCACAGATCTCACACGTGAGATTCACATTCTCATTGTGGATCTTCTTGTGCACCTTGAAGTATTCGAAGCTCATGAACTCCTTGTGGCACACCTCGCACTTGTATTTGTGGCGCTCCGATTGCTGCCCCGTATGCACACGCATATGCTTGATGAAGTTGGGCCGGAAGCGGACAACGCGTCCACAGATCTGGCACTCGTAGGGCTTGCAACGTAGACAATGCTTCTCGTAGTTCTTGAGCGACTTCAGCACCATGTTGCAGATGGCGCACTTCATGTTGTTGGCGTGACCGCTTCTGTGTATGTCGAACAACTCCTTCGAGTCGAACTTTTCCACGCACTCCATACACTGGTAGCTGGTCGTTGATGTTGCCACATTGTTGGTGGCAGGCGCAGGTTTTATCGTTGGATGTTGCTGCTGTTGCTGCTGCTGCTGCTGTTGTTGTTGCTGTTGCTGCTGTGCAAGTGCAATTGTCGTCATCTGTTGTTGCTGTTGTTGATCATTGCTGGACGATTGTTGCTGCTGCTGCTGCTGCGATGTTGTTGCCGCCTGTTGTTGTTGCTGCTGCTGCTGCTGGGAGGTTGTTGGCGTCGCCTGCAATATGAGCTGCGCCGTTGGACCACCAGATTGCTGCACCACATTCAAAACCGTCATCGGATTGCGACTGATCACAGCTGCCGCCGGCATACGCACGTAGGTGGTGCCCGCCAAGCTGCTGACGGTGGCATTGCTGATGTAGACGGGACGTCGCTGCAGCTGCACCAATGTATCCGATACTGGCACCGCCAATGTTCGGGTGGTGGTGCTCACAATGCTGCCAGCGGGCAACACCAGTTGCTGTGCCGTCGTCGAGAACTCCAATTGCTGTTGCAATGCCTGCTGCAATCAACACAAGAGACACATGAATTAATATTTCGAAAGTAAATATTTCTGAATTTTCGAAAAATTTTAAAAACTTCAAAACTCTTAATGAAATTTCGAAATTCTCAGAAGTGAAGTTGGCAATCGAAAAACTCGAAATTTTAAGCAAAAGTTTTCAAATTTTTCAAATATTCAAAATGTTAAAAGTTTTTGAACATGCTTTTAAATTTTCCAAAAAAAAAAAAAAAAAAAAAAAAAAAAAAAAAAATGTTTCAAAGTTCAAAATTCAAAACTGCGACAAACAAATCGATTTTTCGAAAAAGTTATACATTTTTGGAAATTTCGAAACTGTTCAAAAAATTCAAGAGCAACAAATATGTTTAAAATTGCAAAATTGTTGAATAATGAGTACGAGTTTAGAATTGAATAAACTATTATTTTTTTTAAATATTTTTGAATCTGCGAAAATCTTGATATTTTAAGAAATTGAGCACATAAAAATTTCGAAAATGTTTTGGGATTTTTGAAAATATAGAAATATGAATGCATACATTTTTGCAACTGGTTTTTTAAGAAACACCAGAAAAAAGATACACATGAAAAATTTCAAAATTTTCAAAATAATTTAAACGTTTTCGAAAATATTCTCAAACATAAACTCCTTCAAATAATTAGAATCTAAAATGTAACGTTCTGAAATTTGGAATTTATTGTACTACAGAAGCTAGATCTCTAGGAGATATTTCTGACAGATCTTCCAACTTTTAAAACCTCTCTTCTCTCATTCTTTCTCCCCCTCTCTATATATCTCTAATTCTCCCACTCTTTTCAGAACATTACATACCTCGATATGTTGCTGCTGCTGTGGCTGTGATGACAATTGATGTTGATGTTGCTGCTGCTGTTGTTGCTGCTGCTGCTGCTGTTCATCATCTTCCTCCTCTTCGTCCTCCTCATCCTCGGGCAGCTCATCCAATTCCAGTTTCACCTGCGTATGCAAATGTTGTTGATGTTGCTGATGTTGTTGTTGGTGATGATGATGATGTTGATGTTGATGATGCTGTAAATGCGTCGCCGTTTCCGGCTCCTCATCAGCTTCGGCTGCCTGCGCCTCCTCCTCGATATCCTGCAGATTCTCGTCATTCAATTCCGGATCTTCTTCCTCCTCCTCGTCGTCGTCATCGTCATCAGCCTCCTCATCGGGCCCCACGATATCATCATCCTGGTCCAGCAGCTCCTCCTTGATATCGCTGGCAGACAACATTGAGTTGCAATTGTTGTTGTTATTGCCTGTTGATTGTATGATGATGCGACGTCCATTCAGCAGATGATGTTGCTGCTGTTGTTGTTGTTGCTGGTGGTGGTGGTGGTGTTGCTGGACGACGCGATGCTGCTGTTGCTGCTGTTGTTGTTGCAGCAACAGTTGCTGATGATCATCTATGCTCAGACTGTTGTTGCTGTGATTGCTGTTGTTGTTGCTGTTCATATATGGGGAAGCGCTGTTACGTGTTGCTGTTGTTGTTGTTGCCGCCGCAGCTGCGGCTGTTGTTGTTGGTGTGTTTGTTGTTATTGTTGTCGGTGGGTGGTTGTCAAGCTTGTGCGATATTGTTGTTGTTGTTGTTGGTGCTGATGCTGCGGCAGCCGCCGCCGCCGCCGCTGCTGCTGCTGCTGCCGCCGTCGCCGCCATATTGAGCTGCTGCAGCTGCTGCTCGTGCTCGTCCTGCTCCATGGGAGCATCTTGTAGTATAAATTCGATTTGTTGCGATAATGCGCTATCATTAATGGCAATCAGTCCGTCCATATCTTTGGCGGCAACGTTTATTGCTGCTGTTGCTGTTGCTGTGGATGTTGTTGTTGTCGCTGTTGTGCTGCTGCTGCTGCTGTTGCTTCTGCTGTTGCTTCTGTTGCCGGCAAATATCGATGGCAGCGCTGTGGCGTTTCTGTTGTGATGTTTGTTGCTGTGCTTGATATTGTTATTATTGTTGTTGTTGTTGTTGACGTTGTTGTTATTGTTGCTGGTGTTGCTGTTCGTATTGACGTTGGCTGCATTTGTTGTGTTGCTGCTGCTGGCCATGGCAACAACAACAGCAACAACAACAATTGATACGCCTGCCTGCCAAACAGAAGCTCAATTGCGCTCTCACTCTCGCTCTCTCTCTCTCTTACACACACACGCTCTCACTCTTCCCTCTCTCACTGTCTCTCTTTCTGTTTTTCTCACTCACTCTCTCTTCGCTTTGTATGTTTATTTGTATTTGTGTGCGTTCGTCTTTATTTTTTTTTTGTTGCTGCTGCGTTCGCTGCTTCTTTGCTTCACTTTTCACTGCTCTTGGCTCACTTTTCTTTTCCGTTTTCTTTCTTGTTGTCGTCTTCTTTTACCCGGCAACTACTTCTACTATTGTTGTTTTTGTATTTGTATTTGTTGTTGTTGCTTTTGTTGTTACTGACGCCGCTTCTTCTTCTTTTTCACTTGGTGTCGTTAACTGTTGTTTTCTTTGAGTTGATTTGCAAATTTACAAATGATTTTTATTTCTATATTTTTTGGCGATTTCTGTTTTCTGTCCGTCATGCGTTGCTTTTTGTTGCTTTCCATGCACTGCTTTTGCCGTTAGCGGCTGATGCTGCTGCTGCTGCTGTTGTTGTGATGTCGGCTGCGACGGTGTTGTTCAGCACTGGTACTGCTGCTGGTGCTGGTGCTGCTGCTGCGACGCCTACGCTGCCTTTGCACATTTTCTGCTGCTTCAACGCTGGCGGCGCTGCCGTTGATGGCGCTGCGTTTTGCACGAGAAACAGCACAAAATGAATGCCGAAAATGAGTGATGCGAGGAAAACGAGAAACACCGTTATTGTTATTGTTGTTGTTGATTTTGTACAGTATTATTTAGTTATTTAGATGCTGTTGTTGTTATTGTTGCTGCTGGTGCTGCTGCCGCTTGTTGTTCCTTTACACATATGCATTATCTCACGCACACAAACAACAACAGAGGCAAAAAAAAAATCACTCGTATTGGAGGCGCACACACCTACACTCACGCGCGCACAGGCAGAGACAAACACACACACACACACACACACATACACTGGCACAGCAACAACTGACGGCGTTTCTTCTGCTTCGTTTTGCTGATTTTCGTATTCGTTTATTTGTCTGCTTCTGCTTCTTCTTCTTTTTGGTGCTATTGCTGCTTGTCGTTTTTATTGTTATTGTTATTATTATTGATTTCCTTTTATAATTTGTTCATCAAGTGCTTTTGCGTTGCTTCCTCTGCTGCTGCTGCTGCGTCGTCTTCTTCTAATTTGTGCAATTTATATTTTTGTTATTTTGGGTTTGTTAATTGCGAATTTGCGCGATTATCACAACTTATTTCTATACATATAGACATACATACATATGTATATTGTTTTTATATTATATGTCTATATGTATAGAGAGAGGTATGCACAGTAGTTCACATTTCTTTTTTTTTTTTTTTGTTTGTATTTAATTAGTAAATGCGTTTTACAAAAACTGTTTGCTTCCTTCCTCGCTCTCGCTCTTTCTCTCTCTCTATCTCTCACACAGCCTGCGTCTCACTCCTTGCTTATTTCTTTCCTTACTTCGTACTCACTCTCTCTCTCTCTCTTTCGTTCCTTCTCACTGCATGTCACAAGCTCAGTGCCTGAATAGCCCTCGCTCTTTCCCTCGCACTCACACTCAATTCATGTATGTGAGTGTGTGTTTGTTTTTCTGTCTGCCACTTTTGCTCTCCCTTGCACTCACACTCATGCACAGCAAATACGCGCGCGTGAACAAAAATAAAAAAAAATTAATTTTAGCTTTTCCACAAGTTTTTCACTTTTGCTCCATTTTTCATTGATTCTCCATGTTTCTTTCGCTGCTGCTGCTACTTGCTATTTTTCTTCTTCTTCTTGCTTCATTTACTACTAGCTCTCACACACACACACACACACACACTACACACATTTTGACCTTTTTCCTTTCGCCTTTTTGGTTTTGCTTTGCACGCTTTTCGTTCCGTTTAGACTGCTACTGCTGCTTCTTCTTCTTCTTCATTTGCTTGCTTACTTGACTTCTACTTGTGCCTTGTTCTCTTTCGTTTTAGCTTTACATTCAGTTTGTGGCCTATTCCTTTTTGTGCCTTGTTCCCTCACACTCACTGCTCGTTTTTCACACACCATTAAAACGTCAAACTTGAATTCTTTGATTTTCTTCGTTTCGTTTCATTTCTTTTTGGTTATTTTTGGGCATGGAAATTTTCACTAATTCTGCTTTTCATTCATTTTCATTGTTTCTCTTTTCGAAATGTATATTTATATACGAATATATATGTACATGTACATATGTATATGTTTATGTATGCTAGTATTATTTTGTGTTTGACTTTTTTTTTGCGACGCGACGAAACGACCGACAAAGCAAAAAGATTTAGCGGCTGCTTTTGCTTTCCTGCTACTGCTGCTGCTACTGTCAATTTGCTTTGCTCCCCCGCGAGCAGTATATTTTTTTTTTTTTTTTTTATTCGTTTGGTTTACCGCTGCTTTCTGCCCTATACAGTACTCCTCATCCTCTACATGCACACACAAAGAGAGCGAGCCGTTTTTCAATCTTACGGTTTTTGTTGCTGTTCTTAATTTTTCGACCACACGCTTTCACACTCACATTCGTGTGCGGCACCACACACGCAGGGTTGCACACGGCCAACAGCGAAGCGAAGGCGAATGGCAGCAGCGCCAACGGCAGATAAACACACTCAACTGTGTAGAACAGTGTTGCAAAACGGCCGACTTAGTTGCGGCCGGCCGGTGTTGCGCAGCGCGCAATTTGCGCAAAATTTAAAAACAAAGATGTAACACTAAACAAAGATACAGAAAATCAATCCCAATAGTACGCAAAATTAATATTTTTATTTTTGGTATTTCACATTCGTCACATGTTTTACTTGAACTGTTTATTTTCATATTGAATCACGAACGAAACATACATTATTTTCACAGTTCCCGTTTGAAGCGCAAGTTTTTGCGCTGCTAGCATACGACAACAAGAGAGACAGAGAAAGAAAGCGACGCGGCACCAGCTTAAGCGGGAGGGAGCACAGCAGTTGACGATAAGCAAAAGCACAAGAGACAATAGAGAGAGCGCCAGCGAGAAAGAGAGGCAAGTGAAACGCTGACAGAGACGTTTCATTTCGACAGTTTTGAATTACGGCGCCGCGTCGCGCCGCAACGAAGCGAATTGAGTTGAGCTGCTGTTAACCGATGCCGCCACTGTCTATGTTGGTTTAGCTTAACGCTCCAACAACAGCAACAACAACAGCAGCAGCAGCAGCGAGAACAACAACAACGACAATAACAGCACCAACACCATCACCTTCGTTCGACCGACAGAAAATTTTCAGTGAGGGTGTTGATGCCATTACCTTGGCCAGGGGGTGGTGGTGGTTGGAGTTGTTGCTGCTGCTGTTGTTGTTGTTGGTGTTAAAGGGGTAGGGGTATTGGGGGTTGATTTTGATGCCACACACACGCATATACGTACATTTATATATATATATATATATATACACATATATGTACATATATGTATGTTTGGCTTAGCAAGGGCGCACATTAACACAATATAAAAACAAAAGAGAAATCAAAATGAAAAAAAAAAAAAGTTCCATTGAAATTGCGGCGCTCTCCATGTTTACATATATGGCCCTCACACTCCGCTCCGCTCTCTGCACTAGTATTGGTTGCACAGTTTTTACAGTGTTCTGCAACTACTCAAAGAATTCCCCCGCACTACACACACACACACACACACATAGAGAGAGAGCTCTTACTCACACATACACATACATATACATTTATTGTTTATATTTATATTTCTTGTTAAATCTTTTTGCGCGTTTATTTTGGCTGTGCTGCAAATTTTTGGCTGCCTTTTTCAACCGATTCTCATTTACACACACACACAGAAGCACTACAACAAAACAGTTTCTTCTCTTTTTTGCACTTTTTCTGTGGGGTATTTTCCGCATTTGTTTTGTTGATTTCAACGCACTGCAAACGCTTTCACACTTACACATCACATTTTTGCACTTATACTAATTCGTTTCGATTATACTATATTTAATATATTAGTATGCTTGTAATATATTTATTTTAATTAAAGTTTTGCAACAAATTGCTGCTGCATTTAGTTTTGATGAGTTACGCAGTTTGCCCTTATGTTGCGCATTCTGCGCTTACGTTACTCATTTTGGTCTAACTTACGTGAGCGCATTATTGCGCCACGTTAACGCTCAAATTGCGTTTACGTTTTGCGTTAACGTTGGCGCAATTTAGACAAGTTTGAAATTTAAAAACAAATGAAAACTCATTCTGCTTTTCGCCAGTTGTATAAATTTTATTTTTATATGTATTATAAAAACTTGCAATATTCGCCTAAAACTACACAATAAACTTAACATTTAATTCTTACTGCATTCAAATGAATTATAAAACGCCAGCAAAACAAAATTTAGAAAAAAAAAATATATTTTTTTAAAAAAAAAAGCGCTTCATTTTAGCATATTGAATTATGTATATATTTTACAAAATATATATATTTTTGTTATTATGAAAGACTCAAAAGCAATATATTTTTATGTATTATGTGAATTGTTTATTATATTCAATGTATTATTTCTGAAGCGTCTTTTCAATTGTTTTCTCGTTAAATTTTCTTTGCTGGCAAATTGCTTGGGTTTTCATATGATTCAGATACATGCATATATATATCTACTTGCATAGCTCAGAATTTCTTGGGCCGTTATTTGTAGTTTTCACTTTTTTTTTCTGTCTGTTTTTCTGTATTCATTCTTTTTAATGTATAATTATCATACATGCTAAATATATGTTATTTAAATTAAATTTGTAAAAGTATGAAAAATAATAATAATAATAATAATAATAATAAAAAAAAAAATAATCCATTTGCAATTTTGATAAAGATTCTCGGATGAATTTACGATTCGAGTTGTGATCATTGATTAAGAGTTGTTGTTGTCTCAAGTCAGCGGAAAAATAGTTTTTCAACTTGAACTAAATTGTCATGATTTGTGCTAAATTATAATAATAATATTAATAATAATAATAATCATTATAATGATTATAATAATCATTGTTATGAGGGAGGAAAAATTAAATTGAACTTTCGTCTGTCTTCTTCTATTCTTCTTCATCATCTTCATCTTCTTCTTCTTCTTCTTCTTCTTCTTATATTCTTCTCCTTCTTCTTCTTGCTATTGTTGATTATTTGTCATTCCATGAACCTCCTTGAACTTCGGGTTCACTTGGAACGATCGCGTTTCGAGGGTTCCACCTGCTTGGCAAATTCTTCCATCACATCCTTGTAGATGACGGGGTCCAGATTGCGTCCCAGCATATAGATGAGCCACCAGTCGCCAATGTCGAGGCGACGGGACAGATCCCGGCAGGTCACCATGTTGATCATGCGGTTGCGAGCATTCAACAGACGTGGCCGGAACTTGGGCATGAAGATGATGCAGGCGCTGAGAGAACGGTTTGACGAGAGATGAATTGATTAGCTGAAGCTTGGCTTAGAGACATATTCGCCAACGCCACCACTTACCGGAACATCATCAAACCCACGAGCAGGATGAGCAGTATCCAATACCAGAACCAGATGAACACATAGGTCTTCTCATTCACAATATTGAGGGGCAGTATGCAAAGGGAATCGTGGGTCTGCAGTGAACCGCCGGACCCATACTTGTGGAATATGCACTTGGTGACTCTGGGGAACACATATACCATGGGATCGACACGCTGCTCCTGCGGCAAATCCGACAGGCCCATGATATTCGTGCCATACGACAGGAATTCGCCATCAAAGAACCGATTCATCAGATACATTTGCACCACGATATTCACCAAGCAGAGCACCTCGCATGCCCAATACCTGATCGCGTACAGCTTGTGGCGCTACATGGATATAGATACACATATAATGATGATCTTAGATCGATGTACATACATATATAGATAGTAGATCTCTCACCTTAATGTGCTTGATCAGATAGTCGAGCAGAGCATCCCGTTTGGCCTCCGTCTCCTCGCGCGTACAAATCGTTATGTTCAGACCCATGACGATCATACGCATCAGGCCTCCCTCGAATTTGTTCCACAGGAACTTGGGCGTATAGCAAGCCATGGCCTAGAAAATCACACAAAATACTTTTGGTTTACATAAATATTTAAACATATAAAGATTACTTTACATTGTGATACCTGATTTAATGATATTGCATATTCATAGTATATATTTGAATATACATACATATGTATATATAAGATAACGATTATTTTTGTACTTTTTCCGTTATTACTTAACAGCAGCTTAAAGTTCTGCCCACACGCTCTGCTAACTGTGTACATAAGCTGTTACTGTTAATTAACAGCGTCGAGTGCACGCTGTCAATTATTAATTCAATTAAACGAATTAACTGAATAATTACATTTTAATTTTAGCTTTTGTTAATTAAATATTATGCTCATATTTTACAATAAATTATTGAATGGAAATATGTGCATTATGAAATAAATATACCACAACCAGGTGTCCAGGGATACACCTTGCTCTCTTGCTGGAATGCCCTTGATGCAGTGCTGCGATAACAGCGCAGCCAACTTAACGTTAGAAAGTGCGCGGCTAAATTAATGTCGACGCACGGAGCCAACAAAATCTGCACAAGTCAATTTCGAATAGAATCGCAGCATTTTTGTTTTTGTTTTGTTATGTTTGTTGTTTGTGATTAAATGTGCTTAAAAATGTAATTAGCAATTGCAGCAATTGTGCGGGTGCGAGTGGGAGTGTTTTTTTTTTCTATTTGATTGCGAAAATCTATTCTTACGACGCCTTGCAGCGCCTTTGTTGTTGCGCTGTCTCGCTCACTCGTTCGTTCTCTTTGGTCAGCGGTCCCGATTTCGTTTTCATTTCGTGTGCGTGCGCGTGAGTGTGTGTGCTTTGCGTAAATCTATCATCATCTCATCATCATCAACATAATCGTAAGTAGTCAATTTAATACTTAAAATACCATTGTTACAATTAATATGATACCCTACAAATCATGTCTGAAGAGCTTAGATTTCAATAGGTAAGCAAGAAGACAAAGCCACGCATACACACATACATATACATATATACATACATACATACATACATATATGTATGCATTTTCTTACTCTGTCTAGCATTCAAATATCCAATCAGGGGACTTTAGCTGTCGAAGAAGCAGAGGCGAAAAAGTTAACGAAGATCAGTTCTGATTCTGATTTGATATTTGACTCGTAGTTAGTTGCATGGTTGCATCGAACATTTGTTTCGATCGCGCAATGCAAGTTGCATTGCATGAGGCTGTAAAGAAGTTCGCTCTCTTTTGCTTCGAGCATGTTTGAGCAGTGTTGTGCTGTGTTGTGTTGTGTTCGAAGCTTGTGATTTTCTCATAGAGCGCTGGTTCGATGCCTAAACTGTTGGGTTTAAAGCAGAGCTTTTGAAAGTTTTGACTCAGAAGTGCTGTCAACGGCAACGTCGAGTGATTCTTGACTTTGTAAAGCTACTGAAAGCTGTATGAAGATCGCTGTTAGCTGCAATCTCTTGAAACGTGATTGGGCAATTCATTAACAGCTTGAAGCTGACATTAGACAAGAGCTTTGCAAAGCTTGAAAGCTGCTGAATATGTGTGCTTAACAATCTGATTGTCATTGTTCGTTATTGTTGCCATTTAGCATCTTTGTATGTACACATACATATCTCTGGAATTTCGCACTTTTTATGTAAATTATAATTATTATATTTTTGCTTCCTCTTCCTCCTCGTCATCTTCTTCTGCTTTCGGTTGCTGTTGTTTAGCAGCTGTCGCTTTGACTGCCACTATTGTTGCGCAAGCGAGAAGCAATCATGCTTGATTGAGCAGATGCTTGACAATACAATGACCCATTCCCCCACCAATGCGCTGATTCACCCCAACCATCTCACCCCCCTCTCTCTATCTCTCTCTATCACTCGCTAATTAGCCCCACTATATAGCTATCTCGCTTGCTGTGCCTGTTCCCCCAACTATCCTCCCAATTTGCCATAATACGCACGCATTCAATTGAGCTTCATTGAAGTAAAGCTTTTTTCAACAGAGTATCATACATATGAACAAATGTACAGTGTATGTGAGGGCATGCATTTGTATATGTGTGGCTTTGCGTGTCAATTGAGAGTAGAAGAGCACGAGAATAATCGAGATCGCGAGATTTCTATAATATAGCTAGAGATATAGCTCAAAAGAAAACATGAAAAGACTGAATATAGCATAGAGCTAAGTACAAATTTAAATAGAAAAGTAGTAGTGAACCTCTCCTTTTCTAGTTTTCTAAAAAAGTTTTGCCAAAACTTCACAGTTTTGTATTCAAAAAATTTACGACCTCTATTTTTTGACTATTTTCGAATCTAGGACTCTTAATTAGCATTCTGCTTTTTATTTGAGGTGTTTCTGATGATTATCTCCCGGGATATGGCCCAAAGTGTGCCAAAAATGGAGTTTTCTAAGATCTTAGCCTCCTTATAACTTTGAACTTCCATAACTTGGTCAATTTTCAACCGATTTTGATGAAATTTTGATTTTTGTAAATGGTTTTGATACCAGTTTAAATCTGCATTCGAATTTTGTTCAAATTCGGCGTTTTTAATTTTTCGAGTTTTTTGTCCGTTTTTGCATATTAACCCCTTAGCAAAATCATCAAAAATCAAAAAATTTTTTACACCAATTTTTTGACTCCGATCGATTTTAGGACTCATAACTCACATTTTGCTTTTTATTTGAGGTGTTTCTGATGATTATTTCCCGGGATATGGCGCAAAGTGTGCCAAAAATGGAGTTTTCTAAGATCTTAGCATCCTTATAACTTTAAACTGTCATAACTTTGTAAATTTGCAACCGATTTTGGTGGAAATTTGATTTTACTTAATGGTTTTTTGTATCAAATCGTTAATCGTTTATAAAAAATGTTCCGTATCTATTAGATATGTCAACTTACCTGAAAGAATAGCACGAAGCACACCCATTGATAATAGGTATAATACTTTCTGGCATCCCTGTCATTGAAGTCATTGGCAACACCAGGATGCGCTACCTCGCGACCAACCTAAAACGAATAAAAATTTGTTGTGTTCCTTAGCGATATCATTCTAGAACCCTCTCCATAAATTAGAAGCTCATTAGGCATATACTAGTCTATTCATTTAGGAACTCTACGCTCTTATCAAGAGCACTTTAAAAGGTTCAAGAAAGAGTAGCGGCACACATGTTGGGATATGTAGGTTGATGTACATATGTATGTATGCATGGTAAGTACATTGCGATTATTTTTGCTGGGATTCCAGGAATTGTGCAAAAGGTTTCTTTGCCGACTTCCTGCCCCTGTTGAAATATGAGACTCCCGTCGCGCTGCCGCTGGGTATTCAATATTTTCCGTTGTTTTCACTGTCTCTGTCTCTTCTTCTCGATCACCTTTTCTGTTTTGTTGCCGCTATTAATCGTATTTTTTTTCTTTTTTCATTCTCTTGGCTGTGATGCTTTTTCTTGTCCTTTATTTTTGAGCTTTTGGTTGGGTTTTTATTTTGGGTCACAACCCGATGTGCAATTTGAATCGGTGCGGCGCGTCCTTCCGCTCGTTGTTTTCGATCGCACCGCCGCAGCCCGACATCGTCCGACAACGCCCAGTTTATAATTGCTTTATAGCCGGAGCATAAATATGCACATATTTATGCTTACAGACAACAGATCCCCACACTCAAGAACGAGGAGGAACGTCGTCGTCGTCGTCGTCGACGAATTATAGCATGTATTACATATCATACAAATGAGAAAACAACGTAC
This sequence comes from Drosophila quadrilineata, assembly GCA_018150725.1. Lineage (NCBI taxonomy): Eukaryota > Metazoa > Arthropoda > Insecta > Diptera > Drosophilidae > Drosophila > Drosophila quadrilineata. The sequence continues at coordinate 22,872,949 of JAECWN010000432.1, read as the reverse complement.
GTGATCGGCCTACGTGAGGATACATGCCATACATGCAGACAGATGAACGGACGAACAGACAGACGGACGGACGGATGGATGGATTGGTTGAATGTGACATGACAGGGCAGGCAGAGCCATCCATCTTTGGGTTGAGCGAGTCGACAGCTGAAATTCGGATGCTATATTGTTTTTGTGTAATGCGCTTGCTTGTGGAGACTTGTGGAGACTTGTGGAGAGATACTGAAAGTGCATTTGCAGCAGTATTTCAAGTGCCATATCGCGTACATATAAGTGCAATCAAACACGAAATAGGCAAAGTTTGCGAATGGAGACTTGTGGAGACATACGAAAATTGCATATCAACATTTTTCCAACAATATTAGCAAATTTTGACAGTGGAGACTTTTATGGATGTTCAATATTTGCTTAAAAAAAAAACACGTTTTTGAACGGCGACTTTATTTACTAACTGAATGAATGAGCACAACGTAAGCACTATTGCAAATTTGTAGACTCGTCACACAACCAATAGCTGATAATTCTGCTTGTAAATCTTGTGTAGAGTTAACGAGTTTTCAACTTTGTACTCACTACAAAACCACTTAGACACTTGAACGCATAGTCGAGTTGAATTTGATAGATGAGTGTAGACTTACCTGTCGATTGAACGCATCGGGCATGGTGAACGTGCTGTGGATCCAACAGAAGGTGTTCACCACATGCGGTGGTATGCCATTCACAATGCAACTGATTGGCTGCCCCACATATTGAGTGGCCGTTATAATCAAACTGCATGTGAGCAACAGTACGGTTGTGAAGGAATTGTGGAGTCGGAATACAGCATTATCCGTCTGTATGTCCTGCCACTTGAGGTAGCTCTTCAGGCTACCCAATAGCTTATACATCTTGGCACAGTTGGGTTGAACAACAGTTGTCTAAAGTATATAGTGTAGAGATTTTTTTCAGCTGTAGGATTCACTGCAATGGTGGCAGTGTTGTATAATGTCACGTTGTACAATTTTCTTTATTTTTTTGTATTTAGATTATTTCGCGTTTCTTTGTTTTTCCTTTGTTACTGTGGCTTCGCGAACGATGCATATCAAAATGTCAACTGCAATGATAAGATGGCATAACAACGTCTCATTAAGTCTCCAAAGAAACATAGGTAGTAATTAAAAATAAAATGGGAGAGTGAAATGTGGAGAGTTGTGCAAAAGTTGCGGAGAAAAGGTTACGTTTAGTGTGTAGAGTTGTCTATAAAAAAGCCGTTTTGAACTGTGTAGAGACTGTGGAGAGTCATGTAAAACCTGTGACGAAATGTTCAAAATGCTTGTGTAGAGTTGCGCATAATTGTATTGATTTAATGTCATTTGTTGCAGCAAATACAAATCTTTCAACGCTTGGAGACCTTGTAGAGTTGTTAAAAATAGCTAAGATCAAGTAACTTGAACTTTGGCTCGTAGTATTTCTAGCTGTTAAACCTTATCACACTCTATATAATATCTAGGTAGATCTGAGTGTATGTATAAGTGCGTCTAAATGTATCTTTCGTATGCATAGTACATTTGTATTTGTACGGTACATTTGCTTGATTGGAAAACGTGTCGAGCGCTTGATTGAAGTGGGCCGAAAAATGTAAATTTTTTTTTGTTATGCCCCTCAATGTTATCAGAAGTCAAACATGCGACTGTCACACAAAAACTTAACTTCACTTGCCTAAGGTTTGTGTTTTATTATTATTATTATTATTTATTTGGCGACAATAGTGATACAATGAGTCGCTCTCTGTCTCTCTAATTGATGCTAAATTTAGTGTGTGATTCTTTGGGGTCGACTATTGTGATTGAGCGAGAGCGAAAGCAAGCATAAATCAACTAATAGAATCTGCAGACAGCTTCAATTTCAATTAAAGACAGCGCGACCACTGCACTGAAAATTGATGCGCCATCTCATCATTTAAATATCCAATTGGCATTTGCTCTACTTGCATGGCCACCTCAGTGTTCCGCCCTCCCCCGGGCCACACACACAGCTCGCATTGATACAAGTTGAATGGACTCGCAATGCGTTGATCTTTGCCTGATTGACCCGTTGATCACGTTGTAATGATCGATACTCGACTAGTGAAATTTGACAACAATGTAGGAGAAGTGAAATTTGACAACAATGTAGAAGTAGTGAAATTTGACAACAATGTAGGAGAAGTGAAATTTGGCAACATGAAAATTGACCCCAGAATTGAAAACTTCCTCGCTTGCTTTAATTCGCTTGCTATGCCTACTCTCTCTCTCTCTCCCTCTCTCTCTCTCTCTTTTTGTCTCTCTGCCTCTCCCTCTCTCGACTCTATTCTTTTTTGTTTTCCTGTTTTTGTTTTTGCCACACGCTTCGCTGACTACGGACAAAGCAACTAAAAACTGCAGCCGCAACAATTAACCGCAACAACAACAACAACAACAGCTGCCACAAATAGTCCAACAATGACCGACAACCACCACCTCCAAATCCTCCACCCCTCTCTATATATCTACGAATTGCCCTTCCTCCCACAGACACAGACACAGACACAGACACATACACACAAAGCATTTTCATTGCCAAGGCCATGAGCAGCCCGACACTTCATGTGCGAAAAATTGCAATTTATATGCCCATGCCGAGGGGATTTCTGGGGGTCCATGGAGAGGAGTGTTTATGTGTTTGGCTTTAGGGGGGGCTGCTCTAGAGTGCAGGTGTTAGATTGCAAAGGTCGTCAAATGTCGTATTAAATGCCTTTTACGTGCCTCAACCAAATGCAGTTTTTGATGTCGGTAATCTCTGCCTGACAGACAGTTACCCTGTAAAACAATCTCATAATAGAGTATACCCAGTTTTTAAGCAGTGTTCACATTGAGTACACATTCGTGTACTCTGATCGCATAACTCATTATTAGACAGCTTCAATTGAATACAGGGTATCTCTGAGTAGTACATTTTTTATGGCAGGCCAAAAATGCTAGAGGGTATCTCTTAGACGTACAGCCAACATAAATTGAGCAATTCCGTTGCATAAACTGAAGAGTTTCAACATCTATGGCAGCTTTAATTTGCTACAGGGTATCTCTTAGTAGTGCGTTTCGTATAACAGCTCAAATATGCTACAGGGTATCTGTTAGTCCAACGAAAAACATAATTACAGCACTTCGCGAGACTATTCTCGAAAGAGTAGACATTTTACTACGATTTTTCAGATCTCTGGTCACACTTAACTGTGTCCTGCTTACTACAGGGTATACGTTAGTCGTGCCGTGGCCTCTCAAGCAACTGCTGCAACATGATTTACATGAGTTGGACTGTTGTTAGGCAATTAGAATGTGACTACGACTTTACACGTTTAACCTTAACATGAATACACTCAGACTGTCTACATCACTCTCTCTCTCACTCACACACACACATTTGACCTCTCTATCTCTCTCTCAATCACTGTGCTTCTCACTCACACCTGCTGTCAATCAAAGCGTCTGTAAACCAGTTATAGACTTTAAGCTTCAACAGCAGCAGCAGCAGCTTTAAATATTGTGACGTCACGCGAGATTTCTCTATGAAAGAAGTGAAAAAAAAGAGAAAAAAAATGTTTAGTTAATTGCATTTGGATTGTTTGCATTGTTATTGCAGCTGTCCAAAGAGTTGGCAACACACAAAAACCGGAAGTTCTTCCATCCGCTGGACTAACGATGTCTCTCTCTCTCACTCTCACTCTCACTCTCTCTCTTTTATTATCTCTTCGTGCCTCTTTAACTCCCTTGACTTGACAGCTGCCAACGAAAAACCTTAGTTAGCATCCAACAGCGAGGGCAGTTTAAAACATTCCTAACACTGTTCGCCTACTTCGCTGCCTCTCTCTCTCTCTTTCTCTATCTATCTCTCTCTCTCTCTCTATCTGTGTTTTGTCTTAAATACCTCAAATCGTTGTTGTCTACACCGCCATTGAGGTGCGCACGACAAACCGCGGAGACTTTTGAAACAAAAGTATATAAAAAAAAAAACGGGAGACAATGTTACGCTCAAAAGGAGAAAAAAAAACAGAGCGTTGTCTCTGTGCATGTTTCAATTGACCATTTCCGTTTGCCACAGGGGAAGAGACAGCAGGAGAGAACAAGAGGAAGAGAAAGAGAGAGAGAGAGAGAGAGAGAGAGAGAGAGAGAGAGAGAGAGATAGAATGCATGAAAGAGTGCTAACAACATATGAGAAACATCTTTAGATGATTGCAAACTCTACAGATGCTTCAAGCAACAGCAACAACAGCAACAACAAATTATATAGAAAAGACAGTTGGCAGCGATCTCAAATCGTGCCAGAGCGAGATAGAGCTATAAAAAGGCAGCATATGCATATGCATATGCTCAAAGGGGGGCGAACGAAAGATGAGAAGATGATTTGAGTATTGAAGTGTTGTTGTTGTTGTTGTTGTTGTTATTACTGGCAATGAATTGCCATAAAAGTGAAGAACAATTAAAATGTAGAATGAAGAAGAAGCTTGGGAGTTGTAGTACATTAATTGAACGAACATACAAACAAACAGAAACACGTTAAAGCAGAAAGAAAACGTAAAGCAAATAGCAAAAAAAAAAGAATATGTATGTAAAACTTTCCATAGGCGGCGAATAGAGTCTAGCATGCGTTTAATTATGAATTGCATATTGAGCTTATCAGTAAAAGCTGCTCTCCCTCTCCCTCCCTCTCTCTCTCACTCTCTCACTGTCTCAGCTCCCCCCTCATTCACACACTCACGTCCACACAGCATCTCAAAGGCAACCATACTTGCTGAGAAACAAATAGGGAAAAAGGAAACTGCAAAGCAAGAGCAGCAGCAGCAGCAGCAGCAGCAGCAGCAGTAGCATTTAAAGAATATTATGGCACTTACGGCAATAACAAAAGTTCTCCGCGTTGGTCTGCTGCCTTCTTCGTGTTGTAGTTGTTGTCAGCGCAGCAGCTGAAGCTGAACTTTCATTGTGTTGTTGCTTCCCTTATTTATTTTGGTGCTGCAAATCAGCTGCCAGGTGTGCTGTTGTTGTTATTGTTGTTGTTGTCGTCAAATTTGCATAAGCACAGACACAAACCCACACACATACACAAGCACACTCACTCACAACTGCATACGGGGGCGCATGCACACTCATTCACTCATTCACTGACTCTCTTCCTCTCATACACACACGCACACAGGCAGGAACAGGTTCTGCGTCAAAGGTTCTTTTGCTATCGTTGTCGTTGTCGTTGTTGTTCTTGTTGTTTTGCTTTTGATGTTCCTTTGCCTTTAAATATTGTTTATTTCTGTATTATTTATTGGATGTTCGTTGAAATTGTTAACACGTTGCAATGTTTGCTGTTGTTGACGTTGATGTTGTTGTTGTTGTTGCTTTTATCGCGCGCGTTGCGTTGCACGCGCAACTTTTAATCAAAAGAAAAACCGCGCAACTAAAAAAAAAAACGAATTCAAAAATCAGTTTAGAGGAAATAGCCAAAAAAAAATAAAAAATCAGACACCGATTGTCGTTGTGTATCTCAAACTGAGTCTGTCACCAATTCGCACACACATTAATCATATATAGTATGAATTCTTAGGCGATACTTTATATAGTATATACACACGTTGTTGAATGTATTTGTTGTATTGAAAATTAGAAAAAAAAAATTCAAAAAAAAAATTCGAAAATAAAACAAACGAAAGAGAAGAACCAAAGTGATCAAACAAAAACAATGTATAAGAAAAGAAAATAGTAGATAGTATTATATATTATTATTATTATATATATTTTTTTTTGAGCTCGCTTTTGACTGTGCGCTCCGGAATGGCTTTTGTAGTGAGCAGAGCCCAGCACACGCTGCTGTCGCCGTTGACTGCCGTGCGCTGGCTTTTCGTTGTCTCGTTTCGTTCCGTTTTTCGTTTGTTTCGTTTCGCTTAAAACGTACGCGCTGCTCGCCCTCGACTCTCTGCTGCTGTCGTTTCAGCTGCTGTGATGCGTTGCGCTCAACAAACAGAACGTACTCAAAACAAGAAAACTCAATTCACAGCTTCAAACCCATCCTCTCTCTCTCTCAATTAACCAACAGCGCGCGCTCTCTCTCTCTCTCTGGCAGCGCTGCGTGCTCTTTTATGCTAGCATATGCTTATGTATGTGTGTGTGTGTGTGTGTGTGTGTATGTGCTTATGCGTAAGCTAGCTGCGTGCTGAGTTAAGCTCTCAGTTCAATGAGAGTTGTTGTTGGTTGTAGCTTAAAAAGCTTTTGCTCACTTGCTGATCGCAGCATAAAATTAACAATTGCACTGCAATTACATACTCACTCGTGTCTGTGTGTGTACGCACACGCAGCTCACGCTTTGTAAATTACTCTCTCTGTTTGCCGCATGCTCTCTTTCTCTCTCTCTCTCTCTCTGTGTTTCTGTCATTACCACTCTATCTCATTCCACTCACTCTCTTGAGCTGCACTTTAATTTCATTTGATTTGGGCATTTTCAACTCGGTTTCTTTTTCGTGTCTTGGTTACAATTTTTGATTACTTGGTTTCTTTTTTTTTTAATGTGGTTTGACCAGCTGTATTGGCTATGGGTGGTGGGAAGGGAGGGATGCAGGGTGGTATCGTGGTAGGTAGGTGAGTTAATGCTTTAGTTTTGTTGTTGTTGTTGTGAATGTTTCGAATTTCACGATGTTCTCTGTTTGTTGCGTTTACCTTTTGCTTTAGTTCAATTTTATTTTATTTTATTTTATTTTTTTTGGTTGTCTTTCTGTGTCCAATTTAAAGTCACGCCAATATGGTAACATTTTGAAAGGTAAGGTTTTTTTTTCTTCGTTTTGTTGCTGTGATATAAAATGAGGCAAGAAGAAAAACTGGAAATTCAAATGGTATTGGGTTGGATACCTCCTTGTTTCGTTTGGCATTTTCGTCGTGGACTTACGGCCAAGGCGACTAGTGTATACCCTCTCTCGATTATAGTGATGGAGTTAAGTATATTAAGATGAAATTAAGTGAAATAGAAGATGTTTTTTTTTTAAGAGACATATTATTCACAACTTGTAGCTATATAACTATCGTAAGCCTATCGGTTTAATTTAAACTATTTATTCGAATTATCACATATGGAAATCATATCATATTTAACATTTCTCTTTGGCTCTTCTTCTTCTAATCTAGTTCCATAGGCAATGTTCCTTTGAAATTACATGCCTTTGAACCATACACCATAGTTAAGTGACCCTTAATTACGCTTCATTTAATTATATACAACATCTTTACCCTGAGAGAAATCTCTGAAAACTGACGAATTATAGCGACTACTGTATACTCTAAAATGTCGTTTTATCTAACTATTGCTCATGAACACGCGTCCGTCCATACAGACTAGTCAGGTGTTTGTGGGAATTCGATGTGATATTGTTTATTGTCTATTTTGTAAGTGGTTGTCATAAATATAGTGACAACTATTAGATCAATGTCGAGAAAGTTTTCATATGATTTATCAGCAGTACTCCAAAAAACATGCATACAACGGTTTACGGAACTTCAGAGACAATTTTTTATATTTAACATATTGTTTTATAAATCATTTTAGATTGTAAAAATTATTATCAAAAGTTTGTATGTACATACATATGTATGTATGTATGTATTGTGTATGTTCATATGTTCCGCTCACAGTTCATCAGTCATGCAATATGGCGTCACTCGGGTTACAGTTATTCGTAGGGTAGTTGCTGAAGTTAATTTTATAAGGTATGCCAGCCAACCACCCGCTGATCCAAACTCGCCTCCCCTGCCATGCACCGCCCTGCCCTGTCCAGCCCTGCTCTGCCCTGTCCAGCCCTGGCAACGACTAAAAGCAATATCATGCAGCGTGCTCGTGGTTTGCCTTTTTAAGGTATTTTCTTTTGTTGTTGTTAACTTCACTTTTGTTAACCTTTTTTATATTGTAGTTTGTTTTTTTATTTCTTTCATTCATTTTTTAAGGTATTTCGGTCGTGTCTTTTCGGGCACTTTTAATGGTCACAAAGTAAATTGCGCATTTCGGTAAGCTTGAAATGATTCAAGTGCGTTGTCATTACATACAGACAGATACATATATGTATGTATGTAGATACATATTATAAGCATGCATACATACATACCTTTTAAGATAGATTGTCTGCTTACATGAGTTTGAAGTGTGATCTTGAGTCGGATTATATCCACAAAAATGCAAAAGTTTTGAAAGTCCGTTAATTTTTGAAAAAGTTGTGGCTTCTCAACGTTGTTATGGCCGTTGTTGTTTGCCTAAAGTATATTTGCTATAAACTCTAAAAAGGACCTGGAGATCTTTCGACCTATACCTAACGAAACTCATTTATCTTTAGGAAATTCAGATCTTAAAGCTTTTTGATTTCTATATAAATCTTGAGTACAGCTAAGACTTAGTAGCTGTATCGAATTTCATAACCATATCTTGCATAACACTCGAGTTACTTGAGGTGTACTATAGCCAATTGTTCTAAAAGTATCTGAAGAATATAGAATAGAGAATAAGTGTTAGAGATCAGCATTTTAGATGATAGCTCTAGTATATATAAGGAAATCAGGATTTCTCAAATCATACCATTTCAAACTCGTTGATCTTTAGGCTACATAAACCGCAATCTGTTCGATATCTATACAAAACAGAAGTATAGCCATGGATGAACAGTTCTACTAAATTTCGTATCTATAACTTGTTTAACACTTGAGTTACTTGACGTCCACTATGGCCTATAGGCATCTAGGGGGCATCTAGAGAGGTTTAAGGAACAAATGGAGAGGAAAAAAGAAAGAGTAATAGTTTGAAAAACATTTGAAGTGCTATTAATGAGCTGAAAACAAGCATTAGCTGTGCCCTCTTGTGGCATGCCACTCAATGCGGGCCTGTCTTCAAGTACGTGCGCGGAAAAATCAAGAAAATTTTTAATGACTAAAGCAAGACATGTCCCCAAAATGGGACGTGAACCATATAAAGTGATCGTTTGCCTCATTACGTAGCGTTTTTGGGTTTCGGTCTTGGACAGGCTGATCAGGAGTTGTCAGTTGAGTACATAAAACGATGGAGAGGGGCAGAGAGGGAGAGAAGTGTGGCCAGATCGCTGACAATGCTGAATACTGCTCGCAAACCAAATGTTGGCACAAGTCGAAGCATAAAAAATGCTGCTTTCGCTTTGTGTAGGTATACATACATATATATGTAGGTATTTGTCTCCAACAAAGTTGAATGAACCCATTGCTGGCTGCGCTTCCAATAAGAATTCCGAAACGTGGAGCCTCAGCTAACCAGAGATGGGAGTGGGAGCACTTGGCAACCATACAAAGCAACCTTCAATGCATATGTACATGTGTATGTATGTAAACCTGTTGCTGTTATGCCTATGTTAAGGTTGCCAGGCAAGCAGAGTTAACTATCGATACATATCGATATGCATAGCAAAAGGATGCGGAGCACAGCTGACAGGTTAGGCCTAGAGCTAAGAGAGCCACAGTGCAGACAGTTTGCGTGAGAGAGAGAGACACTGTCTTGCCTAGAGCTAGTCAGGTAAAGAGAGCAGACTGAAACTGAAACAGAAACAGAAAGGCAGACAAACACACATATAGATAGCCATGGCAACGTGTTATATTAATTGGCGCTCACTCTCTCGCTCTCACGTCTAAACCAAGTCTCTCTCTATGGTAGTCTCGTCATCGCCATCGCCATCGGTTGTCTGGTTGCGCTTGAAACGATTGGAAACGAAGTTAAGCCAATGCTTCAGTACGAGCTTGGCATTTGTTGACGACGCTGACCGCAACACGACTTCAAAACTTATCATTGTGTGTATGTGTGTGTTTGTGTGTGTGTGTGTCGCAATCACCTACATACATACACGAACAACTAAAGTCAATTTGTAGTTGTAACTCCAAATTAAATCAAAGACAAGCGAAAAACAAAAAAGTCAAAGGAAAGCAGAAACACAACAACAACAATGTCAACGCTGACGCTGCTGTTCGCTGCGCTGCTTTTGTGCTGCTGCTGTTTGCGCTGCAATTTGGCCATCGATTGTTACGTGTGCGATGCGAGCGACACGAAGAATCCATTCCAATGCGGCGAATGGTTTGATCGCTTCGATCAGCCGGATATCGAGCCACAGAACTGCTCCAGCGTCCATGGCGCCCAGTTTTGTGTGAAGCATGTGGGACGCTTTGAGGGCGGCATCGGCGCCAAGCGATTCTGCAGCTCCAAGGATTTGGGCAACTATTGTGACTATGTGCGCAACAAGGGTGATCGCATGGATTATCGCAGCTGCATCTATACGTGCGACACGGATGGTTGCAATGCCGCAACAACAACAACAACAACAACAATACGGGGACTCATCTGGGGTGTGGCCATTGCGCTGCTTATGATCTGGCAACGCTGCTAACTTAGTTAGTTAACTAAGAGAGAGAGAGATGGAGATGAAGAGAGAGAGTCGATGTGACGTAGAGCGCACAGCATAACAAACATAGCTTTTTGTAAACAAAGTACACATACAAACGCACACTCACACAACTGTAACAAATTAATTTAATGTTTTTTTTATACGTCTGATCATAAGTTTAAGTATTTTTTTTTGTTTTTTTGTATTATTTGAAAGTAAAGTTTCACGCACACAAACGTAACGCAACAGCATGGTATGAAATGGGATATGGAACAGCTGGGCCGCTCGCAAGAGCGCAAGAGCGCGAGAGCGCACGAAACGCAATGGGAAACGAAACGAAACGCTCTGAAACGAAATGGCAAAGGCGCGATGTTGAAATGAGCGCGTGTTACGCGCGCGCACAGGTGAGAGACATATGGTTGGTGGATATGGGAGGGTGGTGGAGGGGGCTAGCAGTAGAGAGGGAGAGATGGTCGGGAGGGGGTAATCGATAGCTTTTGCGGCAACATTTGTTAATCGGCAGATTGATATCGGCAGCTTTGTGGCATCCGCTGCAGTTGCAACGTCGTCGTCGGCGACGACAACTTGTGACACACTTAGACGTTGACTGTTTTGAAAGTAATCGATGTTGTTGTTGTTGTTGTTGCTGCTGTTGCGCCTTGAATTGTGTTAGAACCTCAAGTGACCCCCAAGTAGGCTGTCTCAGCGCTTGCGTCTCATCGGCAAATGTATTGCAAATCGAGAAAATTAATTGAGAAATAATAAAGATTATAAAAATAAATATCCATACATATGTATAATAGAATTGTTATTGACATTTTCATTATGCGCAATATCATTTAATCCAGCTCAATTCACCGTTGATCATTGGCGGTACGCCTTGGCCTGATGTCTATAAAGCTCATCGCAATTGAGACAACCTGTTGCCTGTTAAATACCCTAACCGAGACAATATTGGAGACCTATCAGAACTCGGCTCAGCGCGATGCTAAGCTACTGAAAATTGGTATAATTGTTGCTTTCAGATAAATCTATAACATACTTTACACCGCATTTATATAGCTTAACATTTGTGGAAGTTACCTATGTGAACTCAGCTTTGGCTAAGACTACGTTGTTCAAATTGTGTATACTCAATTTTATGTTTTGAATCTATCATATACTTTATACAGCATTTATATAGCTTAACATTTGTGGAAGTTACCTATGTGAACTCAGCTCTGGCTAGGACTGTGTTCTTAAAATTCGGTATACTCACTGCTCATCTCAAGAGCATTCATATCAAATCGAAATTCAACAGATCATAATACCATAAATGCTATAAATGTAAATAAATAGACAACTGCTTATAATTCTCAGTGTATTTCATCTATAGTTTTCGGGGTTTCTTATTGCGGTTCTAGTTGGAAACGCCGCCCACGTTGCCCCAAAATCAATTGGTCTGTACCAATTTCATGTCAAGCCATGTATGTTAGTATAGCATATCAGCTCATTGCGTAATTGTCTAAATTGAAGTCGCCTTGAGGCGCTATCATTGTCATGCGGCGCTAATTTGAGGCAACTACCTATCCCATTCTACCTCCAACCTGCTCCCACTAGCGCTCTCTCTATCTCCTGGGCGGACGTTCTGAAGTAAACATGAAAAAAAAAACGAAGACATCTCAAAATCTCGCATACAGAATGTTTCCATTTAGTGATCATTTTCTATAATTTGTGTATTTTTGTTTGCCTGAGAAGGGGAGAGGAGTACTATGTTATATATAAATTTATACTTGTTGTGTGTGTGTTTTTTCTGGTTCTAATCGACGCTTGTTTGGGTGGCTGGTCCCTCTTATCAGTTGGGGCTTCTTCACGAATCTACGTGTGAGAGAGAAACGCGGAGAGCATTCGACAAAAAAGAGAGTCGTAATATTCCCGTGGATCCCTACACTTGATTTCAATTGACTTCTTTGACATTGCCTCATCAGCAGTAACATTATTTATACAATTTTATATATACTACATATATACAATTGTGTGGAGAGATCTCTGAGCAATGAACTCTTAATTTTTTTTTTTTTTTTTTTTTTTTTTTTTTTTTTTTTGAAAATTATGTAGTTTCTGGGAAAAGAACTATATACGTATAATGTTTGCTTCAAGATTTATCTACGAAGTATTTTTTGTAAACATTTCTCGTTATGAGTTATTTTCAAATACCACATTGTGAAACTATCTCTGTATCTTCTCATTTGAGATTTTTGCTGTATGTAAGCTGCTAATAAACGTTAGTTGAGTGTATAATCTAAGGTATTGATGTCATTGAGTGTTTCTACAAAATCGAAATTTACATATGTATATTATATTCGAAGTGATATTTCTAGGCCATACCCTGTAAACATGCAATTCATTGAGACTTTCAGATATTCAGAAAATGAAGAGAGTTTTGAAACTTTAAAAATTTTCATATATTCTCTTAGAAGTAATATTTCGAGCTAAGCCAGGGGTATACTCTATACTCTATATATATACTCTATATATACTCTATACTGTATACTCTATACTCTATATATACTCTATACTCTATATGTATATTTCTGTACAACTTGTAGTTGCTCAAGAATTAGAATTTTTTTTAATCTTTCAACATTTTTTATTCTGTTTATTGCATTTTTATAGAGTATTTGCAAGTCGATCAGTCGCTTTTTGTTGTACTTTTTTTTCGTAGTTTTTCTAGTAAGCAAAGTTGATGGCAAAAAGGTCAATAACATTAGCTGATACTTGGCTAGACGGACTAGATGAAGCACGATGGGGAAGTTTTTTGGGGAAACTCAAAGTTTTTCGAATGTAATGCGGGCGGAGGGAGGAGGAGGAGAGCCAAGGAAAAAGGGAAATGTAAAAATGGCAGCAGCTCAAGGTCATTGCCAATGCAATGCAGACCAAAACAAAGAACAACTCGAGAAAGGGAGATACATTCATATATATAGTATGTATATAGAGAGGGAAACAGAGAGTGAGAGAGCATGTTGAACAATAAAAATAGAAATGCAGCCACATAATGAAAAAAGTGAAATGAAAACGGAAATAGCAGCAGACGGCGGGCAAAAAACAAACATATATATGTACGACTCTCAAAAGTGGTACTGGAAAATGCGAGAAAAACTCTGAAGAACTCAGAAAATTCGTGAAAATGTGAAAACATGAGAAGCTGCCAGACGATATCGTAAAAACCGACATTAGAACGTGCCACATGTGGCAGACACACACACACACACACACAGAGTTGCATGCAACACGCATACATATAGACAGACAGTCGGACTGTAAACAACCCTCGCTATATGCTATGGAGGGCAACCCTATATCATTGCCACAGCTGCGGTTCCTCTTCCTGATTTCGAACCGAAAACTACGCAATGCATTTCGTTTCGTTTCCTGGAAACAAAACTCGGCAATTTGGCCGTTTTTATGACCATTCGATTCATTCCAGAATTTCATCATACGATTCTCTCTAGGATTCCGAGTGGCGACGCAATAGGGCTGCTGCGTCGTCATTCTGACTTGCCACAAGGGTTGCTGTCTCGACCTCACACCGCCTGATCCTGTGAGCGAAATCTGCAGCACACAGAGAGTGCAACCCACTCAAGAGAGAGATAAAGAGAGAGAGAGTACCGTTAGAGAGACGTATGCACCACATTGAGTGCAAAGCGGTCCTTTGTCCTTTGGTGCTATGCGCATCCTTTGTCTGGCGTACTGTACTAAACATTTCCGAGTCGAATCCTGATACTGACCTACGGCGTCATTTGATTTTCACTCGCCTTCAAAAATGTCGTCATCATCCCCCCCCCCAACGAGGAAAACATTTCGCAAATCCCGGAACAAAGAACGAACAAAGCGAACAACGCAATATGCGAAAACAAAGCCAAAAAAAAAAAAAAAATCAAAAATATCCCAAAATGAAAATCGACGCGTAACTTCCCCAAATATTTCCCCCACCCACATCTATAAGGTTATACAAACTGTTGGCGTGCCCGAGACAAAGACTTTTACAAATTTAAATAAAGCTAGAAATGCCAATAACATGACTCTGATATGCGATCCCTCATAACTTGGTCAATTTTCAACCGATTTTGATGAAATTTTGATTTTTGTAAATGGTTTTGATACCAGTTTAAATCTGCATTCAAATTTTGCTAAAATTCGGCGTTTTTAATTTTTCTAGATTTTTGTCCATTTTTCTATACTTACCCCTTGTAAAAATCATCGAAAATCAAAAAATTTTCGACCTCTATTTTTGGACTGTTATCGATTCTAGGACTCTTAACTAGCATTTTTCTTTTTATTTGACGCCTTTTTGATGAGTATATCCCGAGATATGGCCCAAAACGTGCCAAAAAGGGAGTTTTCTAAGATCTGAGCATCCTTATAACTTTGAACTTCCATAACTTGATCAATTTTCATTCGATTTTGATGAATTTTTGATTTTTGTAAATGGTTTTGATACCAGTTTAATTCTGCATTCAAATTTTGTACAAATTCGCAGTTTTTAGTTTTTCGAGATTTTTGTCCATTTTTTCATACTTACCCCTTGTAAAAATCATCGAAAATCAAAAAATTTTCGACCCCTATTTTTTGACTGTTATCGATTCGAGGACTCTTAACTAGCATTTTGCTTTTTATTTGAGGTGTTTCTGATGATTATTTCCCAAGATATGGCCAATAATGTCCAAAAAGTGTGTTAAAATATGCATAATTTCATAATATTGGCGTTGATAATATGGGTTTAAATAGCTCTGGAATTTGCAGCAATCCTTGAGGCAACTCATGTGACAACAATTTGCCTCAATTATCCAAATTTATGCGACAATTAACACTTTGAACTGCAGCATCCAAGCGTAACGAGCTGCACACGGTAAGATTGTTGGCTTGGGGATCGGGGGATGCTGGAGGCTATGGGGGAGGCATGCCAAAGGGTGAACTAGAGAGGGGACGAGGCAGTGTGAAAGAGGAGAGGTGGCAGAGTGAGTGTGGGGTAGCTTAAATGATGAGTACAAAGGGGTGGGTGGAGGGGTGGTAAGGGGGATGATAAGTCGACCTGGTCAGTCGCTTGTTTTGAATTCGTTGCCAATAAATTTATGCAATTGGCACACACTTGTTGCACGCCGAGAGGTTGCACAGTCTCTGGCCAATTTCTTGGCATGCAAATTTATTTCAATTGCATTTAATTTGTGCGGATTAGCAAATGTTGTATCGACCCCCACAGCAGGAAACACATTTCGCGGAATCGTATCGGTTCTGTGGAAAAATTACATACATACATACATATACATACATATATGCATATCTACATTCTTCTCTTTTATTTTCTTATTGAAATTAGCATTTAAAGCGCTTATTGAAATTTATGTGTGACCGTATTTTGGGCACGTGTGACCAGTCGCACATTATATTGTGTCATTTCAATTGCCACAATTTGAAGAAAACTAAGCGGATTTTATTTTTGGAGTGGTAGTTTAGGGAACTGCTGATAGTATGCTGATATGTTTAAAATTTTCAATATTTTTAAAAATTTAATTTTTTTATATTTTAAAGTTGTTTCCGATGTGAGCTAGATAAAGATGAAAAGAAAAAATACTTGAATATATGAAACATTAAATAATTGTTAAAGAAAACGTAAGAAATACTTAATTTCTATGATATACTTAATTCTAGCTATAATTTTCAGTAACTTTGGCTACTTTCTATATTATTATGGTACATGGTAACTTGAAGTTGAGCATGCCAAAAGTGATGCAAGGAACCTATGTACACATAAAGAACCTGTCATACCAGAAACTTTCAAGCTGCTATTGTTCTTCCTCTTGCTTCTTCTTCTTCTGCTTCTTCTTCTTCTTCTTTGACGTCGGCTTGGTGTTCTTCTTCTTGTTTTGTGATCGTGGCCAAGTCGAAAATGTTAACGGTCATTCACCATCATGCGAGAATATGTAACCAATAGTATATATGTATGTATATATGTACATATGTATGTATGATATCTATATATGTATGTATATGTATGTATGTATGTATGTATGTATGTATGTATGTATGTATGTATGATATGTATGTATGTATGTATGTATGTATGTATGTATGTATGTATGTATATGGTAGAAAAGACAAGTCAAGTCGAAGCTCGAAACTCGTATGTAGACAATGAAGAAGAGAAAACAATGCTCTCGACTCCAGACAATTATTTATAATGTGTGTGTGTGTGTTTCGCTTTGTATTGCCTTTATTTATTCTACTATGTATATAATATACAACAAACATAACAATTTACATATATAATATATATAGATATTTATACATATGTACATATGTGTATCTCTGGTCTTCAGTTCTGCTTTGTCAGAGAACTCTGCGAATTGAATAAATGTTTCGGGAATTAAAAAGGGAATCGAAAACAAGAAAGTTAAAAAAAAAAAGAAAAATAATATTCAGAAAAAAAAACATTTGGTATGCAAAGTGGCAGTAGTACATACATATGTCCAGTAAACGGGGCCCTGAGCACGTTCTGGGGATAGTATCAGATAGTCAAAGCATATCCCTGAATTCATATATAAATATATATATATATTTTCTATAAATATAAAATGCATAAAAAATATATATATACATATATATTTGTTTTATTTAAAAACCAATTGTTTATATATATTTTAACGCTACCTGTACACGGTAACTCATAGTCTATGCCACACTCATTATTTGCGAAGTTATACCCTGTATTTTCGGTGTGTTTTGAGTCTACTTAAGGCGACAGCAAACACATGTCGACTGACAGCTTCACTAAGAAACTTCTCGGTTTCGGTGGCTAATGGGCGGCAAACAACATTTTGGGGGCGTGTCTGGTATATGAGTGTTTATTGCAAAGTGTATACAACTAGTTGGCATTGACCGCAAAATATACATACATACATACTCGATATAAAGTTGGCAACACCTAATGACCAAAAAAAAAAAAAAAAAAATAAATAACAAAAACTGGCAAAAATACAACAAGAAAAATAATTTTTGGATTTTAATTGATTTTTATTTATTTTACTGTGCAACTGTCCAAATGCTGTCAGTCAATAATATATAATGTGTGTTTAATATTGTGCAATTTGTGCTATGCACGACTGCCAGCTACCCTGTAATGGGATTGAAAAGCGAAGTATTCTGTCTTTACGTGAATATGCGGTCTCCGTAAACATAAATCTTACTCACCCATAGTATTCGTTGTGTTTACAGGGTATTTATCAATTCTAGTTAAGATCTCTACTTCAAAATCTCCACAAATATGGCGAACTTAAGCAGGTGTCATGAGCAACTACCAAAATTACACGACTTCATATATGGATAAATGGATTTTATGGATATTTTTCTATGTCCAAAACTCCAGACTTGAAATGGTTTTGAGTTGAAAAGCGAGCACATTAATCCATAGTAAAGTCAATAATTGCGTAATATCTTAGGATATTTACCAGAAAATGATTGTAGGTCATCCATCAAATATGAAAGTCTCTGACAATTTCGAAAGTTCCAAAATACTTTAAAAAAATACTTTTTTTAACCTCATTCAAATTGGAAATGAAAATATTAGAAAAATTTATTAAGTTTCAAACAGAACTCAAAACATCTTTTGAGTTTTGGAAAACGTTAAAAAAAAGAAAATTATTATTTGAAATTTAAAGACATACTCAGCTTACAGTCTGGCAAAATATCTGTAGATTCTATTAGAACTTTACAAAATATACATGAAACTCAGTTGAACTTTAAGAACTTACAATTATTATATGTTCGTAATTCTCGAAAACACTTCAAACCCCATAAAATTTATGTGGGTTTTCTAATAATTTGAAAAAAAAATCAGCAAAGTCAAAGTTGGTTTCGATTTGCCTACGAGAGACAGATTTAGTTGTTAAACTGCAACTGGTATACAAATGTATCTGATGAAAAATGTATCTGAAAAATGTATCTGTTTGACATAATCTATATGAAAATCTGATACGAATAATGCCAGAACTGTGTGTAGATCGGAGACTGTGTCTGTTGTACATACACCCTGACCCAATTGCTGTGCTTGAGATGCTGCGTTATTTGTGGACTATGTTGGATCTGTGATATCTGTGATTGGAAACCGCATTGTCAGCTGTGATTGTGGTTGTGATTGTGATTGTGGTTGGGTGTCAAATTGAAAGTGGGTTAAGCCACAGTCAAAGTACAGTGAAACCGCAGAGTCAAGAGCGAATCGAAACGAGAAATCTCAAAAATAATAAAAGAAACACAACAATAAAATTTAAAAAATATATATATATGTATACATTTGAAAGAAATCGAGACAAGATATAGGAGGAGAGGGTTAACTGTTTGTGCTGCTTTTGGCCTGGCCATTGAATTGGCCCACATGCTGCCACACCCACATGGGCCATAAAGTGACACCAGCGGAGTCACTGTGAATGTTGGATTAGCCGGTTTTGAGCCACAATTTCCAAAACTTGGCCCGCAGCCAGTTTTGAATAACTTACAAAAATCAAAAAAAATAATAATTCTGTTTTTTCTTTTTTAACCAGTTCCGAAACAATGAAAACAAAATGAAAGAAAGAATTGTCAGTTGTGAACTTAACCATAATTTATTGTCAAAAAAAAAACTGATCAAAAAAAAAAAAAAAAACTGAATATAATGTCGAAGCACTTAAAATTCTAATTAAAATTGTACAATGTTGATAATGTTCGCAAATGTTCGGCTTAGACGGGCAATGTGGCGCCATCTGTGGGCGATACACTAGAGGCAGCGGCAGCGGCAGCAGTGGCAACCCCGCCACGATGATGCAGCAACGGTGTCGTTTGGCCATCCACGGTATCGAGAGTACTGAGACGAGGATATTTGGCGGAGTTGCTGCTGCCACCAGCGGCCTCCCGTTCCCGGGCCATGAAATCGTTGAGGTCGTTGTCGATGTCGGGATCGGTGGGGAACTCGCTGGCCAGATGGTAGATGACCTTCTGGAACAGGAACTCCGATAGATTCGTGCGCAGAAAGAATAGGAACATCCAATTCGAGAAGTTGCATTTGTCAATCACCGACCTCAGATCGGCCATATCTATCTTGCCGGGCTTGGCCCAATACAGTGACCACTTTGTGAAGGTTACACTACGCAACGAAAGTACACATTGAGAGACCAGATGCTATGTGGGAGATAATAGAGGTTCATAGAGGTTCTTACTTGTGGAAGAAGAAGAGGGTTAGCAAGCGCCAGAGCAGCCCCAAGATGGTAACACAGAGGAGGAAGGCATACCAGAACCACAATATCGTATAGATCTTCTCGTTCATAATGTTGAGCGCCATCACGCAGAGCGTGTCGTGCTCCTGGAGTGACCCCGCCGCACCATACTTGTAGAAGGTGCACTTGGTTACCTTGGGGAAGACCACATCCAATGCATCCATTTTGTCCACCCAACGCTCTCGCAACACCTTCACGCCCAGGGTGAGGAACTGCCGGCCCAGGAACCGATTAGTCCAATAGATCTGTACGCAAAGATTGAACAGATTGAGCAGCTCCGCGAACACTAAATGTGCGCCCCACGATTGATTCAAGCGCATGCGATCAATCATCGTACGTCGTATGTTGATGATACGATCCTCGACCTCTCCTATCGATGGTATATTCAGTTTGCCAATGCGCATGCTGTTGTTCTTCAGATACTTGGTTAGGCCGACCATGCGCAGCCCATACACAAGCGCCTTAATGCGGCCACCCTCCCATTTCTTCCACAACATGTGGGGCATGTAGAAGCAGAGCGCCTGCGCAAACAGCACGAAGGGCACCCACTGATAGTAGGCGTGCCGCTTGACGGCATCCTCCTTGCGGTTGTAGGGACCGATGCCCGGTTGAAAGATTGAACCCGCGTCCAAGGCGGTGTTGTTCATATGACGGACCTATAAAACAGAATCAAAAGAATTGATCATTTTTTCTTATAATTCGCAAGGCATGTTTAAGTAGATCGATATTTTTAAAAAGAAGATATCGTCGAAACGATATTTTTGAAATGATGGACAAAAGTTGCAAAAATGTTTCTAATAATTCCCAAGTTGTTTTTGAGCTATATTTATAATTTGCTCTGGCATTCGTTTTTCGAAAATTAAATATATTTAAATTTTTAAATATGAATTTTTCAAAGAAATATGGAAAAAAATAGTAAATTATATCGGTATGATCTTTGCTTTTGAACAAATTTAACAAACCTACAATGTAGGCAACTCTGCCAGTTTAAGGTCAGAGAGAGAGAGAGACTGAAAAATGTAATGAGAGAACGAGAGAAAACTTACCACAGTGAATGTGGGCGTGAAGAAGCAGAATGTGTTTATAACTGGCGCGACCACATTATCGGATATACACTGTATATGCTCGCCAATGTATTGGCGAGAGGTAACCAATAGGGTTGCCACCAGCAATATCACAAATGTCCATCGATAGTGCAGTTTAAACACAATATTATCGATAATCACACGCGTTAAATCAAATTTGAGGTATTGCTTAACCGAACTAAATGTGCTTAACATTGTCTCGACAACAAACTGTGGGTCTGATATCAGACCCTAACCCTACTTCTATGCGTATTTATTTATTTATAGTGTTTTTCTTTGATTTTAATGCGTGTGGAGCTCCTCGTATCGTTGCTGTTGTCCGCACACTGTAAGGCTTTTGGCTCTATGAGGAATATCGCTTACGAACCCCAGCAAAAATGGTGCCAATTGGGGAGAGCAAGAGACCGAGTGAATTCTTATCGCGAAGCTCAACTCTACGTATTATAACCCTATATAATAAAATGCCACCAAAAACAAAAAAAAAAAACACAAAAATAATAATAAAGTCACTCGGGAGCGCCAAATTGCAGCCCCGATAAGATAAATTCAATATAGAACAAAAAGAAATGAATAAGCACCTTTTTTTTTGAGTGTATTTAGAGATTCTCTCTTGTGGAACCCTTTGACGTAACATCCTCTCTCTCTCTCTCTCTCTCTCTCTCTCTCTCTCTCTCGATCACTTAATCTCTGCACGAGAAAGGCAGAGAGGAGAGTGGAAGGAAGACATACCTTTCTTTAGTAAAGCTTTAGGTTTTCATAACATGCATCAAGGGTTCCGTTGATCATACCCATCTATAGGTTACCTAGGGTTACCTCCGCTTATCAGTGCACTGCATTTTGGATAAATCTTACACTTTTTGACCCAGATCAGTATCTAGACTAAACTAGTAAGAGTTTTGGCTTTTTTTTTGGAAAATTGTTAAATTGTTTGGAAATTGCTGTTATTTTCAAAGAGGTCACTAAGCATGATTTTCCTAATTTCATAAATTTCTTTACCCCAAAAATATAACATCATATTTGCAATTAAATTTTCGCTTTTTTTAAATATTTTCTTCCCCAATATTTCCCATTGACATTTATCGGCAGACATCTCTGGGACTATATTCAATATTGAGCGAGTCTCTTCAATGACAGATATTCTCGCTGGCCGTCAATGTAAGTGGAACGAACCTATTGTTATCAGTTGATTGAATCGATTGGGATTACCTTGGATAAAATTGACACATATTTCTGGCAATTGGCAGATTTAGATAGTGTCTTAAGTTGTTTTTTTCTAGAATTGTGAAGCGATTCATGCAGTATTTTAGTTGTTCTGTTTAAGTTGTTGAAATTTGCGTCATGACTGATTCACTTCAGTACTAGTAACGGTATGGTACTAGGCAACTGTATTCCTGGGCATGTTATCTCGATGTTGTAGCCGCTACTCATTAGCAGTATCTGACAAAAAATTATTGAGAATTAAACAAACAAAATCAACCAAGAAAACTATAGTCGAGTTGATACCCTGTTCATTTTATAATTGGGGGAAGGGAAGGGGAGGAAAGTTGATCATGATCAGTGTACGGTATACAGAAGTCTACATGCAAAATTTGGAGACTGTAGATCTTACAGTTTCGGAGTAACAGGTACGCAAACATACGGACAGACCAATGAACAGACGGACGGACATATGGATGGTAGAACAGGTCTCAATCAACTTCTCTGTAGATGCTCAGTCAGAATATATAGTTTATACTCCACTTTCTTGCTCATAACTCAAGTTTGGTATACCCAATTATGATCTTATTGAAAGAGTATAGGGTATAAATACTGTATTAAAGGTATATATAGTTGAAATAGGTAATGCTAAGGTTAAAAGAAAAAACTTGAAGTGAGTTATGCGTCTTCGATGGAATCTTATCGTGATTATTATGCGACATTTACAGCACAAACTGAGCAACAAATAGAGAGAAATGCGTCAATCTTTATTATATGTAGTTGATTCCATGGATTCCAAACAGTCATCGTTGGCAGTTGTCTGTCCGGTAATCTTCTAGTTGGTAATCGTGATAAGTCAATATTTAGCGTTATGTAGATGATGGACATGCTGATAACTACAAATATGTATATGTACGAAGATGATGAGTATATCTGTTATCTGTTTATCTTTATCTGTTTTGTATCTTTGCTTGCCTTATCTGTAAGTGGCAGCTGCAAAAGTATCTTCAACCTAACACTTGGCTGCATTTCGTGTATCCAACAGATACAAATTCTCACTTCTTTTTCTTATTCTATGTCGTTTTGGTTTCTTGGTTTGTTAGCTATTTTTACAGACTGATTCATTTGACGGTTTTGTTTTTTATATTCATATATGCTTCAACTTATCAGCACTCACTTTACTGTATGCATAATTTAAGCTGTATCTTTATCTGTGACTGTGACGGTATCTGTATCTGGAACTATGCTTATCTAAGGCGGCATTCTTATGCCGCCCCCCCCCCCAAAAAAAAAAAAACACACACTTTTTGATCAACTTTACCTTCTGGCAGCTTTATGGCCAAGGAATTGTTTTCCTTGCTCGGATACCATTGTTCTCCCTCTCCCCCATACTAGCTAAACAATATCTTAGATACGACACACAGATACAGATACAAATACAGATACAGATACACACAGGTGGGATTGTTTTTTCCCCCAACCTGATTTGAGTATTTTCTTTATGTGGTGTGTTAGTAATTTGGACATTTTTAGTGGGCTGACTGGTAGCCCCCAAAATGTATAGCTAGATAACGGACTAGACATTGATACTGCCACTCTCTCTCTCTCTCTCTCTTTCTCTTTCTTTGTCACTCTGTCGGTCTCTTTCTTCATTTATTCTCAGTCTGCGGTGTATCTAATTTCAGTGTTGTGTTGAAAGCGTCGTCAATTACAAAATGTGACAAAGTTCATTGATTGATATACCCCAACAATGTTGCAACATTGACAATATTAATTGCCTACCTTTGACTCGATCTCTTCCTATCTCTATCACACTCGCTCTCCCTCTATCTCTTTCTATTTCTCTCTCTGCCTTTCGCTTTCACAGCCAGCTTGTATTACGTGGGGAAATTTGATTACCATCCGAGCTTGAATAAAACAATTTACATGTGAAGCCATTCATGCAAGGCCCACAAACGATGTTGCAAGGTTTTATAAAAATCCATAAGTATATATTTTGAGCAAAGATATCAAAATTATCGTCCACCTTTGCTCACCTGCAGATACAATTTCAATCGACAAAAAATATATATGTACATATGTATAACGCAAAAGTTGCAAGAAATTGACTGTGAAATGCTAAAAATGCTGAATAAAATTGAATTTTTGAATGGCGCCTAGGGATTGCAACATATCGGAACTGAAAGTTAAGAAATAATTGAAAAATATCACTAGTACTAGTTCAAAAGTCACACTGTCAGCATATCTTCAGTTATGCAAACATATATTTCGCCATATATCTGAATATGAAGATACATATATTATATGAATTTATGGCTAAAACAAAAATTAAAATTGATAATAAAGCATATTTATCTTAAAGGTATATGCACCTATATACCTCATTATATGGTTTCAACTATTAACTGAGGTCGCGTTTCAGCTTTTTCTTTTTTGGGAGCAAAGGTTCATCTTGGCCAGATGCGATCAGATCGGATCATGACGCAGTTGAAGATTCGCAGAATGCCACATGACGCACGCAATTAAAATGCGTTGAGCATCGCTGAATATTTCCCAACGTCTCTTTCTCTCTCTCTCTCTCTCTCTCTCGCCCTCACATATGTATGTCTGGCTCAACTTCTTGAGCAAAGCGATTGATTCATGCTGAAATTAACATGTGCTGAAAACGCAATCAGAGTTTCACAATCTCCATGCCAAATTAAGTCACAACTAACATATATAGTAGGCTCTACTTTGCCTCCTTACACCGACTAACAGTTACCCTGTAAACAAAATTAACTTTATATATGATATAAATATACTATATACTCATACTATACGAAATCTCGAGTGTTTTTGTTGTGATTGAAAAAATTTGAAAAAATTTGTAAAATAATATAAATTTTCTTATAGAATGTATCATTTTTATATCACATAACATAATTGCACTTATTACAAATCGTTAATTATTATATTAATTAAACAACAATATCGCATAAATCTTAAAATTCACATTAATTAAGTTGAATTGCCCTCTCCAACTATTATTATTATTTTTTGTTTTTTTATTTTTGGAGTTTGTAAAATTGAGATGTTCGAGGCGTTGATTTGATTCAATTTCTTATGATTTATATCCCAAAATAGATGCCCAAAAGCACAAAAAAATACACAAAAAATAACAAACATATGTATGTATGTATAGAGAGCGATCTTGCTGATATAATCAATTATGGTTGCTCCCGTCGTATCGCTCCATAACGGAGATCTATTTCCTAGATAGTGAGTTGGAGGTGCTCGTAAATTGAGGCAATGTAGCTAATAGATTTATGGGCGTGCGAATTGAAGTAGGTCTTTTTACCCAATTAAATACATATAATATGATTTGATCCAACTGATAGCGTGGCGTAATATCGATAACATATCGATTGGAATATCGATTATCGTAAATTTTGCAGCTACTATGTATATATGGATGTATGGATGTATGCCCCTGTTGCGCCCTAAATCCCAAGGGTGCCATGAGCAATTCCAGCATTACGAAAGGCATTGGATTTCTGAAGTGCCCTCCACTACAGATTATACAATGGGGTAACTGATAAGCTCAAAACACGAGTAAGTTTCGCTATAATAAATATATTGTATATAATTCTAGTAGATTTCCTTTGGTATTAAATTTATAATTAAGATAGAGAGTTAGTAGTAGTTGTATATGGGGCTATACAAATTAGGTTATTTATGGTTGGATTTGGTCGGGCAACTCGGGCAAAAGAGAAACGCGACAATAAGCGAACGAGAATACGAGGCACAAGAAGAGAACCTTCGTTCTTCGTGTAGCAGGTAACCGAGGAATACGAGGTACTTTGTATGTGTGAAAGATCTAAAGTTATAGTTTTGTAATATATGAGGGCAGGGAAACCCATTTCAAATGTATCTATAATGAAATATCTTGTTGAGGGGCAAAAGGAGAGTCTAGTCACGTAGAGACTCGTACTCATACAGGTAGTCCCGAGACCCGTTTCCTACCTGTTCGTCTGTCACATTTGTCTCACTTTAGTTTACTTCTTTTTCTGCTTTTCTTTTCTTTTCCATTTTTTCTTTACTTGTTTTCTTTTTGGTGTAATTGCTGGTGAAATTATCGGGACGGGGAGGTCCAGGTATATAACCATTTAAAGGCAAACAATCAAGAGACGCAATACATATACATACATATGTATGCTATATTTTGGTATGTCTGCGACTCCAGAGTATTTTTCTGAACTCCCCCCCCCCCCATGTCACACACTCTCTCTTTGTGTGTGCTTGTAACTTGTTTCTTTTGTGCAGTGTAGGCTTCCCAACAACATGCCAAACCATGGGCATACACTCAATTGTCGAGTCTTTCCAAGAATCTCTTGGTCTTCGTCTTTTGCCCTCTTCGGCTTCATTTTCCACTTCTTCTTCCTCTTCTTCTTGCCAAGCATTGCATAAACATGCTACACCGCTCGCTCTCTCTCTTTCTCTCGCTCTCTCTCTCTCTCCCTATCTCTTTCTGTATGTGTGAGGTATGCAATGAGCGAACGTCTGATACTGGGTGCCAGCTTAGGTGCAGCACAGAGTTGCCAGACTGGTGCAGCTAAAACTGTTGAAAGTCTTATTTATGGCCTTTCAAAGCAGAGTAGTTAGCAGAAGAATTATGTGATTTGATGTGGCCAGACTGTTTTAAGCATAAGTTCACAAATCATATTCCTTATTATTCCATTGAAAGCACAGTTGTTAGCAGTATATTTATAGGACTTGGTGTTGCCAGACTAACATCAATAATCAACGGTAATCGCCATTCAATAATATAAGAAGTTGTCTTTGATTACTCTTAATTGAGAGTAGCCTTGCCAGCTGACATACAAATCTGATCAGCGACAGCGTTGCCAGACCGCAGTAAGCCAACAATTTGACCAGTTTCATGGTGCCTGTCTTAGCCAAGTCCAAATAAAGCAGGTTAGCCCAAAATATACACAAAATGGCGACACTTTGTTTGTGGCATCACTGAGTCATGCTGCCGCACGCCAAGCTCACCGCACTCCCCCCCTTTCGCCATAAAACAAAACCAAGTCAATACGAAGTAAAATGCCACTTGACCCCGCCATTGCCTGCATTTACCCCCCTACTATACATACTTACATATGCATGCAGCTCTATATAGATACATTAATATATGTATATCTAAGAGAATGTGTGTGTGTGTGTGTGTGTGTGAGAGATGCCAAGTGAAGCGACGCGTTTGAGGATTGAACTCGTCGTCGACGTCTTGAGCGTGGCTGCTGCGTCGCGTACATTAAATCATGTTTATGGGCAACAGTTAGCAAGCGGTCTCGCGCTCTCTCGCTCTCAGCATAAGTGACGACAAACTGGTCTTACTGCAGACACAAAGGCAGCGCACCACTCAATGAGCATGAGTGTGCATTGTGTGCGTGTAACTCACTCAACAAGATCCACCCCAAAAAAAATCAAGTTTTACCTGAGCTGCACACAAACAACTCAGTCTTGTGTCGCTCTCTTTGAAAATGCCACGCACACACACACACACGCACAGGCACTCAAACGAATATGAACACGAATACGAACAAAACATTTCGGCTTTGTTGGCTGGCTCTCATAGAGACGAAGACGCAGACGACGCTCACCTGCGACGACTATGCTGTGCGCTCTCTCTCTTGCGCTGCCCGCTGCTCCAAAAAGTTTCGGGCTCAGTTTGAATTTTCTATTCGAAGAGTGCGCTTAGTGCTGCTGCTCGTCGCTGTTGACGGGCGTATAAATTACACTGCCAACAAGAACTGCGCTCGTCTTATATGTACATATTGTAATTTTTGTTTTTGTTAAGTTAAACAAGAACATTTTATACGAGAGGCTCTTGCATGTGCTGTGTTTCCATTCCACGTTATTGTAATTTTTTTTGTGTGTGTGTTTGAGTTTGTTTGTGTGTGTGAGAGCATTCGCGTTTGAGCGTTGAGTGCTGTTGCTGCTGTCTCTGGCTCTGTTTCGCTTCGTTTCGTCTCAACTCGTTTCGGAGAGTGAGCGCACGAAAAACAGCGACAACGACTCAATACAACTGTAAGGGGATTTGTTCAGTTCGGATCAGTACAGAACGAAGAGCTGCGGCGGCAGAGCCAAAGCCATAATAGTAGAGGAGCGCGACACGAGCATCATCATCACTGAGCAGCTACAGACCACAGACCACATTGCCATAGGAGCCATTAAACTAGAGAGCTCAGAGTTCAGAGCTCTGCATATGCTGATGCTGTTGCTCTGATGACAGCTGCATTATTGAGGCAGAAACTCAAGCGTTATGTTGGACAAGTGACAAAGTTGAAATCCAAACAACAACAACAACAACACCAATAACAATAACAATAATAATCGATCAATCAATCAATCAATCAATTAAAATACCAACAACTACAATAACAAACCGATCGTAAATATACAAATTTTAACGAAAGCAGCCCCAAAACTGAACGAAAGTTAAAAAATCAAAGTGCCAAAATGTTTGATGTATTTGGCTCCGTTAAGGGGCTACTGAAGATCGATCAGGTCTGCATCGATAATAATGTGTTCCGTATGCATTATAAGGCGACGGTCATCATATTGACCGCCTTTTCATTGCTCGTAACATCCCGACAATATATCGGTGATCCGATCGATTGTATCGTGGATGAGATCCCACTTGCCGTTATGGACACATACTGCTGGATCTATTCGACATTTACGGTGCCAGAGCGCTTGACTGGAATAACGGGACGGGATGTTGTGCAGCCGGGCGTCGGTTCGCATGTGGATGGCCAGGACAAGATCAAATACCACAAGTACTATCAGTGGGTATGCTTCGTGCTGTTCTTCCAGGCGATTTTGTTCTATGTGCCGCGATATCTGTGGAAATCGTGGGAGGGCGGTCGCCTCAAGATGCTGGTCATGGATCTCAATAGTCCCATTGTAAATGATGAGTGCAAGGATGATCGCAAAAAGATCTTGGTTGACTACTTTATCGGTAACCGCAATCGCCACAACTTCTACGCATTCCGCTTTTTCGTCTGCGAGGCCCTCAACTTTGTCAACGTGATTGGTCAGATCTATTTTGTGGACTTCTTCCTGGATGGTGAGTTCAGTACGTATGGCAGCGATGTACTGAAGTTTACGGAAATGGAACCCGATGAACGTATCGATCCCATGGCGAAGGTCTTCCCCAAGGTCACCAAATGTACATTCCACAAATATGGTCCATCCGGTTCAGTGCAGAAATTCGATGGTCTCTGCGTGCTCCCATTGAACATTGTCAACGAGAAGATCTATGTGTTCCTCTGGTTCTGGTTCATCATCTTGAGCATACTATCGGGCATGTCGTTAGTTTATCGCATTGCCGTCGTTGCCGGACCAAAGCTGCGTCACCTGTTGCTCCGTGCCCGCTCCCGTTTGGCCGAGAGCGAGGATGTTGAGACGGTGGCGAACAAGTGCAAAATTGGTGATTGGTTCCTGCTCTATCAGCTGGGCAAGAATATCGATCCGTTGATCTACAAGGAGATCATCATGGATCTGTCGCGGGAACTTGGCGGCGATGGACAGAGCTCACACAAGCAACCCTTCGATGCCTAACAACCGTTGACAGGACGACGCGTTTGCAGTTGATGTTGGAGATGTTGGAGGTGGAGGTGCAAGCAGTTGGTAGATGGAATCCGCAGAGCATGGAGAGTTGGAGTTAAACAGTTTGGAGAAGTGAAGAGATGACGATAGCGATAACGATGACGATGACGATGACGATGATGGAAGTCGGACGGACCCTAAAGGTCTCTTGTGCTGGACAGGGCAGCATGCTAGCGGCCGTAAGTTGAGCCCATTCTTCTTCTACCTCCCACACCCACACACACACACACACCCACTCATCCACTTACACTCACAAACATACCCGCAATCCGCCCCTGTAATTGTAGTATACACATTCACACGCACTATGCATAAGCATGCACTAACTTCACTTGTAAAGATATCAAGAGAGAGAGGGAAAGAGCGAGTGAAAGAGAGAGAGAGAGAGAGAGAGAGAGAGAGAGAGAGCGAGAGAGTTTGCGAAAGACATTAGCATAAAAAAAACCTTAGTTCTTACAAAAAATTACACTAAAACTATAACTAATTATGTAAACGCATTTATTTTTACAATTTTTTTTTTTTACATAAAAATTCTTGTAAAATTTTTACATAAATCACTATGTTTAATGCTTAGTTGTATTCGATTTAACCTTTCTTTTTGTGTCGTCTCATAAATGCGCCATAAATACGCAACAACAACGAAATACAACAACAGAATATGAATAAAAGTTTAAGACAAAAAAGAACAACAACAATACTGCATAAAACAACGCACACTTTCACAGAAATGCCATGCACACACACACGCATGCCCGCCCATGTACTCAAACAAAGCTTTCTCATAGAACCACGCGCTTTTTGCAGTCACACTTAAAGTCTCTCAGAGAGTGCGCGCGGAAGAAACGCAATGAGAGAGAGAGAGAGAAAAGCGAGACCAGAGCTCAGCTCACTGCTGGTATTACGCGCTCATTTAAGCGTAACGCAAGCAGCTCTCAAAACGTCACCGACTGACGACGGTGACGGCAGTGCAAAAGAGATAGACGGAGATGCTAAGAAAGACATTCGCGTCGGCGCATGCGTAGCGTTGACATCTTAAGAGTGTATACATACATACATACATACATACATACATATGAATGTGTATGTAACTCAACTTTACAGTGTGTATGTCCATCTCTCTCTCGCACGCCAAGCCACATTCCACAGGTTATTCTGCCGCTGCCGCTGCCGCTGCTACTGCTGCTTCAACTTTTTTGTTTTATTTCATTGCTGTTTCTGCTTTTACTTCTTTTATCTTTATTTTTTTTTATTTTATTTCTGTTGGTTTGTCGATGTTGTTTCAATCTGCATGCAAACTGGTTTAACCAGCAAACAAAAACCTGAAGTTGAAGAAGAAGTTGTAGACGATGAAGCTGAAGTTGAAGTGAATGCGAACAAGAAGAAGAAGATGAAGAAGAAGAAGAAGAAGAAGAAGAAGTAGAGGAACAAGAGCAAGAACCGGCACAAGTTCAGGGCGCATTGCGAGGGCGCCTTGCTGCCAACAAGGCAAAATGAATTGACTAGAAGCAGAAAGCAGAAGAGGAAGACGTAGAAAATTTGTTCGGCATAATTAAGAGGGCATCTACAGAAAGAGAGAGAGAGAGAGTGAGATTACAGGGTTGCCAAGTTCCATGCAGCTGCCACTTCTAATCAGTGCGCTACACTTGTTCTATATACATAAACATACATACATACATACATACATATATATACATACATCAATGTATGCATGCATGTCTTCTGCTTAACATACAATGCCAATTAGATGTTGAGCAACTTGCGCATGTTCAGTTGCTTCTTCGTCTACTTCATTCTCCTTTTATTGTCGTTATGCTATGGTTGCCAGTGTTGCCCTCTTCCGACTAGTTTTGCTTTATCTTATCGTTTTCTAGCATTGCCGCCGCCGCATACAACATACCTCCCCACCCCTCTACTTACTACCCCCCTGTCCCACGTTTAGCCCGTTGAACAGCCTTTGGCCTCGCGACTTACAGTGCAGTCCACATAAGCAATCGTCATTGTTGTTGTCGTCGTTGATAAGACGTGAAATTGAGAAAAAAAAATAATACAAAATACTCATGTGGAAATAGAAATATAAAAAAAAAACTTAAAAGAGAAAGAGAGAGAGAGAGAGAGAGAAAAATAAAAAAATGAAAAGAGAAAGAGAGAGAGCTGCATAAAAGAGAGACAGAAAGAGAGGAGGAGAGCGATAGAGAAATAGAGCAGTTTTATAAAATACACTGAGAGAAAATTAGAGTGCTAAATAGAGAGTGAAAGAGTCTGAGATGCTGGGGTTACTCTTGAGTTTAGAATTGGGGGTAACTAACACATATTTTACTTTAGATCAGAGGTCTATAGAAGTCGGTAAACATAAACAGATACCTGTCCATATAAAAACAAACTACGTTGAGTTTTCATTTCTAATTGTAACGAAAAAAACTAAAGTTTCTAAGCTACGTTTATGACTGGACTACAAAATACCCTGTAGTTATTTCAGATAATTCAATTTTAACACATGAACAGATACGCGTCCATACAAGTTCAAGCTGAGTTTAATTTTCACTTGTAATTGTAATGAAAACCTAAAATTACAAAGCAACGCTTTCAACTGGGCTATCAAATACCCTGTAGTAATTTCTGATAATATAATTTTAATACATAAACAGATGCGCGTCCATACAAGTTCTGGCTGAGCTTAAATTTGACATTAAAATTACTTACAAAATTGTCATTTAATGTAATATAATTAATAGTATAGCCAAGTCGAGGCTAACCCACACACTGTTTTTGTTTTATAGGGTATGCTCACGACAAAGCGCACAGTTTATGCTGTTCGCTGCTGCTAAAGATTCATCAGTTAATAGATCCCATTTTCAAGCTACACTCACACCCACACACACACACATACACTGACAGTGTGACCGTCAATTGGCGGCGTCAATGAATGAACCCTGGCAACTCTGGCACAGTCTCTACCTTCCCCTGGCAGTTGATCTGCGCTCTTCTGAACTGAACTGCAGCTTAAGCTGTGAGAAAACTCTATATACAGACGGTCATATATTTATAAATGTGTGTGTGTATGTTTATGTGAAAGTGTAGGTGTGTGTGTGTGAGTATTTATTTAATGAATGAGCTATGAGTAGCCTCGAAATTGAATGTAAAATGTATAAAAAGCATTTCGACACGCGAAAAATGAAAACGAAAATGAAATTGAAATTGAAAACGACAACAGCATTCGATAATTTAATGTTTGTTATTTTTGTTCCATTCAATACTATTATTATTGTTCTTATTGTTGTTGCTTGTATTGAGCACGCACAACATTGTAGCAACTTCTGTAGACAAAAAAAAAAACACAGACCAGAAAAAGTAGCAGAAAATACTATGAAAACAAAAGACGGCAGCAAAACGTTTCGTTTTCTATATCATTCTTTTAATTGCATTAATTACTTTCAATTAGCCAATAACAACAACAACAACAACAATAACAATAATAACAATAACATAGCCACATTAATTGCCATTAATAATCGTGTCAAAGTTTAGCGAGAAATGTGTGATACTGAGAAAAGTATATCAAACAAGATAAACCAAAGAAGAAGAAAAAAAGGAAATCCAAAAATTACGTATACGTCGCTGATAAAAATGCCGCCAAAAAAACAGGGGGAAAAATATAAAAAGATTGCGTATACGCCACGATATTTTGTTTGTTATATAACAGCACTCATGGTGACAAGCATAACTTCTCTCACTCTCACTCTCTCTCTCTCTCTCTCTCTCTCTCTCACTCTCTCTCTCTCTGTCTCTCTCTGTCTCTGTGGCAAGTGAATCCCCCCTCCCATATGTATATATGCGACACTCCCAACTATGCATTTTAGGCTCAACTTATACAGTTTTTTCCTCTAGGAACTATCCAACTCTAACTATGCAAACTCAGCTGTCTTGAGTTGTAACTACATGATTTTTTTTGCTAAATATTATATTAAACTAAACTTAAAAAAAAAATTAAAATTTAGTTGGATAAGGGAACTTCTTTTCTGTTAGATCTTAACTTTGAGAAATTTGCCTTAAAATTGTATAATATTAAAAAAAAATATATATATATATATATATATAGTATATTTGCAAGAAGCACACATTTCCAATATTAAGAAAGAATTTAATTTTTAAAACACTTTTTTCTATATATGATCTTTAATTTTTTTTTAAATAAATGATCTTTACTTTTTTTTATATTTTTTTTTAAATATATGATCTTTACTAAATCATATTTTGCATATTTGGTTATAAGTTATAGTTCAGCCTGGGCATAATCAATATTTGTCAAGATATCATTCCAGCAAAATTAATAAAGTGCTTATTTTTGTAGTGTAGTGTAGTGTAGTGTAGTTAAATCGTTGACGCGGTTGGGCAACATTTCTCAGATAAAGGCACTGTTTTTTAATGAAATTTCTCGACATTAATCATAGGAAGTTGAGACGGAATTTCAAATGAATCATGCCATCAATAAACAAATTAACAAATGTTCTGCTTTAATTTTATATTTTATTTTTTTTTAACTTTAATAAAGTCTCTACAATTTATTTTTATCAATTTGTTTTGATTTCTTTGCAGTTGCATGCGGCCAAAAGTTATGATTAAGATGGGAAGCACCAAGATGATGACGATCCATGATAATGATGATGATGTTGACGATGATAATGCTTATCAATGATGTGTAGAGCAAGATACAGAGGGAGAGAGAGAAAGAGAAGGAGAGAGAGAGAGGGAGAGGGCGTGGCCTTTACTTTTGTAGCCAATGACGAGCTAATTGAACACATATCAACGAATTCCATTTGTAAGACGCTTCTGTTTTCGGTTTAGGTTTTGTCTGGATTGCAAAACACTTGAAAACGTTTTCGAAATGCAGCAATTGCAACAACAACAACAACAACAATTACAACAACAACAACAATACTAGCCAACTGTAATCCCCCCCCAAAAAAAAAAAAAAAACCCTGATTCAGATACCGATAATATTATGAACTTGGCAGCTGTTTACACGACAATCAATCATTCAAACAATCAATCAATCAATCAATCAAAGAGAGAAAGAGAAAGAGAGAGAGAGAGGGAGAAGGAAACTGGTTGATAAATCAAAGACAAAAAAAATTAACTAAAACAATATAGGGAAAAAACAAAACAGTTAAATGACATATGAAAGATAAAAAAAGACAAAAACAACAAAAAGAATTTTTTTTTTATATATATATATAAAGAAACAGAGCCTACATATATACTATGCTATATACGAGCAGATAAATCTATATATTTATGATATATATATACATATATATATATATATATATATTGAAAGCAAATGCCACATGCGATTAATATTTATGCTAAGAGTTGTGATCATTGATTAAGAGCAGTTTATAAACATAAACAAAAACAAAAAAAAAATTAAAAAGCAAAAAACAAAACAAAACGTAAACACTAAAAGACATTTACAACAGCAACAACAATCAACAACAACAATAATAATAATAATAATATTAATTAATAAACATTTTATTTAAAATTTTCCATTTCTCTCAATTATATATTTTATATCTTTCATAATTTTATATATACATATATATATATATATACATATATATTTTTTTATTTTTAAAAATATTTCGCCAGCAATTTAGTTACATTTTGTTCGTCTTAATTTAATGCAAAACATTTGAAAACTTTGTCATATTTTTTTTAGCATTTATTTTTTATTAGAATTTAGAAATTTTTAGTTTAGCGCAATTTTTTTTGTTTTTTTTTTTTGATTTTCAAACAGAGACAAAACCTACTTGAGAAAAACATGCAAACAATAATAATTTTAAAAAGTATACAATATTAATGCTAATATTATACATAATGGTAATAATAATAATTATAAACAAGTTTGAACAATGCAAAATGCTTACATATATTTTTGTATAAATATAAAACATTTTTTTAGCTATATATAAAAAACAATGAAAGACTCAAAAGCAATATCTAAAAGAATTATAAATAATAATAATAATAATGATGATTATAATAAAAAGAAACAAGAAAACAAATTGAAAACGATTTTCGAAACTGTACGTGAATATATATATTTTTCAGATATATAAATATAGTACATACATATATTTACAAGCCAGCTTGAACTTTAAATTTTTTTTAAAAAATATAGTATATATTTGATAACATAAATATATACATACGTTGCAGGCCGTAAGCTAAGTTTTTTTTTTTAAGAACTTTTTTGCAAATCCACTTTATTTTTTAACAAACGATTTTTGAATAAAGAACAACAACAACAACAAGATGTATTACGATAATAAAGGAAACATACAACAATAAATACGATATTTCAGAGGATTCCCGTTTGAAGAGTCGAACTTATCGAGTGCCCACTGTACCATGTCGGTCACAATTCCACTGAAGTATTGAGCTGAAATCGTTCGAAACTTGCAACACGTGCCGGACTTCACAACATTTCTCTGTGGGATGAACCCCCATACCATCGTATCCAATTACAATTTATGCGAAGCACAACTCGTGCCCTTTATTACGTTATAGTTCCATTTGTTTATGCACTTTGTTATCACAATTAGTGCTGACTTTGGCTAAAAGTATTTCACTTCGTTTCCATTTAAAGTTTTAGATCACGAATCCAGCAGCGCCCTATGATACATATATGCCCAGCCAACATACTGGCTACATCGGCTATAGTTCCCAACTAACGTCGTCTTTGCTCCAGACTCAGTTTTCCATCATGAAATGCACCTTCAAAATTCCTAAATTGCATTACTTCGCCAAAATTCAATGGATTTTTTAAAATTTGTGCATTTTTACAAATGGGTTTAACACCATTTTACATCTGCATCCAAAAATATGGCCAAAATACTGAAAAATGCTCAAAAATCAGCTTTTTGGTCAAAAATTGAAATCTTCCTCATCTTTGAGAAACCATAACTTTTCTACGCCTTGCCCGATTTTCAATATTTTTGCATTTCTAGACATGGCTTTGACTATATTTTCAATCAGTAGCAAAAGTTTATTTAACATTTTGAAAAATATGGTAAGGAAAGTGAAAAACTGTAACAAACCTGTTTTTTGGTACAAAAAATTGAGACATTTACAACTTTGAGAAGCCATAACTTATCTAAAAATCATCCGATTTTCAAAATTTTTGCATTTCTGTCAATAGTTTTGATCATATTTTGAATCTACATCAAAAATTTTTTCAAACTATCAGTATTCAATTTTGACCCATTTTTGGCCATTTTTGCATACTGACAACTTGAAATACAAGTCAAAAAAGTGAAAGTTTCAAAATCGGAATTTTTTGTGTCCAATCGATTTCTGGCATCAAAATAGGTATAAAAATCCTTAGCGCACTTGATTTTGAGGGATATTTTAGAAAATATGGCCATAATACTTAAAAAATGGTCAAAAACAGCTAATTGACCAAAAAGTGTAACTGTCCTAACTTTGGGATACCATAACTTTGGCAAACCTTTGAATTGAATTTCAAAATTTTCGCACTTCTGGAAATGGCCTTAATCACATATTAAATTTAACCCCCGATTCCAATTGCAAAACATACTCTGATACCTTGTGGATCTTCAGACGGAAGATAGAGTTGATGCAAAGTTCGAATCCAATGTAAGAAGCTTTCATCACTTTTGCTTTTATTTCACTGTTTATGCTTTTATTCCAATAATACAGTGAACATGTGTTGGCATGAACGAGCAGAGTTTTCATTTCCATTTTGATGCGAAATACGATATTATCGGTCAAGAAGTTTACTAAAATTCAAACAAAAAGGAATTGTTCTTCATACTGTATATTTCAAATCCATTTCAAGCAGTTAGCGAGTATTCACTGTATGCGAATGGTGCGGTATATATTATAGTATTTATTGTGGTATTTATTTGCAGTATTTTATTTATTTATTGAGGGCACGCCTGGACAATTGCAGCATTTAATTCAATTTCATATGCTAATTCACTTGACCATACATAACTTTTACATTGCAAAATAAACCGTATATCTGATATATATATATATATATATATATATACATATATATCAGATATACGGTTTATTTTGCAATGTAAAATATATATTTATATGTATATATATATTTATATATTTATATACTATATATAGTATGTTGCCGCAGTTATGTAGGTAACTTGCAACACAACAAGTGTGCATTTCTCAGACCGATTTTTGTCAATTACCACACTTTTCACAGCAATTCATTCAAATTGATTTCAGAGATTTACGTCACAGTCGAAAGTGGTGGCCGGCATTGCCCGTGTAATCAAATACCAACACAGCATACATATGTACATACATATATTGCGAGATGAAAAATCCATGTAATGCATAAAAATTAAATGGGAAAAGAAATATAATATTTATTTATAGTATGGATGGGGGGGAGGATCACAATGAACTCAAGTTTATATATTCACTGTTAAAATGCTGTTAATGAAATCAAGTTTATATATTCACTGTTAACATGCTGTTAACTTGCTGTTAATATGCTGTTAAAAAAATCAATATTCACTGTTAATATGCTGTTGATGAAATCAAGTTTACATATTCACTGTTAATCTGCTGTTAATATGCTGTTAATTTTCTTGTACATTTTGCACTTGAAATTTGAGTTAAAATTTCACAGCAAATTGTCATTTAATCGGCAACAAAAGCAACACAATAAACAATGCACAAAACCAGCGAAACAATAACAATAAATCTGCCAATTCCGGCACACAAATGGCCGACAAATGAGTGACGCTTAGATACCCTGTAATGTGACACCCTATACTCTATAGTGTGATAAACATGTATTATTTTTTTCAGCTGTGGCAACTTTTAAATTTGTATGTGATTCAATGGACCACAGTTGT
Source organism: Drosophila quadrilineata (assembly GCA_018150725.1). Taxonomy (NCBI): domain Eukaryota; kingdom Metazoa; phylum Arthropoda; class Insecta; order Diptera; family Drosophilidae; genus Drosophila; species Drosophila quadrilineata. The sequence goes on along the minus strand of JAECWN010000432.1, from coordinate 22,834,413 downwards.
ATTTGTGTTAAAACGTGTAGAGTTGAGCATGCCATATTTATCACTTTTGTACAGGGTATTACAGTAAATGTTTTCTAGTTGGTTTTCAAATAAATAAATTGTGTTTAGATTTAAGTTTATTACACTAAGTATTTAAGCAGTTTATGTGAATGGATGTGTGTGTATGTGTGTGTGTGTGTGTGAGTGTGTTATGCAACTTACCGCCGCCAGAGGTCGCCAGCTAAGCCACAATACCTTTTATGCAACTCAATTGACGGCATTTGGCTTTTGTTTTTTTTTTAATTTATTTATTTTATATTATTTTTTGTTGAATTATACCCTGTGTTAGTTGAAAAATGTGCGAACCAGATAGTATGATTATGTGGTAAACTAAATAAATAATGTTAATATAAAAAAATAATATATAATATATATAAGTTATAACTTTATCAATCTGATTGATGATTATAATGAGTATATATCCGACATTCCAAAATTGGCATGGCATCTTGTAGTCGATCAGTCTCAACGTTAGCAGCCTCCCTTTGTTTTTTCGTCAATTTGTTTAGATTGAATTAAAATTACAATTTATTTAGTATTTAACCTTTTGGCGGCATGAGACAATCGTATTCAAGGTCAGTGCAAGATACAGATACAGATATAGATACAGATACAGATACAGTTTCAGGTACAGCTACCGATGCTGGATATATTAGATAGTCGACTATATAGATACAGATTCGTATACATTTAATGATCGTTTTGTTTTTTTTTTAATATTATATTATTTTTTATTATTATTGTGACTCTAGACTGACGGTAATTTATATTCTCGCCTCAAGCGAAGCCACAAAGCTGTCTACATACAGTACATACATATGTATGTATGTATGTATGTATGTAGGTATGTATGTATATGCCCCGCTTATATACTAGTATGTAAATAGATCAAGCAGCTCTTAAGTTTACTATATATTATACACTTCTTACTTGGAACTTTGTCTCAAATTCTCATTTTCTCTAGCCTTTTCTGTATAAGTTGCTTTAACTTTTATTTCCCATATATTCTAAAATATCATTAATCTTTTACTAATAGTAGATAAATTGGTTTTTTAGGGGTTTTTTTCGCAATTGCAAAATTTTAACAAACTATAATTTAATTTTTATATGTGTTTTCAGGTTGAAATTCTCAGGATTATATAGTTTTGGAAATCGCAATAAATTTCAAAGATGATCAACTTTTCAATTCCTATTTTAATATTTAATATTTATTATTATTCTTTTTATTTTATTGGTATTTTTTTTTTAAATTTTTTATGGCTTCTCTTTATAGCTTCATAATTTAAAGACAATTTTTGAAAGATCATAAATCAATTAATTAATGTTAATTTAATTAGAGGGTGCCAAATACATACACTATATCTATGTCTCTCCCTCTTTCTCTCTATCTCTCTCTCTCTCTTTCTTTATTGTTTTAGAATTTATCAAATAATTATGTATGATAATTTGTTGTTAAATTTGCTGTTAATTTATTATCAGGTGCTGTGACTATCAATCTATTTTAAACACATTGATTAGCATAGCAAATGTTATCAACAAATTCCAGCTCACTCTATCTCTCTCTCTCTCTCTCTCTCTCTCTGTCTTTCGCTCTTGCTTTGTTGCCTGTATAAACATGCTCTTCATACAATTTGTTAATTGTTTATCAACATTGGGCTTTGTATGCAAATCCTCTGTTCACATTTCACAAAATGAAAAAGAAAAAAACACAAGTAAATGCAAAATTAAAAAAATCCCATGCTCTGACATACCACATACATTCATACATACATACATACATACATATGATGGTGATGATGATGATGATGTATGCATGTGTGTATGATTTGGGCCACTTTGTTTATGTTCATTGACAGTTTTGTTATGTCGCGAATGCGAATCGCAATTAATGCACAATGAGCGAATAGCAGAGTTTACTTTATGACACCATCCCTCCCACCCCCCCCCATCATCACACACTCCCTCACTCCCTCACCTCTTAGTCTCTTTGGATGATTGCCATATACATATGTCCATTCATCTGTTCAATCAGCTCAACGACCCTTTTGACATTTTTCGACTTCATAATTTTCGATTTTATTTTTGTTTTTTTTTGTTTTTGTGCTCCATAAACATAAAGTCTGCATAACTCAACCCAATTATCCTTTTGTTCACACTGTCCTACATATCCGTTCTATATGCTCTATATACACAATAGCTAGATCGGTCGTATATATAGTATGCACTATACTTTTGTTTGTGCCAAAACTTTTAGCTGAGCATGATTTGTACTTTGCGGAAGTTTCAATCGTTTTTAATGAGTCGTGCAATGACTTGTAGTGGCCGAAATTGTGACAGTATCAGACTATCAGATACCCTAGACTCAGCTATATCCTAAAAATATACGTTTTGCTGTATTTTTCCTTCGTTTATTAGTATATCAACATTATTGCTCATAGACACTGTCTATCCTTAGTATGTACATACATATATGTTTTCCTTTTGAGTTACAGGGTATCTTCATAGAAAAGTCAAGTCAACAATAGATATTGCCGTATGTATACCCAACAGCCCGTTTGTCATTGTCATTTAGTGTGTTAACTTTAGATTTCTCTTACTGATACCCAAGCAATAGTTTCAGTTTGTCCGTTTTTCATTCTATGGTCGTGCATACCCTATATAATTTAGTAAGCATAGCTTCTAATTTACAGGGTATATAGGTTAAAATATAAAATTTGTTGAAGTCAAATATATTTCTCAAAGGAATACCCTAACTTTAGCTCTGTGGTTGTGCATATCCTATTTAAAATACTATGACAAGTTTTTAATTTACAGGGTATATCATATAGGTTGAAAAATATAATATATATCTCATATTTATATAGAAAAGTCAAGTATATTTCTCATTTGTATGCCTCAACAATGTTTCGAGCCTATTTGTCAATTACTGACTCTGTGGCTGTGCATACCCTATAGAAGTTAGTATGCTTAGCTCTTTATTTACAGGGTATGCGGATTACAATATAAAATGAAATTCTGATATGTTCGTAAAATATTTCAATATACTTGTATTTCGCATATGATTACCCTAACTTTGATTTCAGTCCGTCTCTCACCTAATTGCTGTCTAGTTGTGTATACCCTATGCAGCTAAGATGCTACAGGGTAGCAGAGTGGTTCGTAGCAGAGGCGTCGTCTACATTGTCTGTCATTGCAATTTAGCGTTCGCATTGTCTGCCCCACACTCTCTCTCCTCTCTCCCTCTCTACAACTCCTTCTCTCTTCTCTCTACATATGTGGATCTGTCTCTCTGTCTGTCTGTTCATCTGTCTGTCGGTTTTCTGTCCCCTTTTGCTGTGTGTTTGGGGTCCAAATCAGCGTGTCTAATTAGCTGTCCAGACGATTTGTAGACTTTGCATTTTCGGCCAACGCGAATTGGAACTTTTTGCTGTTTGACGACGTGTTTAGCTTGCTCAGCCAAGTTAGCAAGTGCCAGCAAGAAGAAGAAGGAGAAGAGAAGAAGAAGAAGAAGAAGCACCAACATTGCATATTACATTAACAAAAGTCAACAAGGCAAACTAATATTTAATAATGCAATTGCGATTGCACGTTTCATTGGACAAACACAGTGAGAAAACGATGTGGAAAATCCCGCAGAGTGGCGATTGCAGCAAGGGGGTGACATGGTGTATGGGGGAGGGGGGGAAAACAAATATGAAAACATGGCTAGATAAAGTATGCTGTGTTGTGTTGTGTTGTGTTGTGTTGTATGCTGCTAATGACAAATGCATGTAACTCTGATTTCATTATCGACAGATCGATACTCTCTAATCAAGTCACAGACCTTCGACAGACATCAAGGCAAGCAGAATTTTAAATATCTTCAAATACAAAAAAAATACAAATTGCAAACGTAGATACATTTTTCAATTGACACAGTTGTGATTCTTCTCGTGTGGGCAAAACTATAAAGTACCCTGTAAAGTCAAGTTACACTGAAAAAAATGTTTTGAGCTTTTTAGCAGCTTCATGTACGCATTTCTTATGCATTTAGTATTTTTTAATATTGCGTATTAAATTTAATACCTTTCAGCTTTTTAAGAATTTATTTAATATTTTTTTTGTAATTAATTAAGAATTTATACATCTGACTTCGAATTTTTATTTTTAGTTTTACATTTACATATATACATATACAATATAAAGTTATAAATAGCTTTGTATTTTTTATATATCAATCGAAATTTGAAATTAAATTAAATTTAGTATTTTTAAATTAAATTTAGTATTTTTAAATTAAATTTAGCATTTTTTTTATATAATTAAGTATTTTTTATTATTTTCAGTATTTTCTTCTATGCCTAATTTTAAACATTTAATTTAGTATTTTCATATTTAGTTTAATATTTCCATAGTTAATTTAGTACTTTCTTTTTGTTTATTTTGGTATTTTTTAAATATAGTTTAGTATATTTTGTATCCACTTAATATTCTTACATTTAACTCTGTGTATGTATTTAAAGTATATTTTTTATACTTCATTTAGTATTTTTTTTTTTGGCAATACTATAGAGCATTCAGCTCTGGTGTTTAAAGTATTGACTGCATGCAGTATTTTAGTGCAATAGGAGTTCAATATATGTATGCATGTATTTGCTTTGGCTATGGGTGTGGTCAGCGATGGGCGTGGCATGTCGGAGGCATGCAATTGCATTTAGTTGAAATCACTTAGCATACACACAGTAAAGGGGTGGAATGAGTGTGTGTGTGTGTGGTGGGGGGGGGGAGAAGATGTAGGTAGAGGTTTAAAGTACAGTTTGTTCAGCATATTTTGAAATCGGAGCGCAACAGAATTGTGTAAATGCAACGATTTGGGCTGGGTCTGGGAATGTTAATTGGCCAACAAATCGAATTACACCTGTTGCACGTGTTGCAAGCAGTGCACACACACACACACACACACTGCCTACAATAAGTCTGTGTATTCGGACGAACCTTATCGGACCATCACGATTATCAGGCGTTTGCATAACTATTTGTGTGAAATTGAGAAAGTTGAGACATTTTTCGAAGCAAATTGAAAAGTTCAAGAAAAGTATCTTTGATCTGTATAATGTTACGAAATGTTTGATTTTTAGATTTTTAAGAAATTGTCAATACAATTATGGACTCTACTTAACTTTTTACGATATATTTCAACAAGTTTTGAATATATTTTATGAAAATAAAAATAAAAATCAAATTCGAACTAGAAATAATTTAATGAACTTTGAGATTAAAATTAATTTACTTTTAAAAATGTAAATAAATAAATATATGTATATAATATATATAAATCAAATTCGTACTACAAATAATTTAATGAATTTTGAGATTAAAATTAATTTACTTTTCAAAATGTAAATAAATAAATATATGTATATAATATATATGTATTGTACGTATTGTACATATATATTATATACATATATTTATTTATATATAAAAACAATGATTAGTTAAGTTTTATGAAATAAATATTAATATGAAAATTAAAAAAATTAACTAAGAACCGAGTATTACAACTCTCATTCTCTACTACAATTTAATAGCTATAATAAAATTTTAAAATTTTAATTAAATTTATATATATTATTTTATATATTATATATATTATTTTTAAGACAAGTGAAGTTAAAAGTGTTCATATCTCTAGGAACTTATGGCTAAAAAGAAGAAAACGATATGAGGAGAACGCATTCCTTGGACTGTACTTAAGGTGAGAAGTTCAAAAGAAAAACTTTGCGAGGGAGAAAATGACAGAGGGAGACACACCAGAGACAGAGACAGAGACAGAGAGTGAGAGTGAGAGAGAAGGAGTCAGCGGCGATTGGAGTGAGTTGAAACCAGTTTCAAGTTTCAGTTAAATTCGCATTAAGAACTCGACGATTGTCATATGTAAATAAGTTGTCGACTCGTCGTAATCTGCAAGTGTGTGTATGTGTGTGTGTGTGTGTTAGTGTGTGTGTTGGCTAAATGCTAACGTTTGCAGTTAATTTTTTATGGCCTTTTTTTAAAATTTTTTTTATATTTTTTTTTACTAATTACATTCACACACAATTCTTTTCAACACTTAAAAAAAACTAAAAATTAATTGTGTAAAAAAAGCTGCCAGGCAATTGTTATAAATTTCTAGCAATTTATAAAACAATAAAGTGTTAATGGAGCGGCGAGAAAACACTCTCTCTCTCTCTCAAACAACATTTAATTGAATTATTGATAAATGTGCTGGGGAATTGTTTGAAAAATGTGAGAAGGGATCAAAACGAAAGACTTATGCAACGAACTTGCAGCCCTAATGGACATGACTGTAGGTGTGAGTTGGCATGTATGCATGTGAGTATGTGTATGGGTATGTGTGTGTGTTTGTGTGTTAAGTTGTTGGCTCATTTGTGGTATAGACTCAGCATGTGGCATGCCACATGCCAGCGCGCATGCTGTATAACTCATAAACGCCTTTCCCACGATCGCAATTTTTAGCCCAAGCCTCGTTAAGCTTAACTATGTGTGTGTGTGTGTGTGTATGTGTATGTGTATGTGTATGTGTATGTGTATGTGTATGTGTATGTGTATGTGTATGTGTATGTGTGTGTGTGTGTGTGTGTGTGTGTGTGTGTGTGTGTATTGGAACTAAGTCTGAGTCTGAGTCCGAGTCTGAGGCGTATCCTCGGCTCTTTTTGGTGGCGCTTGCCGGCTACCGTATGCCACATCAGCGCACCCAGAGAATGCTGCAGAGACCGCAACCAGACCAAGTTCCAGGTTCAGGCTGAGGACCAGGCACAGGCCCAGTGCCAGTGCCAGTCCCCATCCCCATTACAGTTGGTGGCACAAACCGGTTGCCACAAACCTGAGACAACTGCAACCATACAACAGCTACATATGTACATATGTATGTACATATATAGTAGTATATGCATGTACATGGTATATAAAGTATACATACATAACATATACATACATATCTTCAGTTTTGCATTTTCATTTAAATTTATTGGTTTCTATTTTCCATCTCTCTCTAGCTCTCTCTCTCTCTCTCTGTCTGTCTCTCAGTTGAGGTTTGTTGCCAGGCGCGAAGCGCAACAAGTTGCAACTTGATTTCCAGTTCGGGTCGAGACAAGGTTCTGCAGCCAGTTTCAAATATGGCGAATCTTTGCACAGTCTCTCTATCTCTATCTCTCTCTCACAAACACACACACACACACACACACTTGAACACACACAGTGGCAATTCGCTTCCAGTTTGCATTAAACGTTTTTGCTGTATTTTTATTTTTGAATACTGTTGAAGCAACACTTTTGACACACATTAAAAAAAACGAAGTTAATGTAGATTGCTGAAAGTTTTCCTTAAATTTAACTTGACTTACAGATACCCTAACAAACTTCGAAAATATCTTCCAAATAGTCGAAAAAATGTTCAAAAACAGTTTATTAATTCAAAAAAAAAAAGAAAACATTGCTCAAATTTGATGTCATAACTTTGCTAATCCCTGACCGATTTTGGAAACTCATACATTTTTATCAATGGTTGTGATCCGATTTTTGAATCTGCATATAAATTGTTTATGTGTCTAAATAAAAATGGTCAGCAGAGCCTAATTATTTATTTGGGAAAATAAAATAAACCTCTTCAAATTTGAGAAGCCATAACTTTTCTAAAAATCAACCGATTTCCAAAATTTTTGCATTTTCGTCAATGGTATTGATCATATTTTGAATCTGCATCAAAAATTCTTACCGGTTGTAAGTTTTCAATTTTGACTAGTTTTTGGCCATTTTTGTATACCAACCCCTTGTAAAAAAGTTAAAAAAATTGAAAAGTTTGAAATTAAATTTTTTTGTGTCCAGTCGATTTCTGGCATCATAATAAGTGTACAAAACTTTACTGCACTTGATTTGGATCAATATTTTAGAAAATATGGCCAAAATTATGGAAAAAAAGGGTAAAAATTGGAAAATTGAGACCTTCTAATCATAGTCAATTCAAAAAACTGACGAAACTGTCAATCAAAGATTAACAACGTAAGCTGCATCAGATGCATCACTACAGCATCTGATTGATGATTAATCCGTCAATCAACCAAATGTCTGACCTGAAAAAATTTGCTGAATGTACCGTGAATAAATATTACAATTACAATTCTATCGGAGCATCAATCAAAAAAGTAATCAATCACTTCATCAATCAACACATAAATAAAACTTCTTTTACATTAAAAAAAAAAGAATATTTTAATAACAATAGTTATAATAGAGTGGAAATCGCGACACATTTCGATTGATGAAATTTGTCTTTTAGTTAAATGTTTAAACTGAAAATAATTTTCCCCATTTTTCAGTAATTTGTTTATACTTAATTAAAGCTTAGTTCGACGTGGCGTGAGAGAGGGCGGTACTTGTCGATTGTTGTCGATGCTTTTGTGGGCTAAGGGATATGGGCGTGGCTACATGCGCACCTGGAATTTGCCAGCCTTGGTTAAGTATTTGACGCCCTTGAAGGGCTTATACTTCTCGCCGTACATATCCAGGCGATTGACCTTCAGTCCGGATACGGCGAGTTGTGAGATTTGGAACTGCACATTGATTGACGGATTTGCATCGATATTGGTGCTTCCCGGAGTTATAGATACCTAACATCAAAAGGGAACGTGATCAATCAAACTGATTGAATGAGTGTTTATCGACAGTTGGAGCACTTACCGTGCCGCGTATGTTTGGCAATTTGGAGACATCAATGCGTCCAACATCCCAGGACAACGTTTTGCTAACCGAATCAAAGGTGTACTTGCCCTGATTGGGGGTCAGGAGGCAGTTGAGCACACACTTGGGCATGGTCAGCTCCAGCTTGACCTTGTCCACGGTGCGTCCCAGCGTATTCCGTGGACCGATCGTTAGATCCAATCGACCCTGTTCGCCCGTCTTGATGGAGAAGTTGTGCCGTATATAGATGGGTATGGCCACCACGGATTGGGAGCTAATGTGATAGGACATCAGACGAAAGTTGCCATCGGGCGGTATGAATGACAGCAGGCGTTCCGCTTCCCACCGCTTAAATCGCACGCACGGATGGAACGAGACGTCGTCAAAGAGTCGAGGATTCATAAAGGATAACGTGAGATCCGGCATGCCCGACAGCTTAATGCAGCAATCAATCTGTGGAGGTGGTGGTTGAGAAGCAAATGATTGATGGTCAACTGAGAACTGACGCCTCGCCTTCACTTACGTGCCCTTGTATCTCGGCGAACACTGTGGACCCGGACTTGTCAATGATGGCATCCACCTCCTCGATGACATCGAAATAGGCCTCATTGTTGGTATACCTGACGCCGCTGCGTCTCCAGGGAATGGCCGACAGCTGTCCCGATGGCAACGTCGTGCTCACACTGGAACACGGATAACGGAAGTGAAAAGATTGTGAAGGAGAGATGGAGAGGGAGAGACGCACTTGCTCTTGCCGGTGACGGTGTTGGCGATGGTGCGCAGTATATTTGGTGGCTTGATCAGCTCCTTGAGTATGTTGCTCTCGGTGGCAAGGGGGAAGCCATTGTCGAGCATCTCGTCGAGCAGCTCATAGACAACCACATAGTTATCCTTTATCACAGTCTCCGAGCAGTCGCCAAAGTAATCCTGGAATGTGTCCACCACCCGATGCAGAAACTCAATCACGAACAGTGGCGGCACCTCCTGCTTGCAGGCCGCCACCAGTGACACACTATCCCGCTGCACCGTGATCAGATAGTAATGGGGCGTGGCAATCACAGGCGGCACATCCTGCAGGGAAGCAAACAAATTACTGTCAATCTTCCAGAGAAATCGCAAGGGGAAGGCGGAGGATTACTCACATATGGTGCAGCCCGCTGGGCATCCAGAAAGTATTCACACACCGAACGAGACACAACGGAGCGCCAATGCTTCTCCAGAAAGACTTCACTATTGTTGATGGGGAGAGAGAGTGGGAATAATGGAGGAAATTCGATTTTATATTCACATATTTGCCAAGAGTTTAACATACGCAAGTTTGTGCGTATGAATGTATGTGGGTGTGCTGCTGTTAGCTTACCCGCTGCTGTTTACTATAAACAGACTGTGTATCATATTTCGATAAATATATAACAATTGGTTGTAATAATTAAAATTGTTTACGTGTTTAATAAATTGAAATACTAAACAAACGTAGTGCACAACGTAAACTTAACAGCCACTGTTAGCATTAACAGCGAGGGGTAGGTCTTCAGCGCTTATCGATAACGATAATAACGTAGTGAAGTGCTCAATTGTGCGTTTTTGCTGCGCAGAAGGGAGCATGTTAATGAACTCTGTAGTTTTGTGGCTGCATATTTTGATTTGAAATAAAAGAAACGGATTGTGTAGATAAATAAAATTCCTGTTAACTTAATAATAACAATATTAGCTTAAATCATAATATGTAAAGTTAATTGAATTGCATATAACAGCTGGTTAACACTTGTTAACCAGCGCTGCCACTTCGTAGCGTTGCCAGCTGGTTACAGCCGTGATCAGCTGTTGGCCAAAACTTTTGACAATTGAAACACAACCGGAAAATTGTTTTTGATATTTAAAAATATTTTCAATTAAATTGACACTCTATTGCTTAGCTTTACACACTAAACGCTAGCAGCATAAAGATTTTAACAATAATTTGCAGAGCAGGGGATTCATTGTCTGGGCAGCCTGATTTGCCGCCCGCTTACATAACCGTCAAATGAATCTGCATAGCAGCTTCGTGCGGCGCTTCCTTGACAATTGGCCAGGCAAACGACGCTTTGGTGTCTATCGGTTCCTGCCCATATTCTTTGTGCTGGGCGCAGCACTGGAATTCTCCATGATCAACTGGACCGTCGGCGAAACAAATTTCTGTAAGTGGCGCTCAAATCCGTTAATAGACCTCTCGTTTTATCTTTAGAATCTCCTTCCTCCTACCCCAGATCGAACATTTAAACGTCGCCAGGCAAAGAACTATCTGGAAGAACAAGATCATCAGTCGGCGGAGGAGCAGCAGCAGCAGCAGCAGTAGACTATAGCCTAAAGATGCCCGCTGGTGTCTCATGGGGACAGTACATGAAGTTCCTGGGTAGCGCCATGCTGGCCATGATGGCGGGCTCCCAGGCAGTGCATCTCTACTACAAGCCCCTGGAGGATCTGCCCGCCTACATAGAGCGGGAGCGGCAACACAAGGATCCACCGCAACCCACAGCTCCCAGCTAGCCGAGTACCATAAATAAACCATAAATTTGTTTCCATATATATACATACATAAGAATGTATTTATGTATCCGAATGTTGGATTCACTTTCTGGGCTTGTCATGGATCTTGGAATGAGTCTTGAGGCAGGTCTGCTGTCGGAATGCCTGTCCACAGGATTCACAGATGTATGGCTTCTCCCCGGTGTGGATATACTCGTGATGCTTGCAGGTTTTCAGGGAGGCAAACGATTCCGGGCAATAGTTGCAATCGAAGGGCTTCAGCTTGAGATGAACCGCCCGTATGTGAGCAGTCAGGTCGGATTTGCGGGCAAAGAGACGTTCACAGTGCTCACAGGGTATCTTGGCCACGGTGTGCGAGAGCATGTGCCGGGCGAGCATAAACCGTTTGGCCATGCGTCGTCCGCACACCGGGCACTCGTGCTGCTTCAGCTGCTCGACGCCATCGAGGATGTCCTTGGCGGAGTCCGGATGCTGCTGCATTGTGTGGTACTTGAGCGTGTAGCGGGTGTGGAAATGCTTCTGGCAGATGTCACAGAAGTGTCGTTTACTGTCCAGGGCATTGGCTGCCGCCTCAGCCTCCGTCGGATGCTTCGTTCGACGATGGGTCGTCAGATGTGACGTCTGATTGAAGATGGATCCGCATTGCTCACAGACGTATTTGCGCTCTGGCGGGGATGGGAGGATGTGCTTGAGGCGTTTGTGCTTCTGGAGGGCAACGCGACTGATGTAGACGCGATCGCAGTCTGGATGGTCACAGGAATAGGAGCGTGCTTGCGTACCATGCATCTCCTTGATGTGGGTATAGAGACCGCCCAGGAAGCTGTAGGATTTGTCACAGCGGTCGCATTGGAAGGGCCGCTTTTTGCCCTCGTGCACCCTGCGTATGTGCGCGTCCAGAGTGATGGTGTGGGCAAAGCAGTGGCCACACTGCGTGCACTTGAAGCTCTTCTTGACACCCTTGCGCACGGACTGCTGCAGTGCATCCGACTGTTTAGCTTCCGTAACAACTGACGTGGGCACGTCAAACGGATCTGCATTGCATGGTTGCAGTGGCCCATCATCGGGCGGCGAAGGCTCTTCCATCTCTTCGTAGACGGTCTCAAATGTGGCGATCTCAAATTTGGTCAGCAGCGATAGAAGATGCAGCCGGCATTTGTTTGCCTGTTGCTGGAACCGCTCAAAGTTGATCAGCTGCTGGTGGCAGGTGTTGCACAACTGCTTTGGCAACAATTCCTCGCTGAGGTCCTCTGGCTGCCAGTTCAGATGCCGGACCAGGAGCAGTTCCAGCTCCATGGTGTCCACTGTGGGCTGAAGGCTATCCTGATCCACTCTCTGCAGGCAAGCCAGGCAGAAGTAGTTGTTGTTCGGCGTTGACATTACCTAATAGTTTAATATTAATAATTAAGATCCTTTCAATTGGATGTCTTCTTGTACATATAATGGGAATATAATCCAAAACTCTGGTTGGAGCTGAGCAGCGGCGCAACGGCGGCTCAACCGTTGAGCGCTGTTAAGTCCTCAGCGTTGCCATTTATAACTTGTTCAATCGGTTCAAACTGCTAACTACAAATAGAATTACAATAATACAATAATTACAATAATTTTCCAATATTTTTTATATGAAAATCTCGTTAAATTTAAATTTATTGCAACTGAGCCATAGAATACCCAAATATTATTGTAAATAGCTGCTTTTAACAGTGGCGCGCCTAAACTTTCTAACAGTCACCATTTAGAGTTGCCATATCTGTTGCAACAGCTGCTATGTCACTTAACAGCGGCAGCTTCGCCTTCGCGTCGTAACAAGTGTGTGTTCGTAGTTCGTGCTTTGTTTTTTTTTATACATATTTTTTTTATTTGTTTGGAGCTTGAAGCTCGTGCGCCAAGCCAGTTGCGCGTCCAAATGGTGGAGCATTCGTCAGTTGTATGCTGCCATTCAACAGCAGTGCACACATCCAACAAAGGCAACCGTTTATCGTTTATCACGCCACACACTTCAACGTTCGCGTTTCGTCTAAGTTTTGGCGCGCTTTTTTTTTGGCGTCAATTATGTTAATACGGTTGCTTGCTGCATAAATCTATAATATTTATGTGATAATTTTTTGTGCAATGAAAATGAAGAACAACAACAACGCTTAGTGCTTGTTTTTTTGTCGCATATTTTTTTTAATGTGCTATTTGAATGTGCATCTGTGCTTATAGTTTTGTGCATGTTGAGCGAAGTTCCCCATGCCGATTTGTGGTCACACCAACATTATATTAATAATGTAATTGAGTAGCTTAAGACAGTGCAATGGCATCGAACATCATCAACAGCTCCAAGTATCAGTATAAATCCACTGGCGCCGCCGGCATTCAACTCCATTGGCTCGACTGTCTCATCAGACTCTGTTTGTTTACACGCGGTAAGTTTCATGCGCAACTATCTCGCTTTCACATCGATAGGCCGCCATTTTGAACGCCACCTGGCGTTGGTGGGCTGCATTAAGCCTGCTTGCTGAAGATTATTTTTTTTTTAACTTCAGTAATTTCCCGATATTAGTGTTGAAATGATTTTCAAAAATTCCAATTTTTAAATTTATATTTTAAAAACTATATGCTATATCTAAATTCTAAACTAAAAATGATTTGTTTGTGGAAAATTAATAGCTCTTCACGTGTTGAAAACAGAGTTTCTTAGAAGTAGTGCTATATCTGAGATATATTTTCAATTTTATATTTTTCTTTTAAATAATTTGATTAGATTGCGGAAAGCGAAAGGTTATAGGTTCTTTAAATTCCTTAGTGTTAGTTCTAAATAAAAATTTCAAAAATTTCCAAATACTTAAAAATTAATTCTAAATCGCAAATCTCATCTAATATTTAGTAACTGTGAAAAAGTGGCGAGTTTTGAAATCCTTCACTTTTGAAAAAATAATAAATTTTCTCAGTTTTCTTAAAATTATAGAGAGAAAAGCTTTAGTAAATTTCGAGGAGATTTTCAAAATGTTGATCGCATATGAAAATCGGGCTATGTAAATTGCTTGCCACATGCCACTTGGCACTTGCCACAAACTGCATGCCACCAGTCATGTTGTTGTTTTTTTTCGTGTTCGCCTCTCTCTCTCTCTCTCTCTCTCTCTGCAACCATTATGTACTTAAAGAAATTAAAATGCTTGGCGGCGACTTGTGTTTGCTTTGGGGTTTCCGCTCTACCCCCTCACTCGCCCCCTACCCCCTCCGCTCACCCTCTAAATGGGGCGCCCTTTTGTCGAGAACTTGGGCGGCAACAGCTGTTGCAGCTGCTACGCGATAATGTGTGTGAAAAACAAAATGCTATTAATATGAAAATTTCCACTGAACACAAAAACATTGCAAAACCTGCAAATATCCCGACACCCTGTACACCCCTCCCTCCCCCTCCCATACACACAGACACCCCCCGCTGCAATCTGCTGCAATGAACTGCAATCAGCGCAGAACAAAACAAAAGGCAGCAAAAGATAAATTGAAGCAAGAGACAGAAGAAAATGCAAAAGAAAATGCAAAAGATAATCGGTGGAAAAGTGTGTGTGTGTGTGTGTGTGTGTGTGAAAATGTTGAAAAGTGTATGCTTAGAGACACTGTAGTAGTAGTATTTTAAGCTCTGCTGCTGATTGGGGATATACTGCTGGCAGACACTGTGCATTGACTTGACGGAGATGAATTGAGTTGCGAGAAACAAAATCCCTTGTCATGGGTATTTGTTTATAAATTCAACAACAAAATATACATACATACATATGTACACATATTGCATATTGAGTGAAATTGATTTTATTATGCGATCCAATTTAATGATGTTGCTAATTAGGCGGGAAGGTGTTTAAAAAAAAAAAAAAAAAATCAGAACGAAAATTATATTATTATTTTTTTTGTTGATGTTAAACTATGCGAGTCTCTATAGGCAACATTTTTATGAACAGATTAAAAATAGATAATAGATTAGAAAAAAAAAAAACCAATTTAAAATAAAACTTAAGTTCAGACAAACTGTACAGATATAAATATATTTGTTATATATTTATATATGTATATAAATATATTTATTGAGTTTTGTGGATTTTATGTATGTATGTATATATAGTAGCTACAAATTGCTGCTGTATTGGGTTTCTTTTTGTTCCCGGATCGGATTATAATTCAATAATTTGTTTTGTTTTCTCTTCTTTCCTTTATATACTTCTCTTCGAGTTACTGAATTATGTATGTGATTTTGTTTGTTTGTCTTTTTTCTGTCGTTTTTTATTTTATATATTTCCCCCCCCCCCATTTCCAATTGGAATTGTGCATGAAAATGTTTAAAGGAAAATAAAAATACATGCTGTAGCTTCATTTTGAGTTTTGTGAAGGTTACGAATATATGTAACTGTAGTTGAAGGTTTTCCTGCTGGTTACGCTTATGTAAATTCCCTGGAATTCCCAGAATATGTTGACCTGCAGAGGGTGGTTGCCCCCAAGAGGAGTGGAGGGGTGGTTAATGTTGGGGTTTGTTGAAGGTTGTTGTGTAAGCAAAAGACGTCTGTTTCAAGTTGTCGTAATCGTCTTAACTGCATTTAGTTCTACCTGTGGCTGGATGTAGTGCGAGGGGGGGTGGGTTATGAGGAGTGGGGGTTGCTGCCTGCAAATGACAGTTAAATGGAGTGCTGCCTAATCAGTTGCAGTGGCAACAACAACATCGACAGCAACAACCCTGATAAGGCAATCTCAGTTACAGTTACAGCAAACATGCGTTCCCTTTCTGTCCTTCTATACACGATTCATTCTTTTATATTTTTTTTCTATTTGTGTCCCTTTCACGCTCTTGTTGCGTATGTTGCAAACGCAATTTCAATTGTGGCAACGTTGTTCCCCCTGCTTTCTACATAGCCCTTACCATCAGTTGCCGTAACACGTCCCACGTCCCACGTCCTTGGTCTTGTTGTTATCCTTGTTTTGGTCCTGTCACTGCCGCCGTAAGCCAGTTAAGACTGTCTCCCAGGACACAGGACACAGCGCACAGCTGCCACGTTGCCTGACTGTCTGCCTGTCTGCCTGCCACATACCACATATCTGTCACTTACCTGCCCCAGCTATCTCTGCATTCCCCAACTGCTCAAAATGTTTAAAGAATATTCCCAAAATGGTATATAGCGTTGCTACAATGTTTAAATCATTACACTTAGCGTTTTTCTGGATTAATCCAAATTCAAAATTAATTATTTTGAGTTTTCTATGCTACATTTAGAAGTATTTTGTAAATGGTTCGGATTAATCCAAATCGATAACGGTTTGTTTTGATTTTGTAGTGAAATGTGAAATAGTTTCAATTTTTCCATACCAAAAACTTTGTTTTTCAATTTCTTAACTCTCCAGAAAATTTTTTCCAATACATGATAATAATAATTGGTGTTGATTGATTATGTGATTAAGGTCGTTTCCAGAAATGCAAAAATTTTGAAAATCTCTTGAGGTTTGGCAAAGTTATGGTATCCAAAAGTTAGGACAGTTTTCACTTTTTGGTCAAATAGCTGTTTTTGGCAATTTTTTAAGTATTTTGGCCATATTTTTTAAAATATCGCTCCAAATCAAGTGCGCTAAGGTTTTTTATACCCATTTTGATGCCAGAAATCGATTGGGCACAAAAAATTCCGATTTTGAAACTTTCACTTTTTTGACATTTTTTCAAGGGGTTAGTATGCAAAAATGGCCAAAAATGGGTCAAAATTGAAAACTGATAGTTTGGAAAAATTTTTGATGCAGATTCAAAATATGATCAAAACCATTCACAGAAATCCAAAAATTTTGAAAATCGGTTGATTTTTAGATAAGTTATGGCTTCTCAAAGTTGCGAATGTCTCAATTTTTTATACCAAAAAATAGGTTTATTACAGTTTTTCACTTTCCTTGCCATATTTTTCAAAATGTTAAATAAACTTTTGCTGCTGATTGAAAATATAGTCAAAGCCATGTCTAGAAATGCAAAAATATTGAAAATCGGGCAAGGCGTAGAAAAGTTATGGTTTCTCAAAGATGAGGAAGATTTCAATTTTTGCCCAAAAAGCTGATTTTTGAGCATTTTTCAGTATTTTGGCCATATTTTTTAAAATATCGCTCCAAATCAAGTGCGGTAAAGTTTTTTATACCCATTTTGATGCCAGAAATCAATTGGGCACAAAAAATTCCGATTTTGAAACTTTCACTTTTTTGACATTTTTTCAAGGGGTTAGTATGCAAAAATGGCCAAAAATGGGTCAAAATTGAAAACTGATAGTTTGGAAAAATTTTTGATGTAGATTCAAAATATGATCAAAACCATTGACAGAAATGCAAAAATTTTGAAAATCGGATGATTTTTAGATAAGTTATGGCTTCTCAAAGTCGTAAATGTCTCAATTTTTTGTACCAAAAAACAGGTTTATTACAGTTTTTCACTTTCCTTGCCATATTTTTCAAATTATGTAATAAACTTTTGCTACTAATTAAATGTATAATCTAAGCCATGTCTTGAAATGAAAAAATATTGAAAATCGGGCAAAGTGTGGAAAAGTTATGGTTTCTCAAATATGAGGAAGATTTCAATTTTTGCCCAAAAAGCTGATTTTTGAGCATTTTTCAGTATTTTGGCCATATTTTTTAAAATATCGCTCCAAATCAAGTGCGGTAAAGTTTTTTATACCCATTTTGATGCCAGAAATCAATTGGGCACAAAAAATTCCGATTTTGAAACTTTCACTTTTTTGACATTTTTTTTCAAAAATGGCCAAAAATGGGTCAAAATTGAAAACTGATAGTTTGGAAAATTTTTTGATGTAGATTCAAAATATGATCAAAACCATTGACAGAAATGCAAAAATTTTGAAAATCGGATGATTTTTAGATAAGTTATGGCTTCTCAAAGTCGTAAATGTCTCAATTTTTTGTACCAAAAAACAGGTTTATTACAGTTTTTCACTTTCCTTGCCATATTTTTCAAAATATGTAATAAACTTTTGCTACTAATTAAATGTATAATCTAAGCCATGTCTAGAAATGAAAAAATATTGAAAATCGGCAAAGTGTGGAAAAGTTATGGTTTCTCAAATATGAGGAAGATTTCAATTTTTGCTCAAAAAGCTGATTTTTGACCATTTTTCAGTATTTTGGCCATATTTTTTAAAATATCGCTCCAAATTGAGTGAGGTAAAGTTTTTTATACCCATTTTGATGCCAGAAATCAATTGGGCACAAAAAATTCCGATTTTTAAACTTTCACTTTTTTGACATTTTTGCAAAATTGGCCAAAAATGGGTCAAAATTTAAAACTGATAGTTTGGACAAATTTTTGATCCAGATGCAAAATATGATCAAAACCATTGACAGAAATGCAAAAATTTTGAAAATCGGATGATTTTTAGATAAGTTATGGCTTCTCAAAGTTGCGAATGTCTCAATTTTTTGACCAAAAAACTGGTTTATTAAAATTTTTCACTTTCCTTGATTAATGATAAAGGAAGTTCTTTCAATTGCTTTAAAGCTGTTTAAAGCTCCATTCTCCAACTTGTTCACGCTGATAAGTGCCTAACATGTTGCAACATAACTCTATGCTTCATTCGAGTATAAGAACAGCTGCGCCTCCAAAGCTCTTCAAATAGCCTGTGGCAAACACACACACACACACACACACACTAAGATACACACCACATATGCACAGTGGGCACTTAATCTCGTCATATTTGCAACTCGATTAATATTTTTTTGTCAGGAAAAAAAGGAGCAAAGATAAACATTGTGTTGAGAGTGTGTTGGAGACTGTGTGAGAGAGTGATGAAGGGGGCATGTTGCAAGTGGATAATACTTGCAGAGGTGGCAACAACAACAACAACAGCAGCAGCAACAACAACAACTCAACAAATAAATAATAACAAATGTTATACGCAAATATTCAAATCGTACTACATTAGAACCGCAAAAATCAATCAAATTTGAAAGGCCAAAAGTGCTGCCAACAGCGTGGAAGGGGGTGTGGTTGGTTTAGGAGGGGGGAGGTGGAAGGGATATGTGCTTGGGGTAGGCACAGAGTCTGACAAGAGATGTTGCGTCTGATTGTTGTACACACACACACACATACATACACACATACATACATACATATACAAGCCGCACGTCCAACATTTTCTGCTCATTTTTCTCGTTCTGTTTTTGCGCTTTTATCTCCGCACTCTCTTCCCCCCTATTCTCCCCCACCCACCTACTCCCTACTTCCCTGCACCCCTCTTAAACTCTGTCTCTGCATCGGTTTCTGTTTCTGTGTTGTGTAAATAAACGATAAACAAAATTTTGCGCTGCTGTTGCGAAAATTGCGAGCATTTTTTTCAACATCTTTCTTAATCGAGTTGTTGATCATCATCATCATCATCATCATCATTTTCATCATCATCGTCATCATTTTCATCATCATCGTCATCATTTCCATCATCATCGTCATCATCATGAGGCATTAAATTATATGCTTTATGTTACAGTTACAGCTGCCAGTTCTTGCCCCCATCTCCATTTCCACCTCCTGCTGCTGCTGCGGCGTCTGTCGCAGTTGCAATTTTTCCAAATTTGTCAACTGTTTTGTGGGCAACGTAAGTAACCAACCCACACTACCCCTCACCCTCCCCACCCTCACTCATTTCTCCCACATATTATTTATTTTTTTATGTACATATAAATACATGTTTTTTCATATATTTTTTTTTTTGTGTTTTTTATACTTTGTGCTGTTTGCGTTCTTTGCATATGAAATATATGTCGTCTTTTTACATACGACAAACAACAATTACAATAACAAAAACCCTATACACATACACACACACGCATAGAGAGACACACACACACACAACCACACACAGTTATTCATCTGCAGTTATATTTGCTTTGTTTTTGAGGCCCACATATGTATGTACGTATGTACATATGTATATATATCTTTTGATACTGTGTCCATTCCACATATAAAACCGAAACCCAACTCTAACTCAAAATGAAAGCTGAAAACTGTCTGTTATTTTTCACACACACACACACACACATGCATACATGTTTTATCGTAGATTTTCTTTTGCATTCTAGCAAAAGATTTATCTTCTGCATAAAGCAGCGATAACATATCAAAATTTCTTGATTACTTCATTAATTAGAATTTTGAGAATTTTTCAAATTTATATTCATAGTTTAATATCATGACGATTTAAAGTTAGAGGATGGAGAAATCAAGGAAAATGCCATTTTGGGTTTTTGTTCCACATTCATGGCCATATCTCGGAAAATACTTATCGGAAAAATCTCAAATAAAAATCAAAATGCTAGTTATCTGCCCCAGAATGGATTAGAGTTCAAAAATTGGGATCAAAATTTTTTTCGATTTTTGATGATTTCGTCAAGGGGTTAGTAAGAAAAATGGATCAAAAATGTCGAAAAATTAAAAATAGCGAATTTTACAAAAATGTTGATGCAGATTTAAACTGATACAAATACCATTTCCAAAATGCCAAATTTCATGAAAATCGGTTGATTTTTGTCCAAGTTATGACAGTTCAAAGATACGAATAACCAACATTGAGAAAATTTTCGATTTTGGTTCACTTTTTGACACATTTTTTGGTATATCTCGAGATATACTCATCAGAATCACCTCAAATAAGAAGCAAAATGCTAGTTATGAGTCCCAGAATCAATAACAGTCAAAAAATTGGGGTTAAAATTTTCATGATTTTTGATGATTTTGACAAGGGTTTAGTCGAAAAATTGAAAACGTACATTTTGAGCAATATTTGAATGTAGATTTAAACTGGTACCAAACCCATTAACAAAAATCAAAATTTCACCAAAATCAATTGAAAATTGGCAAAGTTATGGCAGTTCGAAATAATAAGGATTCCGAGATCAAGGAAAGGGCATTTTGGGCTTATTTTTCACATTTGTGCCCATATCTCGGAAAATACGTATCAGCAACACTTCAAATAAAAAGCTAAATGCTAGTCATGAGTCCCAGAATCAAAAACACTCAAAAAATTACCTTCAAAATTTCTTTAGATTTTTTAATGATTTTGTCAAGGGGTTCACAAGCAAAAATGGTAAAAAAAAAATCAAAAATTAAAAACGCAGAATTTGAAACAAATTAGAATGTACATTTAAACTGGTATCAAAACCATTGTCAAACATCAAAATTTCATTAAAATCGGCTGAGAAATGGCAAAGTTATAGCCGTTTGAAGTTAGGAGGGGGCAGAAATCAAGAAAATTTAGATTTCTACAACGATTACGGCCATATTAGCTCTGATCGTTTTTTTTTAATCTTTATTGTGGATGATATTGTCTTAAAATTGTTAATGAAAATTTTAGATTTAGTTGGAATTTAATGCAGTTGCCAAATGAAATAAATGTTACCCCGATTTCATACCTATTTGCTGCCCCCAAACTGTCCTTTGTAGATATATATTTCTATGCGAAGATATTCCCTAAATGCCCCTTCTACATATCTGATTTTTTTTCTTCTTCTTCTCTTCAGAGTACTGTGAATGCCATCGGCTAAAACAATATAAATTTTTGCGTGTTGTCACATTCACACACACACACACACACATATATATATTTACTTAGTCACAAAAACACACACTTACACACACACACACAAACGAACACCTGCTGCTGTATGTGTGTTTGTGTTTGTGAGGCGCGAGTTTGTTTGCTTTTGTTTTCTTATTACATTTTTTCATCTGCAATGCGAAAAAATTTTACACTTCGTGTTGAAAAAATCAAGTCAAAAAAAAAAAATTAAAATTAAAAATAAGAAAAAAATACAAATGGTAAAAATTGTAAAGCATGTTACGTAGATTTGTATATATAAATATATATGTATATGTTATTTTGGTGGTTACTTGCAACAGAGTTGCCTGCAACATTTGGCATTTGCGTGTAAACCGTTTGAAGTTCTCCAGCTTTTCTTTGTTTATTTATTTTTAATTTTATTTTCTGACATTCGGTTTCTGTTTCGGTTTCGGTTTCGCTTTTGTTTATTTAATTTTTTTGTTGAATTGCGGCCACTTGATTCATTTATTTATTTATGAGTTCACACAACTGGACATACGTCTGGCGGCGCCCTCGTGTGTCCACACGTTGCATGCAACCAGAGGCAGTTGCATGTTTGGCGTGTGCACTCCCTAGGGATTATTAAGGGCATCTATGCAACTATAAATTTTCGTGTGATTTAGTTTTTAGATTCAATTTTATGCATTTTAATTGGAATTTAGTTCATCATTAACATACTTCAACTTCTATAAACGGATGCAGGATCTGTGTCCTGCTTGAGGTTTTGCTTCAGTTTTCCCTTAATCTCTTATCTTAGCTTTCTCACTAATTAAGCTTCTCATTTATGTGTTGGTCTTTCTCTTTTGGCTTTTATAGAATTTACTTAATGCCACAACTTATGCTACACCACAGATACCCTATGTCCAAACACACGAAATTGTCACCAC
Source organism: Drosophila quadrilineata (assembly GCA_018150725.1). Lineage (NCBI taxonomy): Eukaryota > Metazoa > Arthropoda > Insecta > Diptera > Drosophilidae > Drosophila > Drosophila quadrilineata. The sequence goes on along the minus strand of JAECWN010000432.1, from coordinate 22,811,630 downwards.
TTGCATGAAAGTGAACTATAATTCAGAAAATCTTTATAAAATCTTGCGTATCTCTAACTTTGGACTGGCATAACTTTGCCATTTCTCAACCGATTTTAATGAAATTGTGATTTTTGTCAATGGTTTTGATACCAGTTCAAATACCGCATATTAAATTTTTTCATTTTTTTTTTTTTTTTAATGATTTTTGCATGTGAACCCCTTGACAAAATCATTAAAAATCTAAAGAATTTTTGAACGTAATTTTTTGAGTGTTTTTGATTCTGGGACTCATGACTAGCATTTTGCTTTTTATTTGAGGTGTTTCTGATACGTATTTTCCGAGATATGGGCATAAATGTAAAAAATAAGCCCAAAATGGCCCTTTCCTTGATCTCAGAATCCTTATTATTTCGAACTGCCATAACTTTGCCAATTTTCAATCGATATTGACCAAATTTGGTTTATTTTTAATGTTTTTGATACCAGTTTAAATCTACATTCAAATATTGCTCAAAATGTACGTTTTCAATTTTTCGACTTTTTTAAACATTTTTGCATAGTAACCCCTTGACAAAATCATCAAAAATCATGAAATTTTTAATACCATTTTTTTCGACTGTTATCGATTCTGGGATTCATAACTAGCATTTTGTTTTTTATTTAAGATGTTTCTGATAAGTATTTCCCGAGATATCGTCGAAAGTGTTTTAAAAAGGTGACACAAAAATATTTTTACTAGTTGTTTTAGTTTTTTAGTTTTCTAGGGTGTTGGAGCGTCATTATCTAATTCAATTTGGCATCTGCTCTTGTGTTTTATTAGCTTTTTCACAATATTCATTTCGTTTAGCTTCTGTCTTAATTACTTTAAGTGCACATTCTTGGGATTGCTTGGGCCAGTTCTGACTTTGCTTTGCTTGCTGAGAGAGCGAGAGAAACATAGAGAGAGAGAGAGAGAGAAGGAGAGAGAGAGAGGGAGAGAGACAGGGAGTATTTGTTGTCGCTGTTGCAAATTCTGTTGACGCGTTTTAATTTCATTAACGTTAAAGACACTTTAACCCTTTTTTTTCCTGCAACCTTTGTCTTGCCTATTGACAAATTCAGAAAAAAAAATAAAGTAAATCTAACTAAAATCAACAATGTCATTGTCTACAGATTCTGTTGTTGCTGTTGTTGTTGCTGTTGTTGTTGTTGTTGATTCTGTTGGCGGTTGTCAAATGTCGAGGTTGCCAAGTTGCCGTGCAAATTGAATTGCCAAGTGCCCAGGCATTTTCATATACATACATACACTCCTACATACATACATAGTTAGAAGAGGGCTGACAACTCAACTCAACACATGTGCAAATATCCTTTTCACAGCAGTCTCCTGGTACGTGTGTGTGTGTGTGTGTCGTATGACATGCAGAGAAATTAATTCAATAATCAAAGTTGAGGCAACTCAGAGACTTGCGAACTCAGGAGTGTGTTGTTAGTTGCTGTTAGTTCTGAGCACATTTCACTTGGAGATGACTTGAGTTCCTCACAGACACAGCCTTTTTAGGCGCTAGTTCGTGACACGAGTCCTGGCAGCGTGTCACGTTCACAACTCACATCTCTCGGCTCTCAGAAGGGAAGCAACGAAAACAAAAAAGATAATTAAAAACGCATTGAAGGTGAAATGTGTGACGAATAAGCGGCTTAGTCTCTACGCCTTTCGCCCACAACAACTCTCCACTTTCTCTCTGCAACTCACTCTCCCTCTCTCTCCCTTTCTTTCTCTCTCTCTCGCTTTTAGCTCACATTTTGTTCATTATGTTGCCACCTTCTTTACGCACAGCATGCGGTTGTAGTTATATTGGCACACCCACCGCCCCACATCGCCCTCTACTAACTAAAGTTGGACGGCGAACTTAAATGCTGACCACGCCCCATAAACAAACCAACACACACACATACACACAAACACATATATTCATACAGTCACACGCATATTCATAGAGAGCAGACACATTAAGCGCAGCGAGTTGGCGACAAACTTTAATGACCAAAAAATAAAAGGATCGAGGAGGACGAGAGCACGGCTTAGTTGCAGGTAGATTGGGTTAACAGCTAAACAGTTAACAGGTAACTCCAGGCCAATTACGGTTACTGGTGCTGCGCCCAGTTTATATTGAGCTCAGTTGCGAACTACATTTGAAATTGAAATTGGCAACAAAAAAAACAAAAGAAAAGCAACAGAATTTCTGTTACCTTTTTTCTTCCCATATGCCAGCCTTTGATATACCCTGTAATCAAATATAGCATTGCAAGGGGTATGCAGTACTCATATACAACGGAAGGACTTCATATTCCGAAAAATAACTAAGTAAATTTGAAATTTTAGTTGTAGTTTAATTTCTTAAAGAATTTACTTATATATTCAATATTAAATACTATTTATTAAATTAAATATTTTACATTAGTGTATTTAATAAATTATTATATTTTCTTGTTTTATTTCTTGAATTTCTTTATTCCTTTATCTTTATATTCCTTTTTAAGTATTAATTTTTAATCTATATATTTTAGACAAGTATTTTCATTTATTTGTTGTTTTACTTTATTTTAGTTTTTAATTTTTTATATTTGTAGTATATTATTCTCTTAATTAATCAAATATTAAACCTATGACTAAAATATTAATTTATTTATTAATTTTAATTTTTATTTTATTAATTTTAATGTTAATAATAATCTATTTGAATTCAAACTGCTTTATATTTTTTTTATATTTTTCTTTATTTATTATTTATTGTATTTATGTACTTCTTAACTTATACATAAAACAATGGTACTATATATACAATTTATGTATAGAAAAGTATATACATATATTTCGTATATTTTAATTTCATCGTTTATCTTAATGGGTAACTCATAGTCGAGTGGACGCTGTGTCCTTTGTTGCAGCTGTTTCCCGTGTGCGTTTCTGGACACGCTCAGCTCCTGGGAGCTGTTGCTACTAATGTTGCTCTGGGATTAATTTTGTAAGCGGCTCAATGCATAATTAACAAATTGAAACAGTTAGCGAGCGAGTGACCCTAACTCCTCTCTCTCTCTCTCTCTCTCTCGCTAACTCTCTTTCTCTCTAACTCTCTCTTATTTTCTTTATGCTCTTTATGTTCTCTACTGTAATCTGACTGTAATTCTATGGAAATCCTTTCGCAATTTTATCAGTTTTGTAATTATTCCTTCCTGCTATTTGTTGTATGTGGGAGTGGCCAGTACGCCCATAATTGCATTGCATGGTATGTATGCGTATGTATGTGTGTGTATGGATGTGTGTGTGTGTGTGTGTGTCTATTGGAGAGACCCATGTCCAAACACCATCAAAAGCTGCGCACAATTGAAAGGATTCTCAGGGCGACGAATGTAATGGATGCTCCACTTGCAGCTATGGGAAGGTATACCCACTATTATGCAGTCACATATCCTCTCTCTCTGTGTGATGGTGTGTGCGTGTGTGTGTGTGTTTTTGTGTCCTGTCAACAAAGTTGACAACAATGCTCAGGGCACACTTCACATGAAATTATCATGCGGAACGTGCAACAAGCAACGTTTCTTCCTCTCTCTCTCTCTATCGTCTCTATGAAAACTGAAAATATAGTGCATGCTTTTGTGATTATACTTCATATATGTACATACTGCACATACACATATGTACATACATACATACATAACATGACATACATACATCTGTATTTCAGAGGAGAAGGATCCACATAGAATAGTTTCACTTTGCCTGTTTTCCGTGTTAACAGAAGTCACTTCGACATACAATTTTATACATATGTACATATATATATTTTTCGTCATTTTTGGAAATATTGTCAAAAATACGCAACATTTTGTTTCTCATCTCGAACTTCATCTAAAAATGATATCTATTCTTGAAGTTCCCACAGCTTTCTAGTTACTAAAGCGAAGGTTACCTTCCCTGATAACCGAATGGGGTATTCCTAAAGCAGAAGATATATTCACCTACTATATTGTTGGCACTTTGCAACTACGTAAAATGTTTGTGTTGCAAATGCAATCCGAGAATGAGTTGCAAATTTGCAGTTAGAATTTATATTCACCGACAGCTCTAGCAAAAATTTATAACAATTTGTGTTTTTGATTTATATATGCACATTTATTTATTTTTTTTTTTTTTGCACAAAATTTGTTGTGTATAAACAAACTTGGCCTGCTTTTCATGCTCCTCGTTCATTGCTTCTGATATACAACATATTTGTTTCTCTATTTTTTTTTTGTGTGTGAAATTTAATTTTATTTACGGCAAATGTTTATTTACTCTACACGAATACGAACTAAACTCTTATTAATATTTACTTGTTAGCCGGCAAATTTATATACATACATACATATGTAGGTATGTTTGTATATCGTGGGGCACACTGAGCAGCAAAAGTATGCCACTTGAGAGAACCGAAATTGAAGAAAAGTTACGGGAGAATTTCCCATTTTCAATATTTGCTTAGCACTTGAGTTGAATAACTCTTATTCTCTGATTATTTTGAAACTCAATATAACATATATGTTCATTTTTCTATATTTATGTACTTTGTATGTCGGCGTACCATTACTTGCAGCAGGCAGTGTATTTTTCGGGCAATATTCATCAATTGTATTTGGAAACGATGCGAGGAGGGAAAAGGTCAAGTGTGTGGGCGCAGGACATGTTCATCCTGTCTGTCTGTCTGTCTGTCAGTATGACTGTATTTTTGTTTATATGAGTTATGCATATCACGTGCCCCTTTCCCAACTTAACCTTTAATTTGCATGCTGCTCCAGGCAAACAAATTACACGGCACACACAGTGTCCTTATAATTAACACACACACACATACATACGTTTTCTTGTATTATCTCTATCTCGTTTTCTCTCATATTCTCCTCCTATTCTCCTCTCTTCTTTGACAAGCTAAGAAATCAATTTTTGGCGGCGATAAGAGATAAGCAGCCAACAAACAAATAAACGACAACAGACCAAGGACATTGCCGCATATGGCGGCAGGATATTCAAGGATACGCACATATACATACGTTTCAGAGACAAGTTTTTGTGGGTCAAGTCAGAACCATGCCGTCCTTTGTCTCGATAAAAGTGCAAAGTTTACGTTAACTTTGCGGGTTTATCTGCCTAGTTGAGTCGCGTCGAAGGTCCTTTGCCTCGTTCGTGGGCAATTTGATGGCACTTGCAATTTATGAGCGTCTCACATTTAGAGAAACACTAGATGTACCAGTATATTCTAAATATTATATCCTGTGAAGTTGTCCTCAAGTGGAGCTTGGCTCGAAGTTTCCAACTGAAAGTAGTTCAACGGGTACTGCAGGATATCTAATGGGCATCCCTTTTTTTTCCTTCAGATGCTGGGATTGTCTTTTGAAATGTGTTGAGATTGCCCCTTTTCGTTAGCAATTGACAATAGAAAAGGATAGCGAAGAAGGCGCATGAGAAATCAGAAAATTAAATATGCGTAGCATACTTTTTGGGGCTGGCTGCGGCTGCAGTTGACTTAATATCCTTTGGGCACACAATCAAAGAAACGGAGGCAAGCCAGGTGGCAGGTGGCAAGTGGCAGGTGGCTGGTGGCAAGTGAAAACCGAAACCCAAACAAAAATCGCAAAAGTTGCGCGCTGCCAAAAATCTAAAACCACAGAAAAAAACACAGAAAGATGGAGACATTGGGAAATGGAGAAGTGGAAGTAAAAGCTGTAAACCGAGCCCAAAAAATCCAAAGTTTGCCTTTCCGACCCACACTGCCCCTCCCCTCCTGCTGTTCTGTTGTATTCATTATCGAAGAAGAAAGGGAAGGCTTTTTTCTTGCGGCTGGAAAATGGGGAATCGTAATGGCAATGGGGCAAGTTTTGTCGGGATGCGGCGCGATTTGCAACGCTTAGTTGCACGCATTCATTGAACATATCAGCCAAGACAGTAAATGGTGGGAGGCAAGGATAATAGGGGCATATATATATATATATATTGGTTAAGAGAGGGAAAGATAGGGAGGGACAGTGATAGATAGAATGGGTCTGGGATTCTGACCTGCTGTTATTTGCCACTTGCCGTCATCGTTGTTGTTATTGTTGTTATTGTTGCTTCATTTGATGGCTGCAATTATGGCGTCATTTACATTTTGCCTTGAAGGAATAATGGTTTCCCCCTGCCCCCCCCCACATCTCTTGAACATCGCCGCCTTCCATCTGGTGTCCAAAGAACAGCAAAGAACTTGGCAAGCGTTTTGGCTGCTAACCCAAAGTATTTGCAGCTGCGCTTCTGCTTATGCCACATGAGGCAGCATCAAACGGCTGTTATGGACTCCAAAAAGAGCTTGAACTGCCCCCATCAATAGACTATATATATTTATCATCTAATTGTTTCCCTCTCTTTCATAGATATTTGTTTTTATTTTAATATAAATATGCTTTTTATATATTATCAAATTTAATTATTCTAAATTATAGTAATTTTAATTTTATTGAAATTCGATTATTTTTCTAAATTCATTTACTAAGTGAATATTATTTAATTCTTTTGTTATTATTTTAGTTTCCAATTCTTTGCCTTTTGAATTGTCATCACTTTGCCGCACAGGGTATCTGTTAGTCGTGCCGATTGCATTCAAGTTGATGCCGCTTTGTTATATTTTTGTTAGCATGTGCTGTTGTTGTTGGTTTTTCTTTTTGTTGCTATTATATTGTTATTGTTATTGTTATTTCAATGCCACTTTTGCTTGCTGAAGCGCGCTGCTAAGTATGCTACACATTTTTGTTTCAATTTCCTTTGTTCCTCTTAACTGGGCGTAACCAAAGAGCCAACGATGTCCTGTAACTGAATAAAACTACATGAGTGTCTGTGTGTGTGTGTGTGTGTGTGTGTGTATGTGTTGAGCTGAAAAACAGCAACTGCAGTTGCTGATGCAGCACGATAGTGAAATATGAAAAAGTATGGGGCGGTATATAAAATGCGACAGAGTTCAATGATAAATGCACAATGAATTTGATAACTGGGAAATAGTTTATTGTTGCCTCGTCTCTTGTTGCCTTTCGCATCGTTAAGTGTTAACAGCTTGAAGAGCTTTAATGGCACCTCAAACAGCTATTGATCTGCCGATGAGATCACAGCAATCAATATGTTGGGCGAAAAATGTCAGTAAAGAAAGGAAAAAAAAATTATAAAATTATAAATGTATAGACTTATTATTATTATTATGATTATTAATGTTATTATTGTTATTATTATTATTATTGTTATTATTGTTATTATCATAATTATTATTATTATTGTTATTATCATAATTATTATTATTATTGTTATTAATTAATTAATTATAATTATAATTATGATTATTAATAATAACTAATAATCAGTTTTCAACTGTTTCAAGTAATTTCCTCTTTTTTTCAAAGTCAATTATCTTAATTTTCCACCATTTTTGCTTCTCTTGAATAACTATTATTCCTTTAATTTTGCATTTCATTTAGGCAATAAATTCAGAAATCCGCTTAGCATCTTCCGCTTGACTTATGCTCAAGTAAATTACAGAAATTTTTGAAGAGAGGCAGAGAAGTCAAAAAATAAAAATTGATTTATTTGGCCGTAGTTAAGTTTTTAAAAGCCAAAAGGCAGTTTATAGCCAGTTTGGCTTGCCTGGCTAATCCCGGCATAAATTTAGCTTTTAATATACCCACTCCATCCCAATCCGCCTTCGACTGCGCCTCCCTTCGTCTACTATGCCCATGAAGCGCAGCAATGTCAACTTCCTGCCTACAACATGGTCTTAAACTCTCCAATCTTCTCTGGCCTCAGGTCGTCAACTTCTTCGTCGTCTTCTGGTTACTTTTATTGCTGGTTGTCTACGGTTATTTAGCATGCCCTTTCATTATCATTTACTTATGTCCTTTTTCTTTCGCATTTTGTCTGCCTTCTTTACTCCTGTTGTTGTTGTTGTTAGCTTTTTAATTGGCACTTGCGCTTAGGCTTAGGTACAAGTCGTGTCCTTGCTGTTGAAGTCCTTTTCGTCGTCGACGTTTTTGCTGTTGTTGGTTGTTGTGCCTGGCTAATTTATTTTTTCGGCAAATGCTTTTTATCCTTTTGTCATTTTTGGTGTGCCTACGTATCTCCCTCACTCACTCTCATTCTGTGTGTCTCTCTCTCTCTCTCTCTTTCTCTCTCTCGCTTCAGCTGCTTGGGGCTGCCTTCAAATGAATTTCAACTAATTGCGTAACGCATACGCCGCGTGCGCCTTAAGTGGGCTTTACTGCAGCACTGCAGACAAGGGTCTTAGACAATAGCTATGTATGTATGTATGTGTATGTACAGCACCCCTCCCCCATGCACAGTGATGCTGTCCTTTTTGGCGGCATTCTTCAATTTATGTGCGTGTCCATGTGGCGTCTTTTATTATCTCAATTTGCCGTTGCCAGCTAAAATCCAGCGGGATTTGTGCCATGATTTAGTGTTGTGTGTGCAGTGTCATTAAAATTTAATTAAGCGCACAACTTCATATGACACAAGAGAGTAAGCGGAGAGACTTCGAGATAGATAGAGAGAGATAGATAGAGAGAGAGAGAGAGAGATCTGAAGAAAAGCAAGAATCTAATTTGTTTGCCTTCTTTTGCTTTATGTGAATGCGCATACAAAGCAGCGTGTAATAATTTATGACATGATGAACTTGTTTCTGTCACTGTACAACAAACACACACACACACACTCACCTAAGCATAACAAAGAGAGAGAGAGAGAGAGAGTGAGAGTGATACAGATACGAAGAGAGAGAGAGCGACGCTGGCACATGCAAATGATTTGTTTGCAGAGAATTTTGCATTTGCCAAGCAACAAAAAAATGGCGAAAAGCGCAAAAAAGAAATCTTCATAACAATAACAATAGGGGCATATACTTATGAAAGAAACTGAAAAAGAACCGCCAGATAGATACTCTGTACCAGTTGTGCAACTAGAGCTGAAATATACAAAATAATATGATATAGTATATATAGAATAGAATGTAATTCTGCAAATATAAATTTTTGATTTCTGCAAAATTTGCTAAGCTCAAAGCAAAAAATTGTAACTAACTGTAGAATAGGGTAGGACAGGACCACATATCATAGGATAGGTTAGTATTTTTTAAAAAAAAAATTAAGGAAATTAAGCCATTTTAAACTAAGAATATTATCTTTTACGGAATAAACAAAAAAACAGAATATGTTTGGTTTAGATAGGATATATTTTTGTTGTGATGTTTGAAGCAGATATACCCAATATTCTGTAGTTCATGAAGGTAGTATCTGATATACGCAAAAAAAGTTGGGTAGTGGAATGAGAGGAAGGGGTCTGACAAGGTGGAAAGCGGCATAAAGATTGTTACCATATTGCTATCATTTGCACACAATCAGCGTCAACAGTCGCGAGAAGGAGATGAGTTCATAATGCGAGAAAGTGAGAGAGCGATAGAAAGAGAGAGAGAGACAGTTAGAGAGAGAAAGAGAGAGGGAGAGACAGCGAGACAGTTTGTAGTGAGAGCCAGAAACAAAGATGGCTAGGTGTATTATACAAATGTGTCTCTGTGTGTGTGTGTGTGTGTGGGGCAGTGTGTAGCACGAGAAATGTGTCGCTGTGTGTGTTGATGGTGGCAGCTGCAAGTCGCAGTGGAACGTGGCGTAGTGAAGCGGCCAGCAGCGGAAGCATCAAAAAGGAAATAAAAAGCATTTTGATAGCGTTGCCAACACACAAAGATAGCGGCTGTTACTGACGTTGCCAACCACAACACAACTCACGAGATTGACTTTTGCAGATGAGCACAAGGGATGGTGGTGGTGGGGGTGAAAACAGAGATACTGAGAGTGTTCTCTCTCTCTCCCTCTCTCTCTCTATCTCTCTGTCTCTGAATAAGTAAATGGAGAAAATTGCAGATAAAGTGAAAATAAAATTTTAATAAATAGCTGAAAATCAAATTTCCCCTTCAACAAATTGAATATGCTGGCAAAGTGTGTGTGTGTGTGTGTGTGAGTGGGTGTTTGGGCCTGGCTAATATGCCTAGTGACAAATCGAAGTGCTTTAAGCCATACTGTAGCCTCACTTATGTGTGTTGTGCCTTGAGAGTGCACTATTAAGTTGCTGTAGGCATAGGAGTAGAAGGGAAATGAGAATTAGAGCGGGAGATTGTATGAATAAGAGAAAGAGACAGAGATTGAAAGATAAGTAGTCAGAGAGAGAGAGAGAGAGAGAGGGAAAGAGAGAGAGAGAGAGTGAGATGCTCACACGCCTTACGCCTCATTGAGCTGGGCAGTAACATGAACGGGGTCAATGCTCAGCCAACGTCTAACGTTCACCAACGATAGTATCGCATAACTATCGCTCGCCATTATAACTGTAGATGCTATAAACTAGCTATGAAGTAGACAGTATTTGTTGATTTTTGCCTAAATCGTTTAAACGGAGCTCAATTTCAAGTTTTGCTTCGACGGCAAGTTAAATTATTTGGAAACTAAGCAACCCATTTGTAAGCAGCACACGCATACAGGGTACTATTTTCGGGAGGCAACCCCAAATTATCTAATGATTAAGTGTTTTGGTCTAAATATAGAACTTGAGTCTGGGATATCAACCCCTCCTCACCAAAAAAAAAAAAACCAAATGAAACGAAACGAGTTGGAAATGAATGTTGATGAAGCACACAACTAGCAAGAGACACTACAGGTCTATAGGGATGAACGAAAAAGAGAGAGAGAGAGAGAGAGAGAGAATGAATGTGCGAGGGAATGCGTGAAAGGCGGCAAATCGCATAAACTGACAAATTTATTTGATTAGCCAATTTTTGGTGTGGCTTAGCGCCTGCACGTATGCAATCATTTCTGCCAGACGCTTAAGTGTTGGGTAATTGCCCAAAACGAAGTGAGCGTATAAAAGAGTGACAGGGAGAGAGTGAGAGCGAGAGAAAGTGAGTGATACAGACAACGACTGTGATTCATTTGCCTGTCTGCCTGAAGGAAATTGAAAAGTATGCCTTGTATTGTTTATGTGCTGCCGGTATTCCCACACCAACACGCCGTTATATTTTGTTGGTGTGTGTTGCCAAATATTTCGACTGTTTTCTTATTGTATGGGTGTTGTCTGTGTCAGTATCAGTTCGGGTATGTTTAGGTTGTGCCGTGTACGAGGAATATCATGGCATCAGCATTCAGTTTATCGGCATAAATATCTCATAAATATTCAATTAACACTCATTGCATGACTACCACAATCTTTCTCTATCCCTCTCTCACACACACTCGCTCACTATGTCTGCCTCTGTCTGGTAATTAGATTGCCGTCTCTCTCCCTCTCACTGTTCTATACGCTGAAGTCAAATTCAAGACTTGCCGACTTGTAATTACCTCCGTTTCGCCGTCATGTAAATCAATGCCTTATCGCTGTTTGAGTGAAACAGAGGCAGGGAACGACATAGAAAGAGAGAGAGAGAGAGAGAGCGAAAGAGAGACGTTTGAGGAGTGGGTGGTGGAGGGAGTCGCACACTCGCCCGGTTACATTTATGGCAATCGCTTAACTGCGTCTCGTCTCATTAACTACAGTCATACCTCGCTCTAAACGCACAGCCCCCCCACATGCTGCCTGCCATTTCCTTTTCCTTTCCCATATAGTTATTACCGTTTCGTATAAACACTCAATCGTTTTATGCACTCAATTATCGTGCACCTGTATCACACGCAATTTCCGTCGCATCCCCTTCCCATCCCCACACACTTCAATATACTCTCCCTTTCTTAGAGATCTGTTAGTTTTAGTTTTCCTCTTTTATTTACTTGAACCTGAAGATACTTTTTAAAAATATGAAAAAATGAAATATTTTTTTAGAAATACATATTCAAGCCTGTTCTCGAATCCAAAACCGAGTGAAATGTGTGGTTTTGCAATACCTACCAATGCCAAATCCGCATGCTTTGTTCGGATTCGGAATTGAGAACAGAACAGATTAATTCACTTCGTTTATTGTATCTTTCTTTCCTATAGCTGTGATGCCATTTGTTTTGTAGAGCAACAGCGTACGGTACTGAAAGAGACAGATAGCTTCATATGAGAGAGAGAGAGAGAGAGAGATGCCTGTAGCAAAAACAGCGGCAACGTCAACAATGACTCGTTACTCGACTCGTTACTCATACGCAGCGTTTGGCATGCTCAATTTGACTGCCACGCTGTCTGCAGTTACCCCTCTATCTGTTTCTTTTGCATTCTGTCTTTCGCTCTCTTTCTCTCTCTCTCTCTCTCTCTCCCTCTCTCTCTCTCTTTCACTTTCTCGCAGTCTATTTGTATTTTTTTTGTAGACATACGCTTATAATTGCCTATTAGTTTTCATTTGTTGATTTTGTTTGCCTAGCCGAAGGCACGTGATGCTTTTTCTGCTTTGCTTCCTATCGATTTGCGATGTCACCACCCTTTTCCCGTTTGCCATACAAATAACCTTTAGCTTAGTGTTCACGGAACGTTGGGGGGAGTGGGCAGGTTGTGGCTACAATTGCCCCATAAATGTGGCCGACATTTGTGGCACTTGCCACATGTTTTTTTTTGTTTGTAGCTTTGATTTAAGTCAAGCCACAATATTGAATGCCCAGAAATTGTTTCGCTTAATTGTTTTGTACCAGGTCTCCAGATACATTTCCATTTCCCTAACCTTTATGTAGGTCTCACTCCACTCTTGTAGGTCTCTCTCTGTTTGTCCCTTAACCTCTGTTGGAACCCGCTTCCTTTTCTCCGCTCTCTCGCCCACATCACTTGATGTTTGACTTGTGGAACTCCATTGAGCTAATTATATTAGCTCTGACTTTTGCTTGTACTCTCTCTCTCTCTTTCACTCTATGCACTTGAACCCATTTCTGGGGCTATGCTAAAAATGTGGTCAGTTAAGCGGTTCATTCAACTTGTTGTCATCATCATCTAATGACGGCGCCACAAGCATCACAAAATATATATCCATTGAGGCATTTGCATTATGTGTCTGTCTGTCTAACTGTATGTAAGTGTGTTTGTGTGTGTGTGTGACAGTGTCTGTGGCATATTCGCATTTGCCACTTGGCAGCCTCATAAATCTTTTGGCCCCCATTTTGCAGGCAGACAGACGTCAACACATATTTTGCCGCTCTTCTTCAGCTCATTACACTCTCTTTTTCTCATTTTTTTCCTTCCATTCATTGTCTAATGAATGAATTTCACATTTCGCATTTTTCCCTCATTTTTCCATTTTTTTTTTTTTTAGGTTTTCCGCACAATCAAACTTAAATCAGCAACGACAGCTGCAAGCGAGAAATTCTTTAGAAATGCAAACAACAAATATTTTTGTTGTTGTTGTCGGTGACAAATTAGCTGATTGAAAAGTCCGCGAAAATGTTTCTTTCTGCTTCTTCATTTTGTTGAAATGTGAGCGACAAATGTTGAGGCAGGAAAAAATGTGTCAGGTGTGATGTATTGATTGTGGCATGCCACAAATTGAATGCTCTAGATGAGACAGAGAACGAGGTCATGCCGCCTGAGGATGATGAGGACAATGACGACGATCTCAGCGAGAAATTTGATTGAAGGTTTACAGTTGATTTGAAATTGAATGACCTTCTTATCTTTGTATATGATGTCCACTTCATACGCTTAATTCTGGAATAAACTTCTTGTTTTTGTCGAGCTAAGTTCTCGGGTTTTCATATCAAGAAATTTTATTCATTGACATTCATTGCACATTAGTTGCCAGCTAATGGCTGCATTTATTGTACTAAACTTAAACGATGCTTTAGTTATAGCTTTTGTCAACCAGATACAGCATCTAGGTTGATGCTCCACAAAAACCAGCCATAAAAATTTGCTCTAGTTCAGTTTTTGGCTGCAGTTCTCCTTTCGTTTCACCATTTGTTCTAATTTTCTTATTTTTCTTTTATTTTTTTTTTTTTTTTGTGGTACGTGTATTTATTTTGCTTTTCTTTTGTGTTATTGCCTCGTTAGTTGCAAGTTGGCAGCATTTCATTGGCGTTGATTAATTGATGCCACTGACCCTGCCCCAAATTGGCGAAATTTTTATCAACTGTGTCGCATTCAGCTAACTGATTGCCCTCGACTGAATGCAACTACGTCTGCAGTAATTGAGTGCAGTCTGATGATTGACATGCACATTTCATTTAAATTCTCCCAAAAAATCGATGATTGATGGCTAAATTAATGACTTGTCCGTGTTGATTTTCGAAGTAGATTTTGTTCATTTAGTTAACTGATTATTGATTGACTACTGATTGATGGGTACATTTCGAAACTTTTAAATAATTGGCAACTATTCTGGTGCTTGACTCTTAAACGAGTACCGCAACTTGAATAGAATCGGACGATTGTTCGTTAGATTGACTGTTGATTGACGCACTCATTTTATTTAAATTCTAACAACTGACTAATCTGATTCTGACCAATCCGACTACTGATTGATTGGTAAATGAAGACGGAAAAGGTGTTTAAAAAGTTGATCATTAATCTAGATGATTGATGGCGAAACACAATTTGTTATCATATGAGTCGATTGTCTGGTTGATGGCTGAAATGGAATGACACAACTCCAACTCTCCTTGATTGATTTAATAAAAACGCGTGATTGATGTGGATTAATATGTAGTTTATTTCGAGAATTCTGTCTGAATTGTATTCAAATTAAATATCGTTATCGTTACTTAGGCTTTACATTAAAATCTATCACAAACTGTACGGCATCTTGTTCATTCTCTCAAACGTCGTCTCCTTCGCTTGACTGCATCCTGTGTCTTAAACACGTCTCTCGTTGCGCCGGATGTAATGAAATCCGCCATAGTACTCCTCAAGATCGCACAGTTCCCGTTGCAGTTGTGCCTCCAGCTTGGCCTGTGCCGCCTTCTGTCGAGTGCTGAGGCGCCTCACACTGCCTTGGTGGCTGCTGGGCAACCGGAAACTTAGACGACGACGCACCTTGACCTCGCCCACACAATCGTACAGCGGTTGCTCCACACTACTATCATCGTTGCGTGTGGGCAGCTGGTGGCAGCGACGGGCATCCGTGTGCGAGGGGAAGCCACGTGGCGTTGTCTGCCCGGATAATGCCTCGCTGATGTCGTGTGGCAGCTGTGGCAGCAAACGTTTGCCGGTTGCATGCTCAAACATGCACTTCCATTGCGCATAATGGTTGTCCATGGGCGTGGCCAGCTTGCCACACTTGCTGGTGGGCGTCAGCAATGTGCCGCAGCTGCCAAAGGACGAGCATCGCGGCATTGGCCGCAACAATGCTTGACGGGCTCCCGTTCCAACGCATCGCTGGAAACCGACGCCATGTTTCTTGCGCGGATGAAGACGCAACTGGCGCTTGATAGTGCGCCTCAGTTTCTGCCAGATACGCAGTAGAGTGGGACGTCGTGACACCAGGCAACTATCGTCACTTTGATGATGATGATGTTTCTTCTCGACTGATTGATTGCTGCCCATGTTTGATTGAGGTGAATTTTTGCTTTGCTTGCGCTAAAACTGAAATAGTTGTCTGATCGCTTTGAAGTTGCTTTGTTGACTGTGATTGTTGCTCCTTGCTGACTCGACTATTTATAGGAGGAGGCAGGTAGTGCGATGAATCTCAGGTAGCCATAGTTGGTAATTGCCCTTTTTTTTGGCAATTGTCACCCAGTTCTAGTCCGGGTCTATAAAAGCTGCGCCGGCTGTCGCCTAGTTTTATGGCCGAGTCAGTTTTTGGGTTTTGGGAATCTGGCGTCATTTTATGACTGTGTCATGGCATAAGCTGACGCACGTGTTCCATCAACCGCGACGCACACAATATAATAATGCCCATAACCATAACCATAACCACTTTACACATCCCTAACCAAAGGAGTGCAAGTTGAAGTCCATTTTGGGCTAATGGGCCTGTCATTTGCTTCAGCTGAACGAGAACGAGCCTGCCCAGGACCAACCAAGACATGCTCAAGTTGTAATTGCCTTGCCACTGTTGGTACCGGCGCGTAGGCGGGTTTGTGGTTGTGGTTGTGGGCGTGGACGTGGCGTCTTTTGGGGGTCACATTGTTGGTTGGCCACTTAGGACATGACTGGAAATTGTTAATGAATTGCAGCTACCAACGAGCTATTAATGACAAACAGAGATCGGATGTGATGCCACTGAGGGTAACTCTTCTGCTCTAATGGGGAGCAGGAGCTCATGATGATGAAGATGTTCATGATGATGCTGCTGATGGTGATGAAGATGTTGATGACGATGCAGTGACAGCGCAACGGATGCGTGTGCCAAAAGCTCCCAAGACATGTCAGCATATATGTATTTGTATATCCCCTTTCTGATTGCCCCCCCCACCAGTCTGCTCAGTCTGCTCCCCCCTCTCACTATCTCTCTTAGCCACTATGTGGTTGGCTTTGTGTGTCAATCAGGCGACATGAACGTGGCTTTTGCGTGTCAGCAAAGTGACTTCCACTAACGAAAAACAGCATTATTATTATCGTTACTGTTGCGTTACTCTGTAATGTGTGTGTGCGAGTGTGTGTGTGTGTGAGTGTGTGTGTAAAGTGCATAGTTGATATGCTTACAACGATGGATATGTCCAATTAAAGTCCTTGCCCTCAACACGTTTGGCAAACGAGTTGGTTAAAGTAGCGTTAAGGACATTTATTACAATGTGAAAGGAATAAAGAATATGTATTCAATAAAATAAATATTATACAAAAATTTATTTGGCAAAAATAATGTATTTATTATTTTGGAAGCACACTTAGTAGCAGTAAAAAGAAAGTATCTCAAAAAAAGAAACATTTAATATTAAAATTTTTAAATGAAATACAAAATGTATACTACAAAAATTTATATATTGTATAATGTATATGAACATAAATAAAAATATAAAATAAAATGATTTATATTTTATTTTTCTGTTTAGAAAACTCTCCATTTGAGAGTTTCTTCGACGAAACTATACTTTAAAAAAAGAAAATAAAAATATAATATATATAAATATATAAAAATAAATACGAGAACAAATTATGAATATTGTCTCTATTTAAATAAATGAGAACTATTTATATATATAGTACATATCTAATTAATAATAATATATAAATTAAAAAAAAGTTCTAAATATCTTTAGAGTGTGTTTAAGAATCTCTTCATTAAATGGAAACTGCAATAAAAATCTAGAATGTTTAAAATACTTCGAATACGGATACAAGTACTAAATGAAGGAGAGTGTAACATTATAATTGCATTTCCCGCCCACTTTATCTTCGCCTCTTTAACTCCAACTCTTTATCTCGTTTTCTCTGTTGTCTCGTTAAATTTTACACAGTTTAACTGAAGCCTGTTTCTATAATTAGGTTTCAAATTGTTAAAACGAAACGAAACGAAACTCAATGCGGCTGCTGTGTTCAGAGAAAACTCTCTCTCTCTCTCTCTCTCTCTCTCTATTGCTCTGCCAACTATCTCTCTCTCTCTCTTTCTCTTTCCTTGTGTGTGTTTGGGGCTTTTGCGGTTTGAGCTGCAATGTCTGTGGCATGTGTGAAAGTGAAACAGCAACAACAACAGCTGTAACATTTTCCAACTGGAAAAATATTTCACAAAAATTCAAAAGTGCAACAAAACATGTCCGTTGCTCTCTCTCTCTACCTGTCTCTCTCTGTATCTTTCTTTATCTCTCTTTTGTTTATTCGTTCTCTTCATCAATTTGAATATGTCAACTATTTGCAACAACTATAAAACACTTATTTGGCAAGTGTCACCCTCTGTTCCCTTTGTTGCTGCTGCCTCCGTGGTGTTTTGCTGACCTTGCCACATGTGTCGTGCCACACACACACACACGCATACAGAATGTCAACTCCAATTTCAACCATTGTCGTACAATATGATTCTCATAATTCCAATTAAATCTAATTTCTCCCCTTACACATGGCTGTGTTCTCTCAATTCTCTCTAGCTGCATTCAACTTTGAACTTTGAACCTTGTCATTGTTTAATTGAGTTGCATGTTGCACACACCACACCGTGTGGCAATAGTCTAAATATATGTATGTACATACATACATATGTGCATATGTGACTTACGACTCTTTGTCGTTGTGTCCACAGTGGAAATAATTGCAATTGTTTCCAAAAATTTCCAGTAAAATATAATTGTTGGAACTGTGTTGCAATTGATTTTCATTGATTATTAAAAGCATTTTCCGCCATTTTCAACGGCAGCCATTTCTACACTCGATTCTCTTTCTTTGCTTTCTCTCTCTCCCTCCCTCTCTCTCTGTCTCTCTCTGTCTCTCCCTCTCTCTTTTCTCTTTGTCTCTTTTGCACTTTGTTTATTTTTTTGTACACGATTTTTGCACAACTTTTTCAATTAAAAACAACCGCAATTGGGGTTGCGGTAGCAGGAAGTTTATGGAAGTGTGGAAAGGGGGGTTGCAAGTGCTTCTTACGGCTAAAGTGGCAACAACAGATGACGTAGTGTCCTGAATGTTAAATTCTCTTTGGTGCTGCGCAGTCATAACTCCGAACAATCAAATTTGTGCTGAATAAAAACAATCTCATCTATATCCTATATCTGATTATATTTATATATATATATTTATCGCTAATACTTCTGATCATTGCTTGATTTGCTTGCTTGGTTTGTGTCCTGGCTGTATTTGTTGGGACATTAGTAGCGCCATCTGTGGCTCGATTCTTAAAGTCGAGTGATCGTACGATTGAAAAAGTGAATCGAAAATAGATTGTTTGTATGTTAATGGATATTTAAAAATAAAAATTAAATTAAACTAAATTAAATTAAAGTGATTTCTCTATTCCTTTCTTTCGTGCTGTTCCTTTGTGTGTGTATAAGTAGATGAACAACTTGATTGAACTTTATAAATGCTTGATTGATGCATATAATAGTTAGTCAGTCACTCGCTGTACTATAATATTTTCTTTAATATATGTTAAATATATACATATATAACTAATAATATATATATTTGTGAAACCTCTTAAATGTCTTAATACTTTCCTTGCTGCTATTTAAAAACAGTTACTTTAACTCAACAAGTTGATTGAACTATATAAATGCATGATTGATGTAGACAATAGTTAGTCACTGAACTCAGATCTTTTGATACGTGAATATACATACATATATGTACATATATAGATTATTTCTGCCCCCCCCCTTTCTCTCTCTATCTCTTTTCTCTCTCTCTCTTCATCTCTTTATCTGTATTTTTTTTTTTTGCTGGAATATGGTATTTGAATTGCGTAGCTTCTGTCGCTTCTGTTCTGTTTGTTGTTGTTGTTGTTGTTGCTGTTGTTATTGCTTTATGGCCAACATGGGCCAGACCGAAGCACATGCATGCATGTATGTATCTGTGGCTGTGTGCGTGAATGTAGACATGGCCATAAAAAGGCTATGAAAATTGTTTTTTATTATGTACGAATTCATTTTTTAAAGGCACGCCATCTCTTCGCACTCGCTTAACCCTTTCCACACTTTCATTTTCATTTTCAGTGCGTTTTGTTTTATTTCTTTATGTTACCTTTAACCCCTTCAACTTTGGGCGCACGAAAAATCCGGCTGACATTCCGGGAATATAAATGTAAAAGAGAAGCACCATCATCATCACCATCGTCGACTTCTTCAACATTTTCTTTACCTCCGTTTTGGTTCAAAATGCAAAACAGAAATGTGAGGAAAATTTGTAGTTTATTGATGCGATGCAGTTTTTCATGCGCAACAATTGGCCAAAAAAACACACACACACACACAGCTACAACAAATCGATTTATATGTGTATATACATACATATGTATGTAGGTGTGTGTGAGTGTGTTGAGTCCCCTGTTGGTTAGGCCACAAAAGGTTCTGCTTTGTGCTGTGGCTGCCACAAAGCTGACAAAGCGTATTTTGGCCAAGTTTCAGTTGGCTATATATACCCTGTAATGCGCAGCTATACTTTGTAGGGTATATGCACACGTATCGAGTCACACAGCTTGAATGTATAGCGAAGCAAAATAAAGTTAGCAAAAAATGTTGCTCATTGATATGGGTTACAAAGGGTATATTATATTATATTTGGTTTAAATTCATAAATTTATCAAACTATATTAATATAATACCCTTTTCAGTTTCAGTATAGCAAATGTTTCTATTTGAATTTATAGAGGAACTATCAGTCGTACGATTATATATCGCTTATACAATCTAGCAGAAATTTCATCACTGGGTATCTGCCAGTCGATCAATGATACTGAGTTGTCTCGTTACTTTGCGGGCGTTCTCGAGGCGAATTGAGTTAAAGTATGCAAAATCAAAGTTTTATGCCAACTTTGTGCTACAGGTACCAACACACTCTTACACACACCACACACACACACACACACATAGGTGTGAGTTGGCCCTTTGGGGGATTTCGTCCTTGAAATTAGCTGTCCAAGTTTCCGGAACATAAAAGATCAATGTTTAAATTCAGTTTCAAATGGGATGTTATCTCTTCCACTATCTCGAAGTCATGAGAATACGGCCAAATTCCTTCAGCGAAAGTTGCCCCAGTTGAGTAAGCTGGGTTCGGTTTGTTTTCTCTTCTTTAAGGGGAAATTCTCAAACAGTTCCTAATCAATTATCAAAATATACCCAGCATATACCCAGGGGGTTACGACTTTCAAGGCAACTTGCAACTTTTATTTTATTTTTATTTTTTTGAATTATTTTTGAAGACGACGATTAGTTTTGGCCACTGGCATTGTGGCCTTGATAATGATAAGTGGACCACATGATAACAAAGTTTGTAGAGCAAAGTCAAGTGTAAGCTAAAGCTAATAATACCCCCACATCGCCCTTCTCACCCACAAGCATACATATATGCTGTGAGCCACAAATTGGGCCAAAGAGACAAAAAGGAAAAAAAATGATGAGGCAGAAGTCAAGGCAAGTTCATAACAGAGATACCATCTTGGGCCATGGATGTGAGCCTGTCTATGTGTGTGTCTCTATGTGTGTGTGTGTGTGTGTGATTGTGTGTCAGGGTTAAGGACAAAGTCACGCATCAATAGCAATCAATCAATTTGCACGCATCTAAACAAACAGAAATCGTTTTGGAGAAAATGCCATTGGCCAAAGTTAACAGCATCTAATGTGATTTTGACACACTTGCTAACAGATAACAGTTAATGCAAACACTGGCAAACAAACAGAAAAAGAAATAGAGGAAGAGAAAGAGATAGAGAGAGAGTAAGTGTGTGAGAGAGATAGAAATGTTAAACAATGTGTACATAATATCAATTTGATTACGCTTGAGGTTCCATTGGCATTTTGAGCAATAGAAAAGTCGTCAACTAAATACGAAAGTGCTTAGACACAATGGATACCCTGTAAACAAACAGCATTTAAATTGTATTATTCTTTGAAAGGATTTTGTTTATATTTTGCTTTGCTCGCATATCAAACTCATAATTATCCGAAATCTTATTTTTCGAAATTTCTGTATCCTTTTTTAACGTTTTTCGTTTATTTTTTTCTGTGTGTATTTTTCATAATTGAATTTGATTAAACACAAAACATTTCGGTTTCTGTTTCTGTTTCTGCTTTGTTTTCGTTTTTCTTTCATTTTTGTTTTGCTTTTCTTTCTTCGGACGTTGGCATCCTCGTTGTCCTTTATCCTTGCCATGCCTTTATAGTGCTCCAACTGGACCTTTAGGAGTCGCTATCCGTTGTTTACACGCATCGAATTCCAGGGGCTTCCCTTTTAGCTTTGTTTAGCCATTTTTTCATCTCATTCCTTTTCAGTTCTATTTATTTTTGTTCGCTTTCTTTTTCTTCTGCACGTCGACTTCATTTTGAACGTCTCTTGCTGTACACGTTCTTTTGGCTTATAAATGGAGTCCTGATATGCCATGGAAATGGCAAAGTAAAAGGAAACGAGGCGTTCAACGAACACGGCTTTAAGATGGGCCATAAATTCATCAGGGCGCTAAATGGCTTTCAGCTTAGTAAATGTGATGGCGAAAGAGAAGGAGTGTATGATAGAGTGTGTGTGTGTGAGAGAGAAAGAGAGAGAGAGAGAGAGGTGAGAGCGAGATGACAGATAGTGACATATAGAGTCTGGTGCATAAAACCGCAACATGAGCTATAATCCTGTGAAGGATTTCGGGACCCCTTACGCCTTGCGATGAACGAATTAAAACTAAAATCCTGTCACACCGATTTTTCCATAAAATTTCAAGTGCTATAAACCAGGCCAACAAACACATGCCGGTGTTAAGTAGGTTAATCTGTGGGATTGGGCCCTCAGCTGCGGTTATCATTGGCACAGCCCTAATCTCGTCCAGCGCTAAGCTCGTGCGAGCGCACGCGACATCTTCGAGTGGGATTTGCGTATATGTACATAGACTACAAATACCACAAAGCATAGGTGAATCCTATCGAGAATCGAGCATTATCCCAACTCAAGTGGTTACAGTTCGTAACATAATTAGAGCAGGGTTTAGCTAAGGGCACCTTATTGAGACCTCGATCCACATCTCTTCAAACTACATACATCAACTCTCGACAGTCTCGCAATCTGTTCATTGTATTGCCAGGATTACCTTCCTCTTAAGCTGTTACCTATCTTTTTCTTCCTCTCTGTCTCTCGTTGTCTCTCCATATCTTTTTTGCTACATTTTTTTATAGGTCTGCCTTTTTTTGGCTCGTTGTTTCAGGTGCCCGCGGCTACCATTAGAGCGTTTGAATTATGTATGTGGCCTCAACTAATAGATATAGCCCCACTTGACCCCCGAACTTCTGCTTTTTCTACATCGCATCGAGCAGGCAGTTTAAAGTTCATGCAGAGAGGCTTCAGACCGTTCAAAATGGCATGTTTTATGCAGGAGTCACGACTCAACCAAACAAATCAAACTAAGCTCAACCATTTCAAATGCCTTCACAACAGCCCATAGATATCAATGGAGATATCTATAGACCATAGCCATGCCACATTGTTTATGCCACAGCCAATCAACTCAACTCATTGAAAATTCTAAACTTTCGCCTGTCATATATCAAATCGTTCCTATTGTTATTGGCAGTACAATAGAAAAAAGCGGAAATTTCTGTTACTGGAGTGCACACATCTCTGAAAGTACTCATCAGAAATACTTCAAATAAAAGGCAAAATGCTAGTTATGAGTCCCAGAATCGATAACACTCAAAAAATGAATGTCGAAATTTTTCGATTTTTAATGATATTGTCACGGGGTTAGTATAGAAAATCGTTCAAAAAAGTCGAAAAATTGAAAATGCCAATTTTTACTAAACTTTTGATGCAGAATTAAACTGATGTCAAAACCATTTCCAAAATGGCAAATTTCACGAAAATCAGACGATTTTTGGCAAAGCTATGGCAACTCAAAGTTGTAAAAAAGCGTGAGGTACGAAAATGGCGATTTTGGGTCACTTTTTGACACATTTTTGGTCATATCTCGAAAAATTGTCATCAGAAACACCTCAAATAAAAAGCAAAGTGCTAGTTATGAATCCTAGAATGAATAACAGTCGAAAAATTGAGATCGAACATTTTTAGATATTTCATGATATTGTCAAGGGGTTAGTATGGAAAATCGGTCAAAAGTGTCGAAAAATTGAAAACGCCGAATTCGATCAAAGTTTGAATGCAGAATTAAAATGGTATCAAAACCATTTACAAAAATCTAAATATCATGCAAATCGGTGGAAATTTGACGAAGTTATGACAGTTGGGCCTCTTTTTCCACATTTTTGTCTTATCTCAGGAAACACTCATGAGAATTACCTCAAATAAAAAGCAAAATGCTATTTATGAGATCTTTAATCGACAACAATCAAAGATAAGGGTCGTCAATTTTTCGTTATTTTAATAAAATAATAATAAAAATAAAAACTTCGAATGCAAACAGAATTTGAATGCAGAATAAAAGTGGTATGAAAACAATTAACAAAAGTTCAAAGTTCACAAAAATATCGGCTAGGATACACCTACCACTGAATATGATTCCATAGGGGGGTCCTTTTCTCATACTCAGACGCTGTGTAAATTAAATTGTATAATTTGCGATGAGTTGTTTTGCGTTAATGCATAATTTATTGGTCGCTTAATATTTAATACTTTTTCTCAGCCCTGTTAAATCCCCCGCATTCACTTTATTTGGTAAATTAATGGTTTTATGAATTTTTATCTGCGACGAGTTTTCAATTCATGAAGGCACAACTGTTGTTTAATTCACAATCATAATCAGAATCATATTTTTGTATTAATGGCATTTGCATAATGCAAAGCATTCGTAAATATCAAAGGACATATAGTTGAGAGTCCCATCGTGGCATCCCCTAAACACAATCCCCCCCCTCCCTTGACACCATCCCCAACTCGACCTTATATTTCGTATACATGTGACGCATTTTTCGCATAAATTCCACAGAAAATAGCTCGATTTACTATTTATTACTGGACATAGGCATTTTGTCCCAAAACGAATGGATGCAGCAGGATGAGGAGGAGTACAAGGAGTATGTGTGGTGTGTCTGGGGTGGTTCCCCCCTTCCCCCCGCTTCTTTGCCTGCCAACAATATGAAAATGCCTCTGGCACTTTTTTGGTCGTTGATTTTATCGGACTTTGCCGAGAGACCCGACAAAGTTAATAATTCTATATCATTTTTATGTGCAACTAATAGTGGTAAGGGCTGTGGAGGGGGGGTGAGCGGAGGGGGCGTGTGTATCCACAAAATGAACAGAGTAAAAGTTTTTGTCACACACATACAGAGCCATAAACAATTTGCTTTTCTATGTGGGCAGGGTCGGTAAAAGAAAAAGTTTTCCTCCTTTTTGCTCGACACATAAAATTGTTAAATTGTGCACAAGTCGAGAAATTATTATTTTATATTATTAGCCAGACCTACATCCATACATATATAACACTTCTATCTTCCTCTCTACCTCGTTATGTCTTTCTCTGTCCCTCGCTTGTAACATTGGCGTTTGCCCAGGAATGAAAAAGTTTCGCAATAATCAGCATGAAGCGTGTGCCACAGACTGTAAACTACAACTTGCCACACACCGACACCCACACACTCACACTCACATAGGTGCAAATGTGCTGCAATTGTTTCACAACGTTGTTGCCAAGTGTGAATGAAGCAGAAATAAAGATAGACAGAGAGAGGTATAGTGATGTTGAAGAGGAGGTAGAGTACTGTGGGGGTCAGAGGTGTGGTCAAGTGACAGTCGTGGCTCTGTTTATGGATGACTCTGCAAGACCCAAGCGTACATTCCCTTTGCCACCGAAGAGCACTGAATATTGACACGATTAAGTTGCGTTACACTGCAAGAAATAGCTAAGTAGAACTTGATACTACTACTATGCCCATGCTCGTAAATAGCAACTCTTAGTTTTAAGAGCAGTGTCCATATCAGCTTTCTATTTATCTACCTTTATCTCTCTATTTTCCCCCCTAAAGCTATGCCCGATTTCGCTCAGTGTATAGGCAAGCCACGCGACTCAAATTGCATTTGTGACCCCACGCAAGTGCCTCGAACACGACTTTCTACCTTTGGGCTTAGTTCAAACAGACAGACCTAGAGACAGCCGACCGGGCGAGTAGTTCTTTATAATGGTGTGATGGTTGTGTGGCAAATACTTGGAGACTCAGTGTTGGTGTTGACTACGTGTATATATGTATATGTGTGTGTGGACTGAGTGGAGCGACATTGAGAGGCGCACAATTATGGCCAACGCAGTTGCAGTTCAGAAATGCAAACTACTTGTGCAATGTCAGGGCTGGAAAAGGCATATCATATGCATGTGAGTGTGTGTGTGTGTGTGTGTGTGTGTGTGTGAGGGGCATGCAACTCGAAACTCAAACTGCTGCAGCTGCTAGCGCTGAATGTCAATTGTTGTGTTGCCTAACCGAAGGCAAGCTGTCAACATCGGCGGTGATGACGATGATAAGGTTCCCATTGGTGTGCGCCTGACCCCATCGCTGCCTGGTAGGAGCTGTTGGAGGTTGGTGGGTTGGGTTGGCCGTGATTTAAATCAATATTACACGCTTTAAATGATGGACAATTAAATAAATTGCAATTGCCGGCATTTGTGGCAAGTTCATGTTGATGGCACCACAATTTGCAGCCAGCAGCAGCCATGCCTCATTTGCGGCTTATACGCATAATGACTGAGCCAATATCCATTTTGGCTTATAATTAATTGTTGAATATTTATGCACAGCTTTTTTATATCAAAATTTATTTATATATACACACATATTTCTTTTTTTTCATTTCTGCATATAATTTTGTATTACGTATACGCACCAGCAATTTGTACACCGCAGGAAAATACTCTTTGATATATTTTATGCTGGGGTATAACTCTTATTTTGCAAATAAAAAAAAAATATTATTATTATTTCATTTTGAATTAGAAATATATTATATTGTAAAATCGAAAAATGGAGAACTTAGAAACTACAAAAGTTCCATTAAGTTGTTTAATTCTTTCTGAAATACATTTAAAAATATTTTGAATATACATATTTTTTGCTGGGTATCTGCTAGTTGTTCAGTTCTCGCTGCTGGCCACTCATTTTGTGGCGGCATTATTCATAATGCACATTGATTTTTTGCCTTTGGACAGTTTGAACTTGTTGTCCTGCTCTGCACCCTCCGCTCAGACCACAGTCAAGGCATTCCGCTCCCTTCGCTGCTCCTTGGACTCAACACCGTAATCAAATCAACAAATTAAGCATTGTTTGCTTTTGTTGTTGTAAATTGTTAACATTGGCATTGCCTTGAACTTTCTGGTGTTATTATAAGTTGACAATTTGGTCTTCAAATCTGAAAATTTATTTGAATTTTATTGAGTCACTGGAGATGTTAAAAGTTACAAGTAACTAGTATATGATGAATTAAGCTATTCCTGAGTTCAGAATAGTATACTGACAGTTCTAATTACGAAAAAATGCCATATATCTTGGAAAATGTTCATCGAAAACATTTTCAGTAAAGTGTATTATAATGTATTTTGATTATCAAAGCAAAACATTTCAAACCTTATGTAAATCGGTTGAGTTTTGGCAAAGTTGTGGTCCTTCGAAGGCACAATGCGGACTGCGACCTTTGAACATGGCATGGTGAGAGAAGTTACAGTTACAGCTATGGCAACAGCAACTCCTGGCACTGATTACTGTTAGTTTTTACTGCTGCTGTTCACTTTGTTTGCTTTAACTAATTAACAGTTACCCCACAAAGTGCTGAGTTTATTGTTTGCCAGAGAGGGGAAACAGAAAATGCATGTAATTATTTTTAAAATATTTTCATAATTTATTTGAAAATCTTACTAATTAAATTAAATAATAATTTGGCTTAAAATTTGATTTTAAATTACAAAAAAAAAAATGGGTTAAAAAAAATGTTGAAT
This sequence comes from Drosophila quadrilineata, assembly GCA_018150725.1. Lineage (NCBI taxonomy): Eukaryota > Metazoa > Arthropoda > Insecta > Diptera > Drosophilidae > Drosophila > Drosophila quadrilineata. The sequence continues at coordinate 22,784,199 of JAECWN010000432.1, read as the reverse complement.
TTAGAATAGTAAAGGAATTGTTTGTTGCAGTCATTCTTTTGATTGCGGTTGGTGTTGTTGTGGATTGCTGTGCAATAGTTTCCATTGATTGGCGTGATTGACATGATTGATTGACTGGGCACACCTGTTGCCATCGACGGCTTCAAGCCGTCCTCACAGATCTGTGCTGATGGTGTGCGTGAGATGCTGTTGTTGCCTCCTCTGCTGGAGAGGAGTCGTCGTCATTGTCATCGCCTGTTGCTTCTCGTCCACCTTGAAACGCTTCGCCGCATTCTCCATCTCCTCGAGATCGCTGAAGGCAGGAAAATCGGTGGGACAGAACTGGCCGGCAATTGCCTCCGGTATGTGGGTGACATTGTGCAACATGTGGGCCGGCGTACTCTGCAGATAGTGGCGCCACTTTTGATAAGGGCGACTGCTCAGATCATGGGGCGTGGCAAGGCGACGCTGGCAAACAGGCGACGATGTCTTCGGCATAATGCGCTGCGCATGCTGCATCATGAACATCTCCCACTCCAGATTGCCCGCCACCGGCTCCATAGACTCCTCGACTTCCACATCCGTGTTGACCTCCACTTCCATCGAATGGCACGACTGCTGCTCATCCATTTCCTGGGTGCAGCGCAGTTGACGCTTGCTCGGCGTGGATGCGGCACTGCTGCACGTATAGTAGCCACATGATCTGTCCAGCAGCTCCGTCTGTGCCTGAGGAACTGTCTCGCCCAGTGGCTGTTCGGCAAAATCATCGCAAATGGGACGGGTCTGACTGCGGCTCCAGATGCTCCGATTGCGTTGTGGCGTGCTGCAGGAGCTGCCCAGGCCGCTGGTGTTCGCGGTAGTGATGGCGGTGGTGTGGCTGCCAAAGCTGCTGCTGCGGCTACGGCTACGCTTCGAGCCATATATGCTGCTGTTGCCGGCATCGTAGGTGCGATTCAAGTCCGGCGACTTCAAGTTGCTCGAGCAACAACCCATTTCTTGGGATGGCAGAAGAATACGATTGAGGATCAGAAGATTTTTCACGAATTCACGAATTTTCTTTACGCGCTGAGTTGAGTTGAGTTGTGATCACGTTGGTGTCGCTTCAATAACTGTGTGGCAGGCAGGTTCCGCAACTGCCTCTTATATGGCGGAGTGGTAGGTGCAGGTCTGCCTAGACACAGGTAGCGTCCGTTAACTATTCGCGAATTTCTTGGAATTACGTTAGTTGGGTATTTACCTGGAGAGGGACATGGGACGCGATAGACCAATGGCTAATCCGCTGCATCAGCGCGCATTTATGGCCCACAACCATTTGGCCAAAAACGCAGCCCGTTTCCACTTTTCGGTTTATGCACGTGGCTTAAAGCCACTTTTTCATTCTACCTGCGATGACGATCGCTGAAGGTGCGACCTTGTCCAAACTTCTCTTCTAGATGTTTCTTCGCAAATCATATTAGCCGTTATCTGCATCATCTTGTTGTTTTTTTTCTTGTGGATTTGAATTTTGTTGGATTTGCCCGGCAAATGTTCCCCGCATTTTGTGAGAAATCCCGTTAACCCGTTTGCAGGAAATTAACATACACACAACTTTGATATCGATATATTACACGAATTTGCCAAATCGCCATCTTCTTCAACGTAACCTCCCTCTCTGTCGTGTCCTTTTTTGCCCGTATTTTGTGTTGAACGGCGCTCGGAGAAATGTCCTTGGGCCATTGGCATATATTGTTTGCTTGGATCGCATTGTTGTGCAAACGCCGTTGACGCCGCAATATGCAGAGACACGGCACAAGGTGCATTTATGTTATATGACGGACAGGACAGACAGGACATCTCATCGCCCACCAGGACATCGCCATTGCAGTCACAGCTGCACATTTCGATCAGCACCACCAAACAAAACAAATAATATACTTTATTGAGCCGAGTTACAGTTACAGATACAGTTACAGCTTCGCTTGCATTTTCACTTGAATTTTTCTGAATGGAAAACATTTCATTCGCCATTCGCCATTCGTTATTTGTTTTCCATTTCATTTTGGGCCAATAACTAGCATAGTTATGGCCACAATGCCTCCAAGGACAAACACACACAAATATCAACAGCAAAATTGCATTTAGCATAAATCATAAAAAAAACTATATATAAAATATGTAAAAAATATATATATCAAATTATTATCAATTTGACATATTATAAATATTTTTATAAAGAAAAAATTATAATGGAAATCAATAAGGATGTGATGCAACTTGGCAATTTATTTATTTATTTATTATTCAAGTGCACTGAAAAATTAAATTGAATTAGGATTAATTAATTTCTAAAGTTGTTTAGGTAAAAATATAATTTTTATGATATAGTAAAAATTGAATTAATTTAAATTTATGATTGAGGCAAGATAAATAAGACGCTAAATTTAGAAGTTCCCGTTCGTCGTTCTCTTTATAACTTTCTCTCATTCTCTTTCTATCTCATTCGCCCTCTCTCTCTCTCTCTCCCCCTCCCTCTCTCTCTCTCTCTTTCTCTTTGATTAAAACCAAATTTCAGCTCAGATTTCCCTATAGCATTGAAACTGAGCTCTTTGAGAATAGATCATAATTAGAGACTATAGACTTGATGGAAAACTAGAATTATGTGCAGATCTTCTTTGGATTTCTCGATAATTCTGGAAACAGCTTTGGACTTTTGTGTCTTTGTGGCTTTGAGCTCTGGGGATTGCCATAAATCCTTGTCAGTTGGAAAACCCGCTTGGAAATGGAACTAAACAATTGTAACATTGCGTTGGGGGACAGAATGTGGTGGACGCAGCATGTGAGAGCTGTCAGAGAACTGCGGTTAAACACAAACAGAGATAGAGTCGGAGAGAGAGAGGCAGTGAGAGAGTGATGGCAAATGGGACTACACTTCATGTTGCAGTTGCAAATGCAATACCATAATAGAAATCAAGTAGGTCTGCAAGCGAAGGGTTTAAAGAGAGGCAAATAGTTAAGAGTACTCAGCGAGATAGAGAGAAAAAGAGAGAGAAAGAGAGAGAAGTGAAGGGTTAAGGCGTTACTTTCCCACACTCGCTGATGGTTTTGGACCTGCCCCTTTGTTGGTGTGAAAAGAGGTCTCTTGGCCAGTTGCGCCCATTCCTCGTCTCGACTCCGAGCGACTCTTTGGCCATTTGATTAGCATGCCGCATACAATTTTCCAACTGCATATATGTACATAAACATGCATACATGCGTATGAATATGTATGAATATGTGTATGTACATATGTATATGCATTTTGTTGCATTTTCACACGCAATCGGAAAACATTTCAGTTGCTGCAGCTCGGGAATTTTCCCCTATTTTCCTGCGTATATTTTCAATTTATGGCCAACGGCATAAAGTTCCGTGTTCAAACTGAAACTCAACCTCAACGTGTGGTTTGACAATATACATATATTATATATGTACATATGTCTATTTTTGTTTTTTTTTTGTTGTTGTTTTTTTGTGTGTGTTTTCTTTGCGTTTTTCCAAAATCAAATCCCGAAATTGGAATTCAGCTCGGGGTTTTTTCTCTGCAATTGCTTATCTGCGATTGCATTTGCAAAATGCCCGAGACGAAACTTAAATCTCCTGACCAGCACCCTCTCTCTCCCTCTATCTCCCTCTATCTCTCTCTATCTCTGTCTCTTCCTCCCCTTGCTCAATGGGAAGCTCACATGGTCCAACGCAGTCCGCACGTTGTCTAAACATCATCTCTCCCAACTGCAATTCCAACAATTTTCCAATATTTCACAATTGTTTGCTTTGTGTGTGTGCGTATGTGTGTGTATGTGTGTGTGGGGACAGCACGTGATTTGACTCCAAACTGCATGAGCAGCAAGTGAACAACCGAGAGAGAGAGAGAGAGAGAGAGAGGTAGTGGGGAAAATGGGGAAAGGAAACACCATTCGCCGGAAACGGAAATAGCTGCCTGCCTGCAAAAGAAAGTTCAGAAAGGCACAAGTGAAAGCTGTACAACGTGCAACTTGATGCACTTAAAGCAAATAATTGAGCACAGCGAAGCAACTGTTTCTTACCCTCTTCAATGAAGTGGACAGCCCGAGTGTCGCTATCTACACTCCTTACAGGGTATAGTGGGGTATATTGGTGACACCTCTCAAACGAAACCTTAGAGAGTGAGTTCAGAGAGTCAACAATTCAACTATCCTTGGCTGGGAAATACCTCTAATCTTAACATAGATACTGCCATCAAGGGTATCTTCAAGTCTATCATTAGCCCTCAAGTCACGCCACTTTTGCTGCAACTTAAATGTTGTTTGCCCTCAACTAATGTAACCCAAATTTGCGCTTACTCTGCAATGCGTCTGTTCATCCATCCATCCGTCCGTCCGTCCGTCCGTCCATCCATGCGTTGATTCATCCATCCATCTGTCTGTCCATCTGTTTGATTCACTGGCTACTGGCTGTCAATTAGTAACGCCAAGTAGAGCTGCAATGTTGGCTACCATAATTGAAAAACTCAATTTGAATCGGAGCCGAGTTGCAACGAGGCATGTGGCAACAACCTTGAGGCAAAGCCAACCAATTGAAATGTCTTTGATGTCGCTGCAAAATCAGGTCGAAGGACATGCAGCCAAAACTGAAGACGAATTTAAGCGCACAAATCTGATATACCCTGTACTTTCATCGTATATTCTATATTAGATAATATAATATTACGTTCGTTAGATATTTTTTTATTTTTTAGAATTTAGCATAAAATTATAATTGCAAGCTATCAAAGAGTTCAAAGAGAAGAGTCATAAAATCAGTTAGATACGAGACTAAGAGGTACCTTCCAGTTGAACACTCTCCAGATTTTTCTACTCATTTCTTTATCTCTTTGTAAATAGTTTTCGAATGTTACTTTTGTTTGTGGCAAGTGTAGGTTGTGACAGGACACATCATAACACTCTTGAGTTGAACAATGAAAGTCTACGAAAGGGAAGAGATAGAGAGCATAAGGATAACCAGAGTGTGTAGGAAAGAGAAATGAAAGAAGAGCATAGCATCATCGCAGGACATCTGGTCAGTTCAATTGATTTGTTTGTTTTCATTTTTTTTATACATACGCATAATATTTATTTTCCGATTTCTGTTTTGTGTTTAGTTTTGTTTTTAACTCACTTCCTGTAAAAAGATCGCGAAAAACGGTAACCGTAAAAGATGAGTTTGTTTTGTGTGCGGGAATTCGTCAAGGAATTGCCTGCGGCTTTGTTTATGAAATGCATTTGCGGAATGTCCTCTGTTTAGCCGTGCGGCAACTCCTTGCATACATGCGGGTCATAAATCATCAACCGACGTCGTCAACCTGAAACCTAGGTAGATCAACTGAGTGTATATCCAGTATATATATTTCTCGGTCTGTCTGAAAGAGTCTGTCTTTGTCCGCTGAACTGAAGAACTTTCTCTTTTCGTTTAGGGGTCTGTCCACTTGTTGATCCCGTCGGGCCATTCCACAGATTGCGGCAAGTTGGCGGCCGTCGCAGATCGACGGGGCAGCAACGGGAAATGCCATTTTGGTATTTCCGCTATGGGAAATATCGTGCACTCTCATCATACCATGTCCACATGTGGCAGTCGCTAAGCTGCTCGTTAGTTGCAAATATTCTACATACACCAGCATGTGTACGTTTATGTATTTGTGTCGGTGTCTGTGTCTGTGGCAAGCATGTCAAATGGAGGCGCAACTATTTAGTTTATAATTTGCCTTGAAGCACTTGCCAGCGACATCAGCGAAATCATTGAATCGCTAAATGCGAACAGCGACAAGTGGCATGTGGCATGCAGCATGTGGCAACTGTGGCATGTGTACAGCCTTCGGGATTTGCCCAAATATCTGCACGCAGTCCAGGTGCAACCTCAATCGCACTCTCTTCCTCTCTTTCTCTATCGCCCCATCTCTCTCCCTCCCTCTCTCTCTCTCTATCTTTCTATTTCTCGCTAAGTACAGTTATGCTCCAATTTCGAGTAGTATTGAATTTGTGTGACAGCCACCGCAACAGCCACAACAGCAACACTTAACCCAACTGATCGAATCAACATGTACATTTCCCTTTCCAAAATAGTGGCAACTCTATTAAACATTAGAAATACAGAACGCCTTTTGGGTATGCAACAGTTTTTTTTCCTAGATTTTCTATTCGGCAGAATGATTTTAAATTATTTTTATATCCTCTTTAAGAAAAAAAAAAACAAACAAAATAAAGTATTATAATTTTGTTGAAATATGTGAAACACGGAAGGAGCTGTTTCTGTCCCCATAAAGTATATCTGTCTCAGGATCAATAGAGAAATCGATTTTGGGTCACTTTTTGATACATTTTTGGTTATATCTCGAAAAGTTCTCATCAGAAACACCTCAAATAAAAAGCAAAATGCTACTTGAGTCCTAGAATGAATAACAGTCAAAAAATTGAGATCGAAAATTTTTGGATTTTTCATGATGTTGTCAAGGGGTTAGTATGGAAAATCGATCGAAAAAGTCGAAAAATTTAAAAAGCAAAATTTTACTAAACTTTTGATGCAGAATTAAACTGATGTCAAAACCATTTCCAAAATGCCGAATTTCATGAAAATCGGACAATTTTTGGCAAAGTTGTGGCAACTCAAAGTTGTAAAGAAGCGTGAGGTACGAAAATGACGATTTTGGGTCACTTTTTGACACATTTTTGGTTATATCTCGCAAAATTCTCATCAGAAACACCTCAAATAAAAAGCAAAATGCTAGTTATGAGTCCTAGAATGAATAACAGTCAAAAAATTGAGATCGAAAATTTTTGGATTTTTCATGATGTTGTCAAGGGGTTAGTATGGAAAATCGATCGAAAAAGTCGAAAAATTTAAAAAGCAAAATTTTACTAAACTTTTGATGCAGAATTAAACTGATGTCAAAACCATTTCCAAAATGCCAAATTTCATGAAAATCGGACAATTTTTGGCAAAGTTGTGGCAACTCAAAGTTGTAAAGAAGCGTGAGGTACGAAAATGGCGATTTTGGGTCACTTTTTGACACATTTTTGGTTATATCTCGCAAAATTCTCATCAGAAACACCTCAAATAAAAAGCAAAATGCTAGTTATGAGTCCTAGAATGAATAACAGTCAAAAAATTGAGATCGAAAATTTTTGGATTTTTCATGATGTTGTCAAGGGGTTAGTATGGAAAATCGGTCGAAAAAGTCGAAAAATTTAAAAAGCAAAATTTTACTAAACTTTTGATTCAGAATTAAACTGATGTCAAAACCATTTCCAAAATGCCAAATTTCATGAAAATCGGACAATTTTTGGCAAAGTTGTGGCAACTCAAAGTTGTAAAGAAGCGTGAGGTACGAAAATGGCGATTTTGGGTCACTTTTTGACACATTTTTGGTTATATCTCGCAAAATTCTCATCAGAAACACCTCAAATAAAAAGCAAAATGCTACTTATGAGTCCTAGAATGAATAACAGTCAAAAAATTGAGATCGAAAATTTTTTGATTTTTCATGATGTTGTCAAGGGGAAAATCGGTCGAAAAGTCTAAAAATTTAAAAAGCAAAATTTTACTAAACTTTTGATGCAGACTTAAACTGATGTCAAAACCATTTCCAAAATGCCAAATTTCATGAAAATTGGACAATTTTTGACAAAGTTGTGGCAACTCAAAGTTGTAAAGAAGCGAGAGGTACGAAAATGGCGATTTTGGGTCACTTTTTGACACATTTTTGGTTATATCTCGCAAAATTCTCATCAGAAACACCTCAAATAAAAAGCAAAATGCTAGTTATGAGTCCTAAAATGAATAATCGAAAAATTTAAGATGCCAATTTTTACTAAACTTTTGATGCAGAATTAAACTGAAACTAAAACCATTTCCAAAATTTCAAATTTCATGAAAATCGTATGATTTTTGGCATAGTTATTACTGTTACTCTTATATTTTTCTATATTTCCAGTGTTATCTGGGAAATATTCAAGTGTTGTCGTTTTCTTGTTGTGGGGGAGAAACATTTATGTATCTCTTTAGATTTTAGTGCTTTTCTTTGCCTTTTGCATGTGTCATGTTGAATTAACGGCACATAAGTTGAGCATGTGTGTATGTATGTATGTGTGACTGTGTGTGTGTGCGTGTGTGAGTGGTAAGATTGCTTGCCCCGTGTTGAAAGATATAGACAGTGCCAATACCACAGTTACTGCCTCAACCTGAGTATTGCAACTCATAGAAAATCAATAATATTTTTTTTACTTTCATTCCAGGCATGTGTGTGAGGTGTGCGTGTGTGTGTGTGTGTGTTTGTTGGTATTTGTGTATATCCTCTCTATGAATTATTAAACAACAATGGATTCCCTTGCCTTTGTCTGCCTCTCGAGTACATTTTACTCATCATAATTGAAACGACAATCTCCTCCAGTCGATGCCATTGTGTATCGATATATTCCGATTAAGGCGTAAAAGGAGCAAGAAAAAGGACCTAAGAGAGTTTCCCACATACTACACTACCTCTTTCTCTCTCTGACTCACTATCTCTTTATATTTCTCTCTCTCTTTCTGTTTCTATCTCTGTGTATTGAGTCACAATTCATTTGTCATTCGCGAATTGCGTAAAATTGTAATTGCTTTGAGTTGCCATCGCATTCGCAGGCCCTTTGAATACCCTGTCAATTTCAACGTATGTAATGTAATGTATGCATATTCTACAGAATTTGGCATATCAGAGTATAGTTTATAGAGATGTCAACGTATTAGTTCGTAATTAGGTTTTTTTTTGAGGTGGGTGGAAAATTTCATTCGAGGCCAGGGGAATATTGGTTTAACTTAGGCCTAATGTCTGTCATTAGTCTGGGTTGTATAGCCAAAGTGTACAGGGTATATACATACATATGTGGTTTATGCATATATTTGTGGCTGTATATGTTACACAGATATTATATTATATATGCTATAGTAGATTTGTTCAGGTTATTTTTTTAGTTTGTTTGTTTAGACCCGGAACTTAAATGATTGATAAATAGATGTTGGTATTTATAGGGTATCCTGTGTGTCGTGCACTTGCCAATTGCTCTACCTATGCTGTAATTGTTTTTACGATTGTTATTGTTATTATTATTTTTATTTTTTGTTGCTGCTGTTGTTAGTGGTAGTTGCTTTTGCACTGCAATTGCGTTAAGTAATTAGAAAGGAGCTGAAAATGCTTCTGCTTTTGCTGCTGGTTTTGACTTAACGAGCATTTAATTGCCAGTTTTACCCTTGGTGACACACACACCCACACACATCACACACACACACTCTCGTAGTTAGTCTTAGTGATTACCTGCACTTCCGTTTCGGTTCACCCTTTTCTCATTTGTGACCTCAACTCAACTTATCAAAAGATTCTTCACTTTTACTGCACTTTTCATTTCTCACTCTCTCTCTCTCTCTCTCTCTCTCTCTCTTTTATCTCTTTCTCCTCGTTCACATTCTCTCTATACGAGTATATGTTAGCATAGTCCTCCTATCTTATTTTTACTTGCATTTTCTCTTCTGCTTCTTGCTTACACTTTGCATTTTTATGCTCACTTTCATTCATAAATTACAAGGAATTTTCATTGTGTCTGAAGAGGTTTTTCCGCGAAAAGTAATCAGAGCGAGATGGCGATAGCCCATCTATAATGTGCACAACAACATACATAAATGCATGTGTGTGTGTATGTGTTTGTGTGTGATAAAAAAAAGAGAGAAAGTATGTGCTTAGATTAGCTCATTTTGGTCAATGCTGCGCTGAGTCATTGTGGCTCAGATGACAAAAAAGGGTGGTATGTGTTTATGCCCAAGCATGTGACGATGATATATCGAAGAACAACAGACACACATAGATATAGGGTTATCTTAGAAATTAAAGTATGGATTTAGTAAGCATTAGCGAGTATTGAGATTAAGAATAGAAAATTTGGAAATTCTTAAGTAAAAAAGGTCAAAATGGATTAAAAGACTAAAATATGATATATGCTAAATCTATGTATTATGGTATAAGTTTTGTTATGCAGTGTGTCCTGCAACTCAACCAAGTATCTTTATTACTAATTTTAACTCATTTTCTAATCATCCCTCAACCTGCATTCAAAGCGTATCCTTATGTCGAGCACACCCTCAACTTCTTCTGCTGCTCTTACTATTGTTGCTGTTGTGCTTCCACTTCTTCTGCCTGTTCCTTAACCCAGTTCCGTTGAGTGCGTCTCCTTAAGGGAATTGCGCATAATTTGTGCATGTTAATTAGCTAATTTGGTGCGTAGATTAAGCAAATTAAGCAAATTAACGAAATGAGCAGCAAGTAAATAAATAAATTAAATACTCACTATATATACATATGCATATATGTATATATATATGTATATATATGACATAGCAAGTACATACTATGGTTGCAAGTGGACGTAGGGGTCACACCCCACACTATGTATATGTTGCATGTACTGTTCTGTTCTGGTTCCGCTTTTGGTCGCCTGATGCCAAGGTCAATGGGGCAGATGCTGAATAAGAAGAAGAAATAGAAGATGAAGAAGCAGAGGCAGAGTTGCCTTCGAATTTATTTTTCAGCCCCTAAATTGATGATTATTTCTCTCTGTGTATGTATGTTGGTGTACGTGTGTGTGTTGATTCAGACTCATAAATCATCATCACAGCAGCAGAGCCCACTTAGTGCACCCCCTCCTACCCCCTCTCCAGCAACACTTCAAATACGCCAACTAAGTAGAGTTGCTTTTTGGCATTATTTTTGGCCGAAACTGCGCTGTAACTTTTAATGCACTAAACAAAGTGCCAAAAGTTGCGCCTCAAGATAATATATACACACATACATATATATACTCATAAACACTAAAGTGGAATGCGCAAATGTGATGGACTGCCAGATACCCTGTACATAGTCATCGCTTATATATCACATACCTCTGCAACTAACTGAAATAATTATGTTATTTTTTTTAATTTAAAAGTTGACAATTTTTTGGCCTGTTACATAATGTATGCAGAAGTCGAGCATGCCCTGTCAGCTGTCTGTGAAGTGGAGCTCGGAGTATGGCAATCTCTTTGCGTTCATGCCTGGGTATCTGACACAAGCACTTTGCACAAGTTTAGAGCAGCAAAAGGCAAGAGCCTCGACTCAAGCTGCCTATTACGGCATGCAACTTAATGTTGCATATGTGAAAAGCTCACTGCTGTTGTGCTGTTGCTGCTGTTGCTCTTGTGGCAGGTTGCTCTCGGAGGAATTACGCTTACAGTTTTAAATACTGCATGCGTCTCTCTTTCATTGTCTCTTCCTGCCCTTTAAGAAGAATATGTATGGGAAAACTCTGTAAACTGTAGAAGGTTGTTTTTTGACAGTTAATTGAAATTACAATTAAGAAGTTGTTGCACAAACTATCTTGCAACACCTGGCGTTGACTTCATGAAGACCTCTGAACTTTGAGTATTGCTATCCTTGCCTCAACTTAAACAATATAAATGCTAATTTATTAATACTTTACCTACTAGAATCGATCAACATACGATTTTGGGACATTTTCAAGTTTTTTAAATTCTGTTAAGTCACTGTCAACAGAATAATATCATGTCGCTTATCGTACTTAAGTAACTTATTTATTGTAATTACTAAAAGAATTTTCATATTTAACATATTGTGTTTAATGATCATATTGAAATTCTGTTAACTTGCTGCTACTGCAGCGCTAAGTCTCTGTTTAAGTGCTGTTAACAAACTGTTAAGCTGCTGTTAAAGCAGACTTCCTCTTTGTAGGTAAACTTTGATTTCATTTTTGTTGATTTAACTAAGATTGACAGCTGACAGCAGACGAAGGAGATGATGTTAAAAAGTTGCCACCAAGTTGCAATGTGTCAATATGCAGTTACAGCTGCGGTCATGATACGAAGTGTTGCAACATGAGTAACTTGTCGGTGCAGTGTAATTTTTCCCTCCTTCTTTACTTGCATCTCATACACTTCTCTTTGGCAAGCGGCCAATCAGTGAGTGAAAGTTGCTGCCACCTTGTGGCAAGTTCTATGCTTGTCTTTTGGGCCTTGCTGACAATCATTTCTCAACTCACTTTCAACTCTATTTGTCTCTTTGTAGTTGTCAAACTGGGTGCATACGCGGACGAGGTCAGCACATCGACAGGCATCTCGGAAGGTAAGCGTGCAACATGCCACTTGCCACTTGAATTTACATGTATTGAGTTGCAGAATGGGGTTCTGGATGGAAGGGCGGCACCAATTTTCTGGTTGAGGTGGAGGAAACGGCGGCCATGTCGCCACCAAATGCGGCACACAGCGGCAGCAGCAACACCTCCGAGGACTATCTGAGCGAGCTGAGCAGCCACGAGGATCTGCAGGATACTCAGGATGCCAACGTTGGTGCAACATTGGCCACAAATGGCACCAACATCGATGCGGGTAAGTGGCAAATAGAAATGAATCAAGTTGAACTAAGCTGCAGCGTTGCCAGACTGTCGCTGGCAGCATGTTTAAGGTTCAAGGGAATAACATAAATTTCAGTGGGGTAAACCCAAAGCCAAGGCGAAAGTCAAAGCCAAATCCATTTGCCTTGTAGGATTTATGTAACTCTGCCTGATAATTGAATGTTTATGGTCTTAACTCTAAGCCAGACACACTTTCACTGCCACTTTCACTGGGAAAACAGCAATAAAGAAAGAAAGGAAAATAAATTAATACAAAAAAATAAACAAGGAGATGAAGAATGAAAGGATAATATAATTGAATTCGCATTCTTGTTTAGCTACTTTCTTTGATTAAGTTATGTGTTCTGCTCTCATTTTACAGGTCCCAAGATCATTGTGCGCACCGAGGAGGTGCTGATTGTTGGACTTGTGTTGATACTTTGGGTGGGCGCCATCATGCTATTCTTCAATCGATGGGGCAAGATACGCATGCTGGAGCCGTATCAGCCAAAGTTTCAGCAGCAGCATCGCAGCTCCTGTCCGCTCGTCGACATGGATGCCGTGCAGGCGCATCAGGTGTGTATTATAACCTCATTCCTCATATATTTGCGGCTCTCTTGATAATTCGCGGTTTCTCTCTAAATTGCAGCGTGCATCTGTGTCGCGTATGTCGATGGGCATGGTCCACAATCACAATCTGAATATGCCAACGTGTCAATTCACAGCCTATAATCCGAGTCTTTATGCTAAGGGTAAGAGCACTCTCTCTCACTCTCTCTCTCTGGGTCACTCTTTCACCCACTTTCTTTGTCTGTCATACACATACCCTTTCATCACACTTCATGTAGATTGTTTAATGCAAATGCTATTAGAATTCCGAAAATAACTAAAAAAAAAAACTCCGAATATCGTTAGTCTGACGTTGCGTAGCCTTCAGCTGTTGTCAGCGTGCATACTCTTGCCTTTTCTGTAGCATACTTTTGAGCGTAACTCCCCATGGTGTTAGCAACTTTTAAAAAAGACGCTCAAATTGCAACTCGCATGTGTTTTTGCTGAAACTTAATGCAAATTTTCACAACAGCATCTTTTCAGCTACGCGGATATATATACTCGTGTATGCAATTTATAGGGTATCTGCCAGCTACAAGGCCATCAACTAAGGACTGTGACAGTGGCTTGATTAATGATGCCCAAGTCAAGTTTATATCTATTATATTCTCACTAAGAGTTCCAGGGTATTTAGCAGTCGATCAACTGCTAGCTTAATTGTCGCTTTTAATGTCATACAGGCATTGTGCATTAGCACTACAGTTGGCAAGTATACTTGGATTCTACTATCCAGTTGCAGTTTATCAACAGTTTGTACCAAAAATTAACTCGATTATGCTGAACGAGAAAATACTGCTGACATGACGGAAATGCAATTGAACATTAAGGATAAAGGAATTGAACTGAGTGGAGTTAGTTGAACTGATGAGTTTGCATAAGTGTGGGGGGCAGAAGGACACATAACATATGTGACTTAAGCTGAAGCGATAAAACCCAACTATGCTTTGTGGCAACTAGTCGAGGCGTGCCACGTTCTAAGTGCTGCATTTAGTGGGACGTTTTAATGAGTTGCCAGACAATTAAACGCATGCTATGAATCTCTCTTCCGAGTGTGCGTGTGTGTGTGTGAGGGCTGGGGGAGGGTAGCAAGCCTCCTGCCGCTCCCTCTCGTCCTCGACTGTCGCAGGCGAAACAAATACAAACAATACAATTTTAATGCCATTTGCATGAGAGTGGAACGAATTCTTCTTGGGGCATGTACATCATCATGTGGCACGTTGCTACTGCTGCTGCTGATGCTGCCACTCCTCATCCCAGTGACATTCACTATGACAATGACTTTAACTCGACTCTCGACTGCGTGGTTCTGCAATTAAATCTTGCGGAAAAGAGGCACGCACTGAATCGCATAGAATGGAGGAAGATTGGTATTGGGGGAGCTGCGGGGTCAGGAGAAGGTTAAAGAAAATGGCAGCTGAAAAAGGGATTAAAGACAGCTGCCATCCTGCCTGTCTTCCTACTTTGTTCTCCAAATCTGAGTCAAAATAATTTCAGAGATTTCCAGAGAACTGAGAGCTTAAAGTTGAAATATATATATAGTTATGCAATTGGAATTTCTAAGTCATTTATTGAAAAAATTTGAAAAAAAAAGTCAGTTGTAATCAGGGGTCGAAATAAGCGAATGAAAAGGTAATAACAAAAGAGGGAAAGCAAATTATGTGGAGAAACCGATGGAAAATTATGAAAGGCATGAACCTGAAACAAAAACTGAACCCATTAGAGGGACTTCCTCCTTATTTCCATTCTCATTCAGTTATTTATCACCTCATACTGTATACAACCTATATACACATGTTATATTGCCATATATCCTTCTCAATTTGTAGGTTATGCCTCCCATGTGTCGCACGTATCACGACCCAGACAGAACTCGGTGTTCGTCGGGGCCACCACGAGTCACTATTTGATGCCGAGGCCGCCGAGGAAGACGCGCTCGGCCATGGATCTCCATTCGATGGTGTTGGACGAGAGTGCCGAACAGGTGTAGATAAGCCACATACATACGTATGTATGTATGTTATGCATATGTGTTTGTGTGTGTGTCTGTGAGAATGTGTAAGTGTGCATAGAAAGTGTGCGTGTTTGTGTGAGAGATGAGAATGAGAGCAAAAAGCGTAGCTTACGAGTATAAGTCAGTGTATAAGTAGGAGTAGAAATAAAGGAGTAGGCCTATCAATAGGAATGAATAGGAGTAGAAGTCGGAGAAGATATTAAGAGTTAGGAGGTTAGTTGGAAATTAAAAACGAAGAAGCAGAAGAAGAGCTTGCAACTATTTACAACAAGTTTTAAAACACTCCCTACAGATGCTTTATATATGCGGGATAGCCTAAGTTTCTTCCTACCTGCCTCCCTCTTGCTCTTCCGTCTCCTCTCTCCTTATAACATTACCTACTGTTTTCGTAATATCATAGATTTCGAATCGTTAACAGCTGCTCATGGCGTTCAGCTTCTGTCATGCTGCATGCTGATTGATATACAATGGATTGTTTAGCTTGCGATTGCAATTTATCTTAGCCTCCCCCTTTGTTATATATGTCTCTATATACTACTTCTATCTATAAAGCTTAAGTGTTTTCTGAAAGAAAAACTCTTTTCAAAAATAATTAATACGTGTTTACCGTTTCTGTAGCAAAAGATTTACCCTAGAAGTGTTATAGTCCACTAGCGAAAAAAAAAGAAACTACTTTTAACTTAGAAATCACTAAACGAATACTTATTCAATAGATATTTCGTGTAACTTATTGTTATAAATTGGTCAATATTTTAGAAAATTCCAATGAATAGATATTTGTTTAGTGATTTCTGAATTTGTATTCGTCATAAGCAGAAAACAAAAATTGAATAAGAATTTTATAACTTGAACTTTAAATGCAAATGTGCAAATGATGCTGCAACGAGTCAATTCAGAGAACTTGAAACTAACTCTCGCTCCCCTCGAAATGATTTGCATACTCTCAAGAAATGTATCCTGAAATTGTTTTCCTCCACACTGCTTGTTGTCCTTTCCAGCTTGGCAAGCTTATCGCCATAGCTAACTACGTATGTATGTATGTATATGTTAAACTAACTGACCAAGGAACAACAACTACAACCAAAGTATAACTAACGAAAGCTTTAAAATTTTCAAAAAGAAAAACAAAATTGAAAAATATAAAGGAAACCCATCCAATACAACATAAACTATTATTATATATAAATATACATAGTTTCTATATATTTATATATGTTTTAAGATTCTTAACTGTATTAAATTTAATACAAGGAAAAAACAACAACAAAACTTTAAAGGATAAATGAATACTGCGGATCAATTTAAGCTAACAGAGTAATCTAATTGTTGAACTCATACTTGCAAACGCATGAAATTATAACAAAATATAAACATTAGAGGGATTGTATTGCAGTTAAGTAAACATACATATACATAAACCCAATTATATACATACATTCATTAGGATATTCATGTTAAATGTTAAATATTAAATGGGGGTATTCCAGCGACTCTTAAATATGTGTATGGAACCCCAAGGACTTCTCGTTTCATAGCCATGACAAGCTCAGCACAGAATACACACACTGTAACGGTATGGCAGCGGAATACCCCCCGCCCAATACGCAATTTGTTTGAAATGTGTTCGAAAACTTAAAAGGGTATCAACTCTATCTGAAAAAAATCTAACCTCGCTTTCTTTCGAGGATCTCCCACACACATAAACAGTTACCGACATGTACATATGTATGAATACAATATATAATGTATATGTATAATGTGTAAGAAATATTAATAGATGTATATTTACATTTTGGCAAATTGACTTTTACAAAAGCAGAGGGCAACACACAAGTTTTAATTACCTATGTACATAGATTTTACATAGATTTCTATGTACTTCTTATGTATACTGTATGTACTTGCATAAACCAAATAACATAATTGACTATACTATATACATAAACTATATATAAAAATATATATATATACATTAATTATACACTACAAATATCAAAAACGAAACAAATAAGTTATGATAATGCGCAAATGCGAAACAATTATATACAATAAATATTTCGATAATTCAGTTATAGCATTTGAAACCGAAGCGTACATTCATTTGGCAATCATAGCAGACAGCTTTTTGTCTATAAACAGACGATAACGCGAACAGTGTGTACACACGTCGGTTTGGCAATTATTAATTCGTAAGTGCTGCCAAATCGTTGGAAACATTTCAAGTTCAATTGTGAATGTGAATGTTGTTCATCTTCAACAATCTATATTAAATTCCTATAAGATCAGGTAAGTTTGAGGATATTAGTTAATTCAATAAATCATAATTTATATGTATTGCATATGATATGTACTTCAAATCGACTGCGACTTCCCGTACTTCAGTTGAATCGTGATCATATTCTAAGTAAATTGAAATCTGTATACATGTAAGTTGCTGCTGGTTTTATGAAGGAAGTATGGATAGCAAAGGAAATTCATTTAACCATTTGCTGTGTCAGACTTGAGTTCAGGGTCAATTCCTATATATGATTCTCTGGGTGTGTCAGTTAACACGGAAATCGAGGATGTGTTTTATGGCTGTGTGAGGACATAAATCAATACTCGAAGAAGATTGAGAAGCGTATCATAATAATATTACGCTATAAATGTGTCACAGTTCGATTCAATGCTTGCAACAGACTTCACTTAACTCTAGAGACTGTGAGAGAGACACAAAGAGGCCATAAACAATTTAAGACAGAGAGAGAGAGAGGCGCGTAAATTGCTGACATGCAGGCATAAGCCTCAAAGAGGAATTGCTGCGGCGAACCTTTTAAGCCATAAAGGAGGCAAGCATTGCCATTTGGGTTGCAAGTGCATGGGATTTATGGGCACTGCAGTGACATCTAGACATGGTCTGAACCTACGCCGTCTCCACTATTCCTCATCTATTCCTTTTTGCCGTCTTAACGACAGAGTGTCGCCCTGACTTCAAAAGTGCCACGCACACAGATCGCATCAAGGTCACCGTTGAATATTTAAGTTTCGTTGAATTTTCGAAACTATCACTACAATTTTGACCCATTTTTGGTGATTTTTGCACACTAACCCCTTGCAAAAATGTCAAAAAAATTAAAGATTCAAAATCGGAATTTTTTGTGCCCAATCGATTTTTGGCATCAAAATGGGCATAAAAAACTTTACCTCACTCAATTTGGAGCGATATTTTAAAAAATATGGCCAAAATACTGAAAAATGCTCAAAAATCAGCTTTTTGGGCAAAAATTGAAATCTTCCTCATCTTTGAGAAACCATAACTTTTCCACATCTTGCCCGATTTTCAATATTTTTGCATTTCTAGACATGGCTTTGATTATATTTTCAATCAGTAGCAAAAGTTTATTTAACATTTTGAAAAATATGGTAAGGAAAGTGAAAAACTGTAACAAACCTGTTTTTTGGTACAAAAAATTGAGACATTTACAACTTTGAGAAGCCATAACTTATCTAAAAATCATCCGATTTTGAAAATTTTTGCATTTCTGTCAATAGTTTTGATCATATTTTGAATCTACATCAAAAATTTTTGCAAACTATCAGTTTTCAATTTTGACCCATTTTTGGCCATTTTTGCATACTAACCCCTTGCAAAAATGTCAAAAAAATTAAAGATTCAAAATCGGATTTTTTTGTGCCCAATCGATTTTTGGCATCAAAATGGGCATAAAAAACTTTACCTCACTCAATTTGGAGCGATATTTTAAAAAATATGGCCAAAATACTGAAAAATGCTCAAAAATCAGCTTTTTGGGCAAAAATTGAAATCTTCCTCATCTTTGAGAAACCATAACTTTTCCACGCCTTGCCCGATTTTCAATATTTTTGCATTTCTAGACATGGCTTTGACTATATTTTCAATCAGTAGCAAAAGTTTATTTAACATTTTGAAAAATATGGTAAGGAAAGTGAAAAACTGTAATAAACCTGTTTTTTGGTACAAAAAATTGAGACATTTACAACTTTGAGAAGCCATAACTTATCTAAAAATCATCCGATTTTAAAAATTTTTGCTTTTCTGTCAATAGTTTTGATCATATTTTGAATCTACATCAAAAATTTTTGCAAACTATCAGTTTTCAATTTTGACCCATTTTTGGCCATTTTTGCATACTAACCCCTTGCAAAAATGTCAAAAAAATTAAAGATTCAAAATCGGATTTTTTTGTGCCCAATCGATTTTTGGCATCAAAATGGGCATAAAAAACTTTACCTCACTCAATTTGGAGCGATATTTTAAAAAATATGGCCAAAATACTGAAAAATGCTCAAAAATCAGCTTTTTGGGCAAAAATTGAAATCTTTCTCATCTTTGAGAAACCATAACTTTTCCACATCTTGCCCGATTTTCAATATTTTTGCATTTCTAGACATGGCTTTGACTATATTTTCAATCAGTAGCAAAAGTTTATTTAACATTTTGAAAAATATGGTAAGGAAAGTGAAAAACTGTAATAAACCTGTTTTTTGGTACAAAAAATTGAGACATTTACAACTTTGAGAAGCCATAACTTATCTAAAAATCATCCGATTTTGAAAATTTTTGCTTTTCTGTCAATAGTTTTGATCATATTTTGAATCTACATCAAAAATTTTTGCAAACTATCAGTTTTCAATTTTGACCCATTTTTGGCCATTTTTGCATACTAACCCCTTGCAAAAATGTCAAAAAAATTAAAGATTCAAAATCGGAATTTTTTGTGCCCAATCGATTTTTGGCATCAAAATGGGCATAAAAAACTTTACCTCACTCAATTTGGAGCGATATTTTAAAAAATATGGCCAAAATACTGAAAAATGCTCAAAAATCAGCTTTTTGGGCAAAAATTGAAATCTTCCTCATCTTTGAGAAACCATAACTTTTCCACATCTTGCCCGATTTTCAATATTTTTGCATTTCTAGACATGGCTTTGATTATACTTTAAATCAGTAGCAAAAGTTTATTACGTATTTTGAAAAATATGGCAAGGAAAGTGAAAAACTGTAACAAACCTGTTTTTTGGTACAAAAAATTGAGACATTTACAACTTTGAGAAGCCATAACTTATCTAAAAATCATCCGATTTTGAAAATTTTTGCATTTCTGTCAATAGTTTTAATCATATTTTGAATCTACATCAAAATTTTTTGCAAACTATCAGTTTTCAATTTTGACCCATTTTTGGCCATTTTTGCATACTAACCCCTTGCAAAAATGTCAAAAAAATTAAAGATTCAAAATCGGATTTTTTTGTGCCCAATCGATTTTTGGCATCAAAATGGGCATAAAAAACTTTACCTCACTCAATTTGGAGCGATATTTTAAAAAATATGGCCAAAATACTGAAAAATGCTCAAAAATCAGCTTTTTGGGCAAAAATTGAAATCTTCCTCATCTTTGAGAAACCATAACTTTTCCACATCTTGCCCGATTTTCAATATTTTTGCATTTCTAGACATGGCTTTGATTATACTTTAAATCAGTAGCAAAAGTTTATTACGTATTTTGAAAAATATGGCAAGGAAAGTGAAAAACTGTAACAAACCTGTTTTTTGGTACAAAAAATTGAGACATTTACAACTTTGAGAAGCCATAACTTATCTAAAAATCATCCGATTTTCAAAATTTTTGCATTTCTGTCAAAAGTTTTGATCATATTTTGAATCTACATCAAAAATTTTTGCAAACTATCAGTTTTCAATTTTGACCTATTTTTGGCCATTTTTGCATACTAACCCCTTGCAAAAATGTCAAAAAAATTAAAGATTCAAAATCGGATTTTTTTGTGCCCAATCGATTTTTGGCATCAAAATGGGCATAAAAAACTTTACCTCACTCAATTTGGAGCGATATTTTAAAAAATATGGCCAAAATACTGAAAAATGCTCAAAAATCAGCTTTTTGGGCAAAAATTGAAATCTTCCTCATCTTTGAGAAACCATAACTTTTCCACGCCTTGCCCGATTTTCAATATTTTTGCATTTCTAGACATGGCTTTGACTATATTTTCAATCAGTAGCAAAAGTTTATTACGTATTTTGAAAAATAGTAGTAAATAGTAACCATCATGATATTTTGCAAAAAATCAAATTCTCCAAATCGGGGAATATCTGTCTGTAGTCGATAGCTGGGATTCAAATATATACAAAATATAAGAATAAAGTTGTTTTTGTGCACTTATGTTATAGAAAACAACGAATGTAAACAAAATCATTTTTTTAATTTTTCCGCTGCCCGCTAAAAATTTTCGCTGCATACTTTTGTCAAAATGTGGAGCTGCCAACTGGCACCAAAGTATGATCAGCTGCTGCGCATGAGTAATCGATACCGTGTGATTGTGTGTGACCAGGTTTACCAGAAACCGTCACCTGGCGCCAAACTAAAATCATGCAAAATTACATTATTTATTCGGCTATAACTATAACTAAAATTTATAATATAAACAGCCAGCTATTATTTTTAATTTCTCCATATTTGTGTTGATCCGTTAATCGAATTGAGATATTTTTGTTTCAACAGTGCTACCTATGCGAATGCAAAACAGTGCCATAAATCAAATCCAGTCACAACAGCAAACATTTTCTAATGGGAAGTGTCATTGTGACGACAATTTGCATAAAAATACACAGCAATTATAACAGTGTTCGGCTCTATTGCAACGCTTGTCGAATCCATGTGTGTACATATATATACATACATATATGTATATATTGGGGAATTCATTTCTGCGTTCCCTTTCTTCGCGAGATAGAAAATGTGAGATAGAGTAGGGAAAAATTGCTTAGTCTATGTTAAAAATGTTGTTTCTTTTTTTTAATTTTTTTGCTTTGTTATGATTTATTATTTTTTTTGGTTGGTTTAAAAATTATGGTCTGCAGTTGATAAAAAACTTAATTGCTTTCTGGCTTTCAAGCTTCCATCATATTTTTAGTGGATTTCCTACGTTATTTTTGTTATTGTCATCATTTAGTTTCTATTCTTGCTATTGTTATATTCGTTTATTATTTTATTTATTTATTTTATTTTTTTTTTTTTTTTTGATTTTTGTTCAATTTCCTTTGGAGTGCGTCGCATTTGAACGCTTGGTTTGACGTGGCTGCTCTGCAGCTTCGTTAACTTTGATTCGTCCACCGAGAGACATTCAAATGAAATTTCACAAGTTATCAACAGCCCCCTCCCTCCCCCCTCCTCAGACACACACACCTTACGAAACACGCACACACAGTCAGACAGACACACGTTTTCACAATACTGCCATTGGATAAGGGAAACTGCTGCTGCTTCATCAGTATTGTTCTTCTTGGTGTAGGTCCTCTCAAGGGTAGCCTGACTCGAGTCGGGGTATAATCTCATTTGGTTGGAGGTTATTAACGCACATTGGAATTCCCCAATTCGCCATTTTTATATTGTTTAAATTTAGAAAAAAAAATTTAGCTGCATTAAAATAAAAACTAAACTAATTTATGCAATTGAAGACAAATACAAATAATACAAATTGTTAAAATTTAACAAAATTATTTAAATTATATTGTTCACATTATTAAGGAAGGGGTCCTTCGCATGCTGTCGCGTACTACATCAGCACGTGATTCCTCTGCAAGGACATCGAATGACAGCCGAAGCAACAGAAGAAAACGATAAAGAAGAGGATGAGGAACCGAACAAGTGAAGCAAATGAAATGTGGATTTTGGTGGTATCTTGAGTGCCATAACACAATTGAAATTGGCCATGCCACCGCCACATCCTGGCACGTCCTTTAATTGCTGCATGCTTAACGACTTTACTCGATTTATTTCATATATATGTACCTATAGTACATATATGTATGTATATACGTACGTATGTATGTTTGTGGAATATGCTCAATAAATGATACGCACATCTATCAAAATGTGGAGGACATAGAGTTTCCTGGAGCGGAAGCGGGACCAGGACGGAGAGTGCTTGACTTTGGCTGCTGATTTGATTGATTGCCAACCATTTGGCTGCAATTGCCTTGCAGCATAATGTGGCAAGCACGACTGCTGGAGCGTTGGCCTGCAACGCGTATGAATTTCAATCATTTGCGAACATCAAACTCTCAGACGACAGCGAATTTGATTAACTGCCCCAGCAGCTTGACAATGTTTGTTAACTGATTAATCAGTCCACCAGTTATTATCCCAGCTCCTTCCAACCCCCCCCCCCGACCCGTCTCATCTCACGTTTCCCGTTCCCTGTTTCATCAATTTCAGTCAAGAGTCAACAGATACCTATCTTTCAAGCTGCCTAAACGATAAGTTATCGATAAACAATGGATGTGAAAATTTCCGAAAAATTTAAAGAGCTCTTTAATAATTTATGATAGCGGTAACTGGAGAATTCCCTGAACAGAAACAATGTATAACAAGTCAATTGTCTCCTGCCAAGCATAAATCAGTTGTGACACCTGCTTGGAGACACAGTTGACAAAGGGTCTGGGTCTGGGTCTGAGAATGGACCCAGACTAGACCTTGGTAGTGACCGAACTGAGGAGCAAGGATTGAAGCGGACAACATTGTGAACTGAGCCATAATTATGCTGTGACCATGTTGAAATATGTGAGGACAGTTGTCAGACAGCAAGAGAGTCGGCCAGATAGAGATAGAGAGAGAAAGGGAAAGGGAAAGCAAGTGTCGACTTTCCCAAGTCTCGTCCCGGACAGATTGGATGCGGATCTTCGCTCTGTGATAAATGCAATAAAAACCCAAAAGCGACGCGCGTATCATTCCCATTGTCAGTTGTTATGGCTAGCCAAATGTATGTGCATAGGGGTAATGGGCAGAGGGGGTGTGGCAGAGGAGTTGGCCAATTGTGGACAATGCCGAATGCTGGACGGTGGGCGGATGTCGTCTCTGGCCCAGTTTGATTAATGACAGCCATTGCGGCACTGAGTGATGAGCGGCTTTGACATTGCTACACGGCACTAGGGACCAACAGCATCAGCTCAGACTCGCAGACCCCTAGTACCCCTAATCCCCTCGCTTGATACCCCCGAGAGACTCTTGACCATGGCCACTTTCATGCTCATGGATGTCACTTTATTATAGTGCAGATGCCGAAAACTAAGTTGCCACTTTTACGACCACCAAATGAAGACATTTTAAACCAAGCGTACACTTGTGCCAAGGGACAGGACCTCCAGATACCCACTACTTTGGTAGAAAATGATGAATACTTATATACACAGGTATAAAAGCTGTATATATCCACTAAAATGGTAAAGAGAAGAGGAAAAACCATCATAGTAAGAAAGGGTATTATTAAGTATAACAGTTGTATAACACATATAACACTTTGTATAATTCGTAGTGCATATCTCTTTGCCACTACTCCATTCAATAGTTTAATGAAATGCATTTTATACACTCGTATAACAGATGTATAACACTTGTATAACACATGCCCAAACACCATTATACACTACTGTTCTCAATCGAAGACATTTATTCAGTGTGCCATACATTTTAAATGATAACTAACTGCCATTCAATTCGAAAGTAATTCCTTAAGTACAGTGTGACCGTAATAAGTATAACAGTTTATGATGCCATATCAGCAAGCTGTTGTCCATCACTGTGCACAGGGTATACGGGGGAGTCCGAAACTAAACAACGTGAAATCAATCAATGTATGGGAATGGCAATGGCGTCAAGGCGTTTGGGCACTTTAGGCCAAACGCCAGATAGGCGTGGCAGGATTCAGCCCCAAACTGTCATCAATGTTTACGAGGGCTCATAATGACAACATTGCTGGGTAGAGGAGCATCCCAGCCGACATCGCACATCGCATCCCTTGCTGCAAGTGAGCTATAGCATAATCAAAAGACACGCAGCCTCATCAAGTTTTTTGTTCAATCTCCACACAGAAACCAAAGAAAAAAGGGCGATGGTTGGAAGTACCACCGGGAGTGGGCGTGTGCGTGGGCATCGGGGTAGGATATTCTTGGGATATCCAAGGAACAATGCGAATGCGTGAAAATAAAACGGGCGATAATGAGTGCGTGCTGGACGCTGACCCGCCAGCTGGCCCATCCATAACATCATCAGTTCCAGCTTCAGCTCCAGCTCCAGTTCCACCTCCTCCAGCAGCAGCAACATCAACAATAAACAATGGCCATGTGCGTTCAGAAAGGCAACAAGCCGTCGTCATGGTCGTCATTGGATGGACCCATCCATAAACTGAACCCCCCGAAAATTGAGCTGTCAAGGGCAGCCATGGAACGATTCCAGCCGCGACCGCAAACATAAAGCTGCCGCCTCCCAAAGTCCAGGGGATTCAAGTTGCATTGGATCCATAAGCTGGGCCACTTCAAATTGCGTTTTTATAAATGGGGAAGCGTTTGCTTCTTCTTCTGCTCTGCTTCGCTTCGCTTTACTTTCGCTCTGCTTTCATGCTTTTTATCTTCTTCTCCCTTTATTGTCCAGCGTACAACAATAGCAGCCAGACATAAACAATGCCAAATGAAACGAAATCCTTACGAGTTTGAGCACCACCTCAAGGCCACACCGATTGAGAAATTAATTTCCAAGTTCCTTTTTTTCTGAAATTTAATATGGCCCATTTTGATATAAAGGCTACATTCATATGTCATGTGACAGTGGCTTGTAAGTCACTCATGTCGGACCGACTATGGCCACGAACATCGGCGCTAACAGATAAGCATGTAACTTTTGGAACTCATTAATGGTATATTGATTTTATTTGAGGTGATTCTGATGAGTATTTTTCGAGATATGGCTAAAGTGACTCTAAACTGCCACTTTTGTACTTCACGCTTCTTTACAACTTTGAGTTGCCATAACTTTGTCAAAAATCATCCGATTTTCATGAAATTTGGCATTTTGGAAATGGTTTAGATATCAGATTAATTCTGCATCAAAAGTTTTGTAGAAATTGCCATTTTTAATTTTTCGACTTTTTTGACCGAATATCCATACTAACCCCTTGACAAAACCATCAAAAATCAAAAAATTTATGAACTCAATTTTTTGACAGTTATTCATTCTAGGACTCATATCTAGCAATTTGCTTTTTATTTGAGGTTATTCTGATGAGTATTTTTCGAGATATGACCAAAAATGTCTCTAAAACTTACTCAAAATTGCCATTTTCGTACTTCACGCTTCTTTCCAACTTTGAGTTGCCATAACTTTGTCAAAAATCATCCGATTTTCATTAAATTTGGCATTTTGGAAATGGTTTAGATATCAGATTAATTCTGCATCAAAAGTTTTGTAAAAATTGCCATTTTTAATTTTTCGACTTTTTTGACCGAATATCCATACTAACCCCTTGACAAAACCATCAAAAATCAAAAAGTTTAAGATCTCAATTTTTTGACTGTTATTCATTCTAGGACTCATATCTAGCAATTTGCTTTTTATTTGAGGTTATTCTGATGAGTATTTTTCGAGATATGGCCAAAAATGTCTCTAAAACTTACTCAAAATTGCCATTTTCGTGCTTCACGCTTCTTTCCAACTTTGAGTTGCCATAACTTTGTCAAAAATCATCCGATTTTCATGAAATTTGGCATTTTGGAAATGGTTTTGATATCAGTTTAATTCTGCATCAAAAGTTTAGTAAAAATTTGCTTTTTAAATTTTTCGACTTTTTCGACCGATTTTCCATACTAACCCCTTCACAAAACCATCAAAAATCAAAAAATTTATGATCTCAATTTTTTGACAGTTATTCATTCTAGGACTCATATCTAGCAATTTGCTTTTTATTTGAGGTTATTCTGGTGAGTATTTTTCGAGATATGGCCAAAAATGTATCTAAAACTTACTCAAAATTGCTTTTTTCGTACTTCACGCTTCTTTCTAACTTTGAGTTGCCATAACTTTGTCAAAAATCATCCGATTTTCATGAAATTGGGAATTTTGGAAATGGTTTTGATATCAGTTTAATTCTGCATCAAAAGTTTTGTAGAAAATGTCATTTTTAATTTTTCGATTTTTTTGACCGAAAAACCCTTGACAAAATCATAAAAATCAAAAAATTTTCGAATCCATTTTTTTGCTGTTACTCATTTCAGGACTTATATCTAGCATTTTGCTTTTTATTTGAGTTGATTCTGATGAGTAGTTTTCGAGATATCTCCTTAAATGTATAAAAACATATGCCCATTTTCTTTAATTTTAGCTCCACTATAACTGTAAACTTCCATAACGTTGCCATTTTTCAACCGATTTGGATTAAATTTGTATTTCTGTTTGGCTATTTATATTAGCTTATTCAAAATTTGTCGATTTCAATTTTTCAACTTTTTAAAACTGAAAAAAAAAAATGAAAGATTTAAATTTTTATTCTGTTATTAACATATTGCGTCTACTTGTATTTTGATTGGTTGTAACAGAGCGTTGCCACTCATTACCGAAAGTTAACAGAAATGCTCCACCACTGTTAAATGAAATGTGCGGACCACATAACATAGAGACTTGAAATCTTATAGTAGAAAAAGAGCCGCCATTAATAGCGAGTTACCCCAGCTCTACGATAACATAGCAGCAATTGGATACAGGTTTAGGTAAAAAAAAATTTATATATATACATATCATTAAATAACTATTAGTGTTAAATGCAGTTGATGAATGTACTACATAAAATCATCAGATTCGTTGCCAGCATCGTAGTTGGTGCGCATGTTCTCTGGTTTTTGCAAGGATGCATAGCTGCGTAGCTCAGCCTCAAGTTCCCGCTGTTTGGCAGCGTCCTTCTCCTTTTCACGCATCTCACGCTGCAGTTTCTTCTGATCCTGGCGTTCGGCGGCGTCGCGTGTCTCACGCTGCCCACGGAAGTCCGGATGCTCCTCCTCAGTTTTGGTCTTATTAAGTCGATTGACAATCTCATTGATACGTTTCTCCAGGCGTATTTTCCGCACCGCCTTCTCATCGTGATAGGCCACCTGACCGGGCTCCATATCCGGGGTCTTCTTTAGATTCTCCCACATGGTATAAACCACTTCCAAATTATTTACCTTGTTGCCTTGAATGCTGTTCGCCTTGCACAATTGCGCGGCATCAATCAACACATCTGTGGGAATGTCATCGATGGTCTGTCCTTTGCGCAAACGTAGGTAAACGTGGGCCGAGGACAAATTGTGCACATGAAACCACACGTCTTCCGGCCAGCCCCAACGGATGAGTTCCTCGTTCTCGTGTTTGTCGCGTCCCATGTACAGCACTGCCGGCGGCTGCACCACATTGCTCTTGAAGTAGAAAACCATCGTGGTATATGGCTTTCCAATTTGGCACAGTTTATACAATACTTCCGATTGACAATATTAACAAATCAAATTTTTACTAATTTTAATTTTGCTTCAATTTGTACGTGTATATTTAATATCAAATATGAATGCTGTGCAACATGGCTATGTTAATATTACCAGCTGAAGCGTAGGCATTATTAAGTTAGCTGTGCTTAACCATCGATAACAGCGCAGACAACTTTCGATAAGTGCTTCTCTATGGCTCTGCCTTCAATAAAATCGATAATAAAAAATCGGACAGTAACGACTATTTCAAATGCATTGAAATGAGTCAAACCTTTGTAACCATTTCAATATCTCAACGACAATTATAAATTGTATGATTAATAAACATATGTTTGGCCATATTGCATACATATGAGCAAATATTTATGCAGCTGTGACTGGTCGATTCTTATGTAAATAATATATGTATATGCATTTGTAAATACAGTGCATTTCTAAGTATCATTGTGTGGGGGTGTGTATTTCTTGTGCCAAAGATTGAAAATTCAATTAGTTGAGACGAAAAAATAAACAACAAACAGTTAATGGCAAAGTGCGTTAACAATTCACAAATGAATAAATTTTAATTGATCGGTTCCAGTAATTGATTTGATTTGATTTGATTTCATAATTTTTGAAATTGTTTAGAAATGTATAGAAAGATTCTCTACTATATACATATGTATGTATGTATGAATGTGTGCCATTGTTTTTTCCTCTGTATCTCTTTTTCAATCTCTTCTGTGTTTATGTATATTATGTATTGTTGATGGCAAATCACATGTAGAACCCGTAATGAGGCAACTTTTAAATGCCAAGTGATGGTTTCCCGTTTAATATCTCTGCTGCCAAATATATACATATGTATGTATGTATGTATGTATATATTGTAGTAAATATGTTGTGTATGTGTGTGTATCACAAATAAATCAAATTCGCACCGTGACGTTATTATTATCTAGAACTTTGGCCCAGACACTCTGCATGAGCTGTTATCGTGGCCAGAGCATGTTGTTGTTCAATTAATTTGTTATTTGTCGCGCTCAAACAATATTTGCTATTAACTAATTAACAGAAACCGTCCGCAGAATTACCCACTCTATTTTTAAACACAAAATTCGTACATTTTAATATTTGTACATATTATTTTTATGCTTGAACTGTGCCAATTTGTGCCCCCCTCTATCCCTCTGCGGTGGAGCTTGAATTGACAACACACGATAAACATGCGAGTTAATCAATTTAGTTAATAACTAATGATTGTGCGGAGCATGCCATGTCTTGTTTATATCAACAGCACATGGCCTTTTGCTGATAAACAAATCAGTTAGTTGAGCTGCTTTTTGACCAGTTCAACAGGTTGACAATTTTTTTCGTTGATCCCACATTCCAGCTGATATCGCTGCATAATTTATGTCATTCTTCCGCAACAAAGACCCATAGACTAACTAAGAAATTGGGTGAGAGAATGGAGAGGACCACACTGGGAAGTAAATAGATGAGAGACAGGGAGCATGGTATTGACTATTGGCTCTTGGCCAACTGCAATTGTGCACTTGACCAACGTCTGGGAAATACGCTAATAAAGATAAGGCGAAAAAGCAAAACACTAGCCGATTCTAGTATAATTTTTTTCAATATCTTCTAACTGTTTGAACTGGAGGGCATTAAAACCAAGAGAACGGATGACGCATACTATAAATTTACATAGAGCAAAAGCCATGGCTTGTTAATTTTTTTAAATTTTTTGCTTGTTAATGTTTTTTAAGCAAACAAATAGACAAAAAATTCGTTGCAAGGTAAACATACGATCTCTCATCTCCCTCACACACCTCTCTTACTTCTCTCACCATACCCATCTCTCTCATACGAACATACAATCACATAAATGTATGTATGTACATATGTATAATATTCATGCTTGTTGCCTTCGTGCAAGCTTCAGCCGTTCGGCTCAGTTCGGGCTGCGTAAACAGTGTTCGGCTTTGCAGCTGCAGTCGTGGCGTAAGCAGCTACCAGCGAACAACAATCAGCCTAAACTTTTTGCAGCTTCATTATGCACACCCTGTATACTTTAGGCGCACCCTGTAGCTTGCACAAGTTCATAGACAGCGTCGTTCGTTTGATGCAACGGGCGGACAGGAAAGTTGAACTTTCGCAGGAATGATGGTTGGTGATGATGTTCGGGGGCACCACCCTGGAAAGCAACGAACGTGCTAGGCAACTAACTGAATTACAGAGTTGCATGCATGTAATGCAAAATGCGGAGCACATGCGGCGTATACGTAACAATGCATATTAAGCTTACGACGTGAGCAAAAAGCCAACAAATATGTAATAAACTCACAGCAAAAAAAAAAAAAACCAAACAAAAAAGAACGGAGAGATTGTATTAAAAGAATCAATGAGTTGCTATTTAGCGGCAACTGTTGCTGTTGCTGCTGGGAGCGATTGGTAGCAATTGTTTCAGTTGAGTTTGAAACGTTGCGGCAAGTGGACGTGTCTTTATTGAGTGCGAATTCCAGCAGTTAAAAGCATAATTAACTATAATCACAACCAACCATAATTATTGACAACAGATCTGCAATTGTTATTCGCAATCAAACAAGCAATAGCAATTGCTGTCTAAATTGCTGAAACGGTTTGAAGTGCTTGAGGTACTCGGGACAGTTCGGGTTGGCATCGTATGCTAGTGTCTCGTGTAGGTCTCGGTTCGGTTCGGTGCGGTTCGGCTGAAGAGGCTCGTCAGTTAGCTTGGACCGCTTAATCGATGGGCCAAAATCAATGGAAAGCACGCCGCTAGCAAATGGACAAGGCAAGGCCTGATAACCAGGCTAATACTACGTAGAGTCGGGCAGCGGAAGGCATAGACGAAGACGGCAACGAAGGCGAGGGGAACAAAGTGGCATTAACTTGTAGCGTCATCCTCTCAGAGTGTCTCTGTGTCCGTTGGGAGTTCTCGTTACGTTGCTCATGCCGACGCTTGATACCGATACTGGGGGAAGTTGGAGAGGCTTTAGCAAATGTTCTTGGTATTGTTATTGTTGTTGGTTATGAAATTGATACCGAGCGCCATATGATTTGGAATGCGCGGAAGTTTCCACTTGTCGTTTTCAATTAGACAAGTGTAGTATTATTACCCCATTCGAGCAGTTGTTGTAGCTGCCGCATACTCTACCTCTGCCACGATACAAAGCCTGCTGGCAGCACGCAACATAACAGCAGTCGTGACATAGACGTCCATCCATTCAAACAGCAATTAAATTTGACTTGACTTTACTTCACTTAACTTCATTATCCTGCCGCTTATCCTCGTGCAGTTTTGCTAAAGGACACAAACATTCAAAACCTCAAACATGACGGTCGAGCAGGAGCAATTGATGTTGCCGCCGCCGTCACCGTCGCCCGTATATCAACCTACAATGGCCACCATATGCGAGGATCTGGACAAAGCGCAGCTGCAACAACAGGAACAAAACAACAACAACAGCAGTCAGAAGAAGCCACGGAGTAAAAGGAAGGAGAGCAGCCTGCCGCTGGGCGAACGACATGTAGCCGTGCTGCGACAGGAACTGATGGTTTTCCTGGGCAATAGCGGAGTGCTAGGGTCCGGCATGGTGGTCAGCATGCCAGCGGTGACCCTCAACCAACTGACCGACACCACACAGCCCTTCTGGCTCAGCAAGGACGAGGCCAGCTGGTTCGGTAAGTAGCTCACGTATAGGGAAATGAGAAAAGTGAAGTAGAGTAGAGGTAATTGGAGTAGTGTTTGAAAAGCGACCTATCGGCCTGTCTGTGATGTCCTCTTTCGTCACGATTTTAAGGTTTCAAGATTTTGGCATATACCTACTACCCTTTAAGGAACCAAACCTTCTTTTTAAATAAAAACTCTTCTGAATTATTCTTCCTTGCGTAGCTTCCATCAATAACATGGCCTGTCCCATCGGCGGACTTCTCGTCAGCTTCTTCCTGGACCGCATCGGACGCAAGTACACCATCCTCCTGACGAATTTAATAGGACTGCTGGGCTGGCTACTGTTGGCCACAAGTCATCTGCACGAGAACCGGGATCACATCTACGCCCAGATGCTTGTGGGACGTGCCCTGGGTGGCATCATGATTGGCATGTTTGTGTCGCCGGTGGGAGTCTACTCGGCGGAGATCAGTCTGCCCAAGATTCGCGGTCGCCTCATTCTGGGCACCTCCATTGGCCTCGCATCGGGCATACTTCTGATGTATGTGCTGGGCTACTTCATCCGTCACAACGTGATACTCATCGCCAGCATCAGCTGTGGCTATCAGTTGGCGGCCACCCTGTTGGTCCTGCCCATGCCGGAGTCCCCCAGTTGGCTGCTGCAAAAGGGGCGTGTGGCTCGTGCTCGGCGTGCCCTGCGCTACTTCCGCGGTCTGCGGCGTCGAGGTGAGTTTTTCGAAAATACCAATCCCATGGCCAGAATTGATGGGTTTCTCATCTACAGAGGGTAGCGTGTGTCCAGAATTTGAGGCGGAACTGACGCAGATGAAAATGACGGCGGATAACAGCCGGGACGCGGCGGCAAGTGAATCCCTGGGTCAGGCAATTAGGCGACCGGAGGTGTACAAGCCGCTACTCATGATGATTGGCTTCTTTGGCTTCCAGCAGGCGTGCGGTGTGGTGGTGATCATTGTATATGCGGTGCAGATCGCTCAGCGGGCTGGCGTCAGCATCGATCCCGTCCTGGTCGCTGTCATGCTGGGCGTGGCCCGCATCATTACCACCTTCTTCATGAGCAGTATCTTCGAGAAGTGGGGTCGTCGACCCGCCGGTATCTTCTCCGCCTCCGGCATGGGCGGCTGCATGCTGCTCCTCGCCGCTGGCGGTTGGTTCCCGGCTACAGTGGGCACATGGTCCTGGCTGCCAGTGGTGTGCATTGTGGCACACATAGTTTTCTCTACGACGGGTATGCTGACGCTGCCGTTCATCATGATATCGGAGGTGTTCCCGCAGAGCGTGCGAGGCAGTGCCTCCGGCATATCCGTTTTCTTTGGCATGATACTGGCCTTCATCATGCTCAAGATCTATCCGAACATGGAGGCGCTTCTCGGCGTATCCAATCTATTTGCCTTCTACGCATTCGTGTCCTTCCTGGCGGCACTCTTCATCTACAGCTTTGTGCCCGAGACTCGCGGACGCACTCTCGTCGAGATCGAGGAGCATTGGCGCATGGGCAGACGCGGTCGACGCGAGGCACGTGCCTCAGCGGCAGCAGCTGCCACCCTAAGTAACCTCAAGGATATTGAGCTGCGCGAGATCTTCCTCAAGAAGTGAGGTCAGTTGCGAGAAGAAATTGAGATGCAATCTGTGATGTGTCAAGTACTTAGCCTTAGCCCATCCACATGGAATGCGGCATTTTGTATGGCAACATAATAAAGTTAACAAATAAATAAACTATTAATACTATAGACAATTGACAACTATATGCATTTATAACTAATTTTTAAGAAATTCCTAATTTAGCTGAGGAATACCTTTCGCTGGCAAACGAGGTCGCCCCACTCATATGTGGGGTCTGAGTACTACTGAGTCAGCTGATCAGCAAAAATGCTGAGTCATGCAGCTGATCACTTGGACAATGTCCATTGGACATGCAACTGCGCATCAGCGAATGCCGCAGGAACAGATAAGAGGCCTATTATCACGGTCCTCCAATGCACTAACAAACCCACAGATATAGTCGGAGAGAGTGAGAGAGAGAGAGAGAGAGAGAGGGATCGGGAAATTGAGTATAGATTACATCATTCAATAAAGAGATCAATCAGACAGCTTGACTCTAGCCAATTTGAATTGGATTCGAAACTGATTATATTTTGTAGTATATATTTGTATATTACCCAAGGGAATTGTTAGACTGCTAATAACCGGTTGACAAAATCAGGCACATTCAATCATCTCTCTTATGGATCGTAAATTATAGTGAATATGTCTATTTTTGTATTATAGAATAATAATATGCAATGAGTGTGCGTTATTCAAGTGACAGTTGACATAAACATTCAATTCTGAGATCAGCCTATAATTATTCAGTTTCATCGAGATAATCAATCGATCAATCATTACATATCTACTCCACAATAAAACTCGATATGGGGTCAATCAACTTTAGCAGAATTGAGATCAAGAAAGAGTTCGCCATGGGAGAACAACTGCTATTATTTTGATCCACATTCTACTCTTAATTTACTTACTTTTCAAATTTTTATTGTATTTCTTTTATTGGTCTCCATTTTTCAGTTCTTCAACCTGCAACGATTCTTCAATCAGCTGCTTGAAAGTCATTAGAAAGACACTCTTGCCTTTATAAATGATTGATAACTTATTAGCAGAAGTCAGTTTAAACAATTTCGAGTTACATGTAATAAACTTTAAACAGCATTGTTAATAACAATGAGAACAACAACAATGGACGCTAATTGAATTTGCTTGAGAAACGTGCGAACTTTGGGTTTATCAGCAGCAGCGAATGATTACAGTACAGGGGGGATGGTATCTCAACAAGTGTGTGGGAGGGGAAGAGAAATGTCACTTTTTGGAGGCATGAGCGCGATATAACGTAACGTCACTTGAGCGCCTTGTTTACCACTCGAATCACTTAACGCTGTTAATCAGAACACGGCGATATAGTATATATATATATATGTATCATATATACTTGGTATTGGGATTAAAGTGGAGACTCCTCGAAAGACAATCGCAGCTACAGTCCCTGCACTCATAGATCCCAAAATACATAATACTCGTTTACTTCAACTATCTTAAAATAGAAGTGACATAACCTGTGTAACTCATGGCCAATCCAATGATAATCTTATGTGCAGATATTATATTAGTTTTTTCTTTTTATAGAGAACGCTGGAAAATTGAAAACATCTTAATTTCGCCTTTACTTTCGTATTGAAAGTCTGCTGCTTGTCATAGCAATCAGCAATTTTCTGGCTGCTAGATAATAACAGTCGCTGGTGTTGCCAGACTGGTTTCGGTTACTTTTTTGAATTCAAATATTTTGTCGTTTATTTGTTCTTATCTGGGTTTAATGTGACGTCTTAGTACAACAATTAGCGGCTATTTAATGTACTTACATATACATACATATATACATATGTACGTATAAATATACATATGTATAAACGAATTAAAATTCAAGTTGTTTCAAGTTTCACGTTATATTTATATATATATATATATATATGTATATGTATATATTTGTAATGTAAACTACGAACTTTACAATTACAAATTTTTGTTTTAATTTTCTTGAATCTCGCCTTGTTTTGGTTTAGTTTCTGTCTGTGTGTGTGTAGTGTAGTTTATCGTTTGTTGTTGCATACTTCAATTGAAATTTGATTTAGAAAAAAAAAAAATCGTCTCTCCTTTTGTTTAGTATTTTTACTAAACTTGCTTGTTGGTTGAGTGTTTGTAATTTACTCTCGGTTTGTTGTAAACGTATGTTTTATAGTTACATATATAATTGAATGCTGTGTGAGTGTCCATTGAATACATTTGCTTTAATATTGTTTATGCATTTGATGTTTGTTGTATTTGTAATTTAGTATTTTTTTTGTTAGTATATTGCTTGCATTTCTAGTATATTTTCATTGTCTCCATTCTCTTCGATTCTCCATGTTCTTTTCTGCTGCTGTCCTGGTAATTGTATAATTACTGTTTGCTGTTATATATGTAAGTATGTATGTATGTATATATATTATATAGATTTGTTTTTTTTTTTTTTTTGTATTTTTTGGTATATTTTAATGTTGTTAATTTTTAAAAATCTCTCAAAGGGCAGTTCACGTGTTCCGCAGACAAACTCACTGAATTCAGTTTGTTGGGGATAATACATTGGTTTATCTATATCATATATATATATATATATATATATATATATATATATATATATCGTATGTTCTCTAGGCAAAAAAAAAACTCTTTTCTTGATTTTTGTTAATCATATTCATATATATATATATATTGTATGCATGTATACATATAGTTTCAATTTTATTGCGATGTGCGCCTTTATTTGCGTATGTATTGAATGTATATAAAATTACTGATCTAAACACGATTATATTTTGCATATATTTGCATGAATGTCTGAGAACTATGCGTATATGAATACAAATTGATACAAATGTATGTCGCATGCGAGAAATTAGCAGACATAAAATGATCGCAAAACTTTGTTTCCGATTTAGACCAGAACCGCAACTGTTTAATTATTGTATTTTCCATCCTCTATATATTCATATTCATATTCATATTCATAATCATATTTAATTTGCTATGCACTTTTATACACACAAAAAAAGATCTCTATATTTTATATAAATATTACCTGGTTTCGATTATTATATATATATATATATGTTACGTAAGAAACTATTTTTACTAATCAGTTGTTGAGGTTCGATTCGTTAATGTGTGTTTGGTTTTTCGTATTTTGTTTATATAATTAATTTGTTGTGTAAAAAATCCTTCGGTTTCCACTTGATTTATATTCTTCCGATGTACATATCTCGCCTTATGCTAAACACAAAAAAAAAATTAATTATGCGATTGGTTTTATGCATTATAAAAAGATCGCTTGTTATTGCTAAACAGTTATCGATTCTCATATATATATATATGTATGTATATAAAAAAAATGGATTTATATTTTTTATTATGTGTGTATGTATATATGTAGGTATGTAAATAATTTTATATATTTTATTTTATTTTTTCCTTTTTTTTTAAATTTGTTGAACAACATTTCGAATGCATGTATTTAGTGTATTTACTTTGAAGTTTCCTTTATATAACTATATATGTATATATCTCCTTTAATATATGTATTTCAAATGTTTCAAACTCTTCTATTCCTTGACTAATTGCCTTTATTTCGTTTACAAAAAAATTATGTGAAAAAAATATTCAACAAAATTAGCTTGGCTGCTTAAAATTACCAACAAAAAATTCATTTCGCATTGCTTAAAAATTTAAAAAAAAAAATAATTTTTTGTTATTTGTTACGTTACTACAAAAAAATATATACATATGTATGTTTATATAATATACATATATTTTATTTATGCTCATGCTCAAAAAAATTAGTTTCAAAAAATACTGACAAATATTCCCAAAAAAAAATTAGCATTTCTGTTCTTTATAAAAGAAATTTTCATTTTTTTTTTCAATATTTTTCATATTAATATAGTTAAAATTTATTTTTTTTTATTTAGTTTGTTTGATGATTTGCGGTTAATGCTTATTGATTATTGGACAAGAAAAAATTGTTTGTTTTACATTCCTCTTTACTAGAACTAGAACTATATTACCAGACGAAGATACTATATTCGATAACTAGATGAGAGACATTGCTAGTTGCTACTGGTATAGTCGGTTTATATATATATATATATACTTTCTTTAGAAGCTAGGGCTACGATTGGATGAGTATTTCATCCTCCTTTCGTTGGCGATTTTCAGCTCCCATGCTACCCATGCTGTTCTGTCATGCGAGAAATGCGTGGGGGTGAAATCGATCTGAACCATATGGGAATTTCTCGCATGCGATCTATTGGTGATGTTTTCTATCGCCTGACACAACTTAGCTTCTTCACAGTAGCCTGCGATTTTTCCATTTAGCTACTCTTTTTTATTCTTTGTTTATATTTAGTTATTATTAGTTTACTTAGTATAATGCCAAAAAAAAAATATATATTTTTTTTTGATGCAGTATATTATATTTTTATACATTCATTTTTTAATATTTTGCTTTTAATTTTCAATGGAATTGTATTTGTTTTGTTTTTAGAATTTTTTGTTTTGTTTTGTTGTTTTGTTTTATTCGTAGTCAGCACAACCAAGCTGTAATTGTAATATGGAATTTGTTTTTAACTGTTTTTCATGTTTTGTTATAACTGCCTAGTTTATTTGAAGGGACTCAACATAGGCAGAGTCCAATCAAATGTCAAGACTATTCATATGCATATATCATCTCTAATGCGAACCCTTAACCTATATAATTATAACGGAATATAAAAACATAAATAAAACAAGGTGGCAATAATTTCTTGGATAATGTTTATTAGTTGTAGTATTTAAGTTTCATTTTTTGAAAATAAAAATATAATATAATTCAAGAATTTTGATGTATAATGTGAGTCTTTCATATTCTTTTTCCATTCATTCTTTCATTTCTTTTTTTTTTTGTATTTTTCTCCAATGCGTATGTGTGTGTGTGTTTGTGTGTTTGTGTATGAGTACAAAGTAAAAGTTGTTCACATAAATAGAAACAATGTCGAAACATAAAAATCAAAATACTTAATAAAAGAGGTTCATATAGTCCAAAACGAAATGAAAATGAAATGTAATTCGCATTCTAATTAATAATTATATATATATATATATATATATATATATATATATATATATATGCGATTAATGCAGCTGCACTTAATCCAAACTTTAATCCAATTCCCAATACTCTAGGGACCACGCCCTATTTCATGCAAATAAGTTTAGTTTTGTCAATGAACAAATTTACATTTTTAATTTGATTGTGGATTTGTTTTTAGTTGTTGTGTTCCAGATATTTCATACATAATTTCTTTTTTTTTCATCACGTGCTTTCTTTCTCTTTTTGCTTTCTGTTTGATTTCTCATCAGTTTTATTGTGTGTATTTGTATTTGTGTTTGTGTGTGTGTGTGTGTGTGTAACATGCTCAAGTTTGTTTCAATAAAAAAAAAATATATTTGTAATTATAATTATGAAAAAAAATTTCATTACAAACTATGCAAAAAAAAATTCAGTTTTTTTTTAAATATATAGTTTTCATTCTCTCTATTTGCTTGTAATTTGGTTGAGCCTACATCGAGATAATCCTCGCCTGCTCCGATACTTCAGATATCACTCCACCATCTCCTCCATCTCCTCCATCATCCCCTCACTCTTCTACTACCCCTCCCTTCTCTAGTTGGTAAGAACAGCCTGAACTTGAGCATGCTAGACAACAGTTGATAATAGTTTTACATTTTTGTTTCATGTGTATTATGTTTGCTATGTAAGTTTAAGAAAAAAATTAGTTATGCAAAAAAAAAAAAAAAAATACAAACAAAATTATTGTAAACATAGATCTTCAGCTATAGTTATACATATATATATTGTAGATTATATATATATATAGAGTTGCAGTTAACGCATAAGTCGTGTTTTTCATTTTTCACTTTTTCAGACACACCAAAAAAAAAATCAATTCATTATCCATTACAAATACAGATACAAAAAAAAAAACAGTTCTTATTTGCTATATATGTATATATATATATTTCTTCTCGATTTCATTTAGTTGCATGTGGTATTTATATATATATATATATATGTATATATAGGTGTGTACGTATATATTATATTTTATATATATATTCATATATGAAAAAAGTCGAAGTTGCCTTACAAGTTAAGGAAAAAAAAAATGATTTGAATCTTCGTCGATATATTTCTTATATATTTTTTGTTTTATATAAATAGCTTATATGTTGTGGATCACTTCTGATGTGCCTGTGTGTGTGTGTGTGAGTGTGTGTGTATCTAAAAACTATGTATTTACTATTATTACATAAAATGAAAAAAAAAAATAGATGTCCTTGCCTCAAAAAAAAAAAAAACAAAAAAAATAAAAAATGACAACATAAAATGAGGAACATTTAAAGTTAAACAAAAAGTAATTCCAAAAAAATCATTCATATATATACATATATATATACATATATGTATATAGTTAATGACGATAATATAATAATAGTTTTCTTTGTTTGTCGATTAAGTTATTTAAGCTTAGAAATTGAATATTTGTATTCGTTGAGAACATATAAAATAAAAATGTAGCTAAATCATATATGTATATATAAAAAAAAAATCAAATCGTTTTCACTTTCTTGTTTTTCTTTGCAAATCGCATGCTATTTTAAGTATGTGTGTGTATGTTTAGGGCTATGTTGGCCACAGGAAAGCAGCATTGCCATTTGTATGTGTTGCAGCAGCTGTTGCAGTTGCAGTTGCTGTTGCAGTTGCAGTTGCTTGTTGCTGATAGTTGAGCAGCTTTTGCAGCTTGTGTTGATGTTGCTGTTGCTGTTGGTGTTGTTGCTGCTGTTGCTGCTCCAAGTTGAAGCTGAAATCATGCAATTGTTGCTGCTGCTGCTGAGTTGATGTTGTTAGGCTATGGCTGCTGTTGCTGTTGCCACTGTTGTTGCTATTGTTGCTATTGTTGGTGCTACGATGTGTGTTATTGTTATTGTTGTGTGTTGTTATGCTTAAACTATGGAAATTGTTGCTAATTTGCGTTTGCTGCTGTCGCATTAAATTGCCATTCAGCTGCGCATGTTGCTGTTGTTGCTGTTGTTGTGACTGCAACTGATTGTTGAAGTTGTATGCATGTTGTTGCTGGCGTTGCGCATTGCTGCTGCTGTTGCTGCTGCTGGCGCTACTGTTGCTGCTGCTATGATAATGATTGCTGCCGGATGCAGCAGCAGCACTGCTGAGGCGTGACAATTGACCATTGGTGTTCGTGTTGGTGTTGTTGTTGTTGTTGTTGATGTTGCTATTGATGTTGTTGCTGAGGTTATGTTGAAGCTGTTGCTGTTGTTGATGGAAGTGTGAATGATATTGTAACATATTATTATTATTATTGTTGTTGTTATTATTGTTGTTGCTGCTGCCACTGCTATTGTTGTTGCTGTTGCTGTTGCCGTTGCTATTGCTGTTGCCGTTGCTATTGTTGCTGTTGTTGCTGTTGTTGGAATTGTAGCCGCACGCCTGCTGATAGAGTTGCAGTTGCTGCTGCTGCTGCGGCGTCAATTATAAGTAAGGATAATGATACTTCCGGCGGTACAGGCCATCAAGCAGGTCGGCAAAGTTATCACCTATAGTCGTTGTTGTAGTTTGAGAAGAATATA
Organism: Drosophila quadrilineata; assembly: GCA_018150725.1. Classification (NCBI taxonomy): domain Eukaryota; kingdom Metazoa; phylum Arthropoda; class Insecta; order Diptera; family Drosophilidae; genus Drosophila; species Drosophila quadrilineata. The sequence goes on along the minus strand of JAECWN010000432.1, from coordinate 22,742,893 downwards.
TTAGAAAAATAAGAAAACAAAAATATTGAATTAGTGAATGTTTAGTGCATAAGTATATGTATGTGGCAATCAATATACAGAATTGATTGTAATTGGCGTCTATTTGAAAAAGTTGCCTACGTTAAGTTAATTTAAATCGATTTTCAATTTAAGCTACATTTTATTTAAAATTTTCTTTGAGTTTTCGAGAATGAACTAATTATCTGAGAACCTTCAATTTGATAGAAATGTTAAGATTTGTGGAGAGAAAAAAAAAACCCCTAAGCTTACTTAATCTTCTGTAACTTATGAGGACCTATTTAGCAATAGATACATACATATATCGATCTATATATACATATATAAATATATATTTATATAATCAGGCATGTATATACACATGTATGTACATATAGAAAGAGAGCAAAATAGAGTGGCGGGGGGGAGTGGGTGGGTTGTTTTGTTGCGTGTTAAGTGTAAATTGTTGTCTTTGTTTTTTTCTTTCTTATTTTTTTGTTTGTTATGTTTTTGTTATTGTTTTGCATATTCTCGTATTACGTTCAAAAAGAGATTTTTGTTTTGTTTCTATTTTCTTTCTTTTTTTATGGAATTATTGTATTCGTTTTATGGAATTAGTTAAACTTTATGTGGTATATTTTTGGTATATATATTTTTGGTATTTTTTTTTGAAGAATTGCGAGGTTAGTTTTTGCTGACGATTAACGTTTAAACTTGGGTTTTTTTCGTTTTGATTTTTACTTTATTTTTTTTTTTCTTTGTTTTCTTGTAGGTTTTTCACGACCGCAAGGAAATTCTTTGAAACTTTATCCATTCATTAAACGTGCCATGTTTTAGTTGCGGATATATTTATAACGAGTTTCGGCAAAATTGAGGTTAAGGAAGTATATATGAGGAAGTATATATCTCTGACAAAGAACAAGAAGAAGAATAACAAAAGAAAAACTCTGCTACATGGCAGTTTGGATGGGCTGATTACAAGTTTTGAACGTGGCAAGCAAAACGAAATTTGTTGTGATGATAAACGATTCATCTAAACGAAAATATATTACAAATTTGAACGCATACACGTTAGGGAAAGGTTGTTGGAGTGAGGAAGTAGGGGTGGGATAGGTGGGAGGGTGGGGGTGTAACTAGAATAATTTTGGACTAATGGACGACTCTGGGTAGTTTTTGGATCTAATAATAGTTAATTAACATTGAAACAGAGAATAATAATATAAGGGATGACTGTTTGGCTTAACTGACTGATTGATGGGGTTGATTGATGGCATGAATGAACGGATAACTGGGCAATCGGACAAACGGATATGCAAATTGATCAAGGTAACTATTATTTAATGTGATATTAGTTATACTTAGATAGATATAGTCAGTACATAGATCGCTTCTCGTATAATACAAAACGTCAAAGAACACACACAAAACGAAAGCTAAACACACAAATAGGACCTTCATTATGTATCGCTATGGAACATAATGAAGTTGTCCTTCAACTTTGCAAAATTTGATTCCTCAAAAGCGCAAGCATAACTAATTGGCTCAATTTGAAGAGTATGAGTTGGTTAAGGGTTTTTTTTTTGTTGTTGTTCATCGAATACCAATTTCTCGATACAATTCATCAAGATAAATTTCTAGTTAGTAAGTGGAACTTTTTCAAATAACGCTCTAATTTTGTTTCTCGAAATTCAATATATTTTTTTCTTTTTTTTTTTTGAGAGAGAGACAGATAGAGTCAAATGATGATGAAGTTGTATGAAGCATGAAAACACAATAAAAATAATAATGGAAAGAAACATGGCAAGTTCACAAGTTTCAAAGTTTTATCATCAATTTTTTGTTCAGTTGTAGGCATTGATTCTCTGGCTGAACTAAACGATTGATTGATTGATTGAATTGAATTCGATTGATATTAAAAAAAAGCGAATTAAGTATCGAAATATTAATCGATTGATTCGAAATTCAGTATCGCGAATATGTATGTATATGTGTGTGTGTGTGTGTGTGTGTGTTTATATCATGTCATATGTATGCTTGTGTTTGTGTATGTATGTGTATAATGTGGGACAGGACTAAAGAAGCGTCACACAACACACAGGGAGGGCACGATCATCAGCAACTACTGTCATCGGCATCACTGTCTCGCCCTCGCGCTAAGCAATCTGCTAAACACATTGGCATGCCCATGCGTTAGAGTGAGACAGCCAGTGAGACGCTCTCTCCAAGCTGCGCATTGCTCGGAGCATTGCGCTCTGCGTTGCTTTAAAGCGTTGCCAGAAAGTCGCTATACTACCACTTAACACTTAGTTTCTTATTTAAAGTTGACATTTTTTTTTTGAAGTGCTCTCAAAAAAAAAAAAAAAATATATTGATTTGAGTAAATTTTATGATTATGATTATCATTAGGCATAGTAGAGAAATATAAAAGGAATAATTACTATCGAGACCAAAGATAGCATCGCAAATAGCATCGAATAATGAGCGTAATTTTTCCATTGCTCCGTCTAAAACAAAAAAAAAAATAAACAAATTGTACAACTTATTAGTTGTTGTCAGCGCCAACATGATTTTGTAATCTTTTATGTATATATAGTTATATATAATTTGGTTTTTCTTTTCATATTTTTTTTTTACTGTTATCGTCAAGAAAAATCAAAGTCAAGAGAATCGTGTAAGTATTTATTAAAATAATATGAGATTTTTTTTGTTGTCCTTTATTCAAGGCGTGTTCGGTCTATAGAGAGCTGATGAGTTGGGTTAGTTGACTAAAAAAAACGCTGTTAGTGCTATATATATATTTATGACTCTATAGATAAAGATAAAACGCAAATGCTACTTGAATACTAAATGGGGGAAACTGGTTCAAAAACAATAAACTAACTAAACTTGCATTCTCAGTACTAAAATTTTAAATAAAACCAAGCTTCAAAAATGATTCAACATATTATAAATTAAATAATTTCATACGTAAGCTCAAACATAAACAACAACAACAAATGTAAATTGAATTCAGAAAAAATAAAAAAAATATATTTAAAAAAAATATATAGAAACAAAATCACAAAAAAAAATCTTTTGGGACTGAAACTTTAAAAAAAAATCTTGTTATCTGAAAAAATAAGAGTGTAGTTTGAAGCTGTATATTTAGTATGAGACGATGAGTTAAGGGATTTTCAAATTCAATTTCTTGTCAACACTGAAACAGCAGGCACAGAAAAAAAATGTTAAAAAATAGTTGCACATATATAAAATATTGATGTGTATATATGCATTTAGAATAAAAATCGTAAAAAAAATATTCATTTTATATTTAGGAAAACAGCTAACGCCCAACACTTGTTTCTTTGCACTTTGATGGTCATTATAGTTAACGGTAACAGTTAACAGTAACAGTTAACGGTAACAGTTAAGGAAACAAAATGAACACAAAAATTAGAATCAGAACTAGTCGCATAGTCAAAGTTTGTTGTTCCTGTTTATTTAATTTCTATTTTGTCTCTCATGAATTTCGTTTTTATGCATGACTGTTACACACTTGCAAAAAAAATATGAAAAAAAAGTTTAATTATATATAGTATATATATATATATATATATTTTTTATATTTTGTTCATTGTTGTGGCACCGGAACCGATAAAGGGGTGTGTGTGTGTTGTGTAAGAATGTGTGTGTTCATTTACTTTACATTTTTCCATTTGCATTTCTCGATACAAGAAAAAAATATATATGTTTAAAAAAAAATGCACTTTTTATGTCTTTTTGAACGGAAAAAAAATAGAAAAAAAATTGGATAGTCAACACGTTTCACACATATAAAAAAAGTAAACAAAATTGTTATCGATTGTTTTAGATGCTATATGTATGTTGAAATGTAGCACATGTGAAAAAGTTGAATGATCGATTTAGCGATCGATAACACTTTACTGTTATGCACCCCGTTATCGGCCACTGAAGTGCGCGCATACTTACCATGCGCCACGTCTGCATTTCTCATAACATGTCAATAGTCCCTGTCAATGTCTCTCTCTCTCTCTTGCTCTCTCTCTTTCACTTTCTCTCTCTTTCAAGTATTCTTTGCTCATAGTCTGAGTCACTGTTTTGTGAGCTGTGAACAAAACCTGCACCAGGTGGCAACGCCATCGAATAGCAGCCACAAAAAAATTTGCAAAAAAAAAAAAAGTTGGAAGTTCGACGAGAAGGATGCTTTCAGCGCACTCACACAGGCACAGTCACCGCTTACAGTCACACACACACAGTCACACACGCATAAGCTTAAATGTTGTTTAACTTTCTTCTTCATTTTTTTGTTGTTTAGAACAAAAACAAAAATATAAAAAAAATCTTATTTTGTTTAGGTTTCATGATGTGTTGTACATTTTATTTTAAACTTTGTATTTTAAATTCATATATACATGGTGTGTGAATGTATGTATGTATATATAGCTATATCTATATATATATATATATAAGTAATAAATGGTTTTCTTCTTTTGTATGTCATAGTTGTTGCTTTTTTTGTAGTCAGATGTCGCAGTTTTGTTGTTGTTGTTGTTGTTTCTTTGATTTCATTTAGTTAACACACTACAAACTAATTAATTTTAATATTGTTACGCTACGTTGTTTAATATTACGTTATGTTACGTTACGTTACGTTACGTTACGTTATGTAGTCTTCAATACATACGATAAAAGCTATGTAAGTTTATACGATTTCATCTTGATTTCAATCATTTGTTTCACGGTTGTTCTCTTTTTTGTTGTTGCGTGTGTTGTTGTTGTTGTTGTTGTTGCTGTTGTTATTGTTGGTGGTGGCGGTGGATTGCGGGAGCCCAGTACGAATAGATATCGGTTGGAAAGTAGAGAATATTTCAAACGGAAACCAAAAAAAAATGTAACAAAAACATGTGAAGCAAATGTTTTATCGCCTCTTTCATTGTTCCTCAAATTGATATTTTCATTAATTCTTCACACAACAAAAAAAAATTTAAGATATTTTCTCCTTCGCACACACACACTGCACTGTTTATGTTTGGGAAACACATGTTTATTAATATTTTTGTAAATTTTTTTTGTAATATTATCTGCCAGAGAATGCAAATGACGATTTCAGAGTTATCGATAAACATTTCTCGCTCGTTGTTTGTGTTCATCACGGATATCATTTATTCGACGGCACTTGGGTTTGCTGTTTGTTATCGGTTATCGGTTATCATAATCGTTATCGTTATCGAGGAGGTGGTTTTTAGTGCTGTTTCAACTTGCATTAATTTACTTTTAATCATTACTGTAGATTCTTATTGTTGTTGTGTATTGAGTTTCAGTGGAAGGATGTTTGGGTGGCAGGATAGGGGAAAAACAGCTAAACAGAACGGTTACTAAAAAAATGAAAACTTATACGTTGTCGTTATATTCAAATTTTTGTTATTTTTGTCTCATATTTTTTACTTTTTTTTTTTTTGTTAGTTTTTTCTAAAGTTAAGTTTGGGTTTTAAAAAATACGCAAATAGATTTTTATGTTTTCTTTTGATTGGTTTTTCTTTCTTTATGTTTTTTTCTTCTTTTATATACTAAGTTAGAAATAGTATACATTTCAATTGGTTGTTGTCAATTTTGTGTTTTTTTTCGTTTTCTCATCAGATTTATTTATATATTATTATAATATATAGATAGAAACAAATGAATTGCCAATACGAAATGCAAGACAATCAAACGATAAATTTATAGAAATAAGATGCTTTTCAAAACGTGAGATAAAATTGCAACAAACAATTGAGTTTTTTCGAATTTAGTTTAAAGTAGATGGAGATAATATTAAAATGTGCCTAAATTTGCATTAATTCATAAATCAATTAATTATAAAACGAATAGAGAACTAAAGGATTAAAATTTTAAGTTTCATATATGAAACGATTAAGCTTAAGTTTGTTGTTGGTTGAGTTCTTGTTGTTCTTGTTGTTAGAGTTGTTGTGATTTTGCATCTGTCGATTAATTTCGTGTCCGATATACATATGTATATATATATATATATATATGTGGGTATATGTATATACATATTAGTGTGTGTGTGTGTAAATGTATGTGTATATTGTAATTATTATCAACTGGTCTGTTGTTTGCATTTGTTGTTAATTTCTTTTTATCTGTATCATTTTCATTGTTGTTGTTGTTGTTGTTGTTTGATGTTATAAAATTACGTCGATTTGCATTTTTTTTTTTTCTTTTCTTGTTTGTTCATAATCATTAACAATGCTGTTAATAGTTTTCCTGGGATTTAGATAAACTTTTGTGCATCAAAGTAGGGATGCGTTTTTTGGAAGCGCTGTTGTGATTTTAATGATCTACCTCTGTGAACCATATTGTTGAAGCCAGCCGCCATGTGCTGTGGTGGTGGCGGTGGTGGTGGTGGTGCCTGCTGTGTGGGCATGCCCATCTGCGACATGAAATGGGCGGCCTTTGCCTTGCCATGCTCCTCGGCCAGGCGCACCGACAACGGCTGCGATCCTCCCTCCGGTATTACGTTATTCAGCGCCGATATGGCCTCCTGAGCCTCCTCGCGTTTGTTATAGCTGTTGATTATCGATTGATCGATACATATACATCGGTTGGTCGATTCATTGGACGAGATGATTGGATGAGCAAATGAAAAAAGATATAATGTGATGATGAGTGATGAGAACGAGGAGGAGCAGAGTAAGGAGGAATTTCAGTGTTAATCGATAATAGTTTATAAGATTGATCGATCGATGCACGTGTTATCGATCAACTGATTTATGATTAAGTGCAACTGGTATTCTGTTGACTTACCGTACAAATGCCACACCCCTTGGCCGACCCGTGAGCTTGTCACGCAATATATTCTTCTGCACAATGGAACCGTATTTCCCGAAAATTGTGTCCAACTGATCATCGGTGATGGTGCGCGGCAGATTGGTTACATACAAATTCGTATCCTTGATCGATTCACCGCCAGGACGCGCATATGAAACCTACAAGCACACATATTGAAATTAGTTAGTGATATCGAAAATCTTTCCCATATATATATATTTGGAACATACCTTAAGCCGCTTGTTACGCACTGTGATGCCATTGAGGACTTTGATGGCGCGCTGCGAATCCATTTCCGATGTGAAGTCCACGAAAGCATAACCAAAACTGTAGCCAGTCTGTAAATTCGATAACCGATAAGTTGCAATATTAACTATACCCAATATGTATACGGGTGATTCCACTTACCTTATAGTCTCTCATGATTCTGCACGTGTTGATGGGTCCAATGGCTCTGAATAGTGCATACAGTTCACGATCAGTCATATCTTGGGGCAAATAGTTGACTATCAAATTGGTGTTGCTGGTGCGTTGATCGTTCATGTGATCATCGCTGCCACCGCTGCCTATCGATAGACCGCACAAATTGTTCAGCGAATTGTTGCTGGTCATTGCCGGCAAATTGCACATTGTGCCGCCAAGATTGTTGGCGCTACCGCCATTGGCGCCAGGGAAATCATTGTAGCCGCGACGGGACGAGGAACTTGGAAATGTAAATTCTGTATCCTGTGGTGAGAACGCATAACGTGACTGTAATCAAATTAACCATACAAAGATATTCTAATGTTGAGAGAACGGCTCATTAAAACGTTGGGGGGGGAATTGGAGAAGATCATCGATCATCGATTATCATCATCATTATCATCGTTTCCATATCAATTTCATTTCGTTTAACTGGGATGTCTCGATATTCGATTACAGGCGCTTGTCAAAGTTAATACTGTTATCGATATATAAAACATTTTGCAGCAGCATCAACAACAAATCAACACTTTCACACATCAAAACGGCAAAAAAGATAAATAGAACAATAAGAAAACATTCATACATTCACGCATACATATTTTTTGAAGCTATTCAATTTTTTATATTTTTCTGTTATATTATATTTTATGGAAAATGTTGAAAAGAGAAAACGTGCGTACCTATTAACAGCTAATTAACATATTGCTGTTGTTACGTGCCTGTCTAGTTTAACAGTCTGTTAACTTAACAGCGCGCTGCAAACACGCTCAGTGCAAATAAACTGTTTAAGATAAGCTTTATAATCTATCGCTTGTATTTGAGTTCATGTGCATGGGTGTGTGTGTGTGTGTGTGTGTGTGTGTGTGAGTGTGTGCTTGTATTTTGTATGCATAAAAGTCTGCAAATAGTTAACAGCATTCACAAAGAAACAAACAGAAAAACACAAGAAGGGAATCTTAAAGCAAAAGGAAAACGTATAGCTGTCAAGAATATGAAAGGAAAACACACAAAAGCCGCTTAAGGGCAGGTGTTTTTATCTGTGGCACATGTATGTGTAAGTAGTTGCAAGTGTAGGTGTATATATATGTGTGTGTGTCTATGTGTATGTGTGGGATACACACACAAATAAGAATTTCAATAAAAGAGGAAACGGAAGTGGGGTGTGGTGGGGGAGAGGCAAGGCTGTTGCTGTTATTGCTGTTGCCGCTGCAAAGTATGCAATGAAATTTGTTTTATTGCCATTTCTCTCTTTTCTCTCTTTTCTATTGCTTGTGTTTATTTGTTGTTATTGTTTATGTTTATGGTTTTTTGAGTGTTGCTATTTGTTGTAGTTGGAGCGAGTTTTGTTGTTGTGTTGCTGTTGATTGTTGCATTTGTTTAAGATTTATGTTGTTATTGTTGTTGTTTTGGTTTTTAGTTGTGAATTCTTGGTTCTGTTTAGTTTCTTACGTTTGTTTGTTTACCAAAATGCAAAACTTTTTAAATGTTAAAATATTATTAGATTTAAGTTGATTTCTGTTTTTTTGTACATTATATTCTTTGATTATTTTTTATCGGTAGTATATATTAAAGAGCATCCACAAAAAACGAGTTTGAGATGAAAAGCGTGTGCCCCAGAGCGTTCAATGAGACAAACTCAATAACATTCAACTAGAATAATTCATAATCAATCAAAATGAATTTACGTATATTATTAAGTAAACATACAAAAACCAAAACAAAGAAAAAAACCAAAACAAAATTCAATTATCAATTGCAAATTGCATTTCATTTTCTTAATTTATTTTCACTTTTTTTTGTGTTTTTTTTTATTATTATTATTATTTTCAACATGCAATGGAAATCTGATTGATCTCAAAAACTTCATGTTCCAATAAAATACAAAACTTGATTGATTGATTGATTTATCTTAATGTGTATAATAAACAAGTAATTGGAAATACGTACCATTCCTGATGGCAGTGAATGCGACATGCCAAATACACGCCCACCGCTATTTATGCCGAACATTTGATTGAAGAAGGGATAGGGTGAAGATGGCAGGGGGGGGTGGGGGTGGGGAGAGAATAAAACATTATTAGAGACATTCATAGTATTGTTGTTTCAGTTGCAAGTTGATCAAAAAATAATTAACTATACATATGTATGTAAAAAATTATGTTTTCAAATAATAATAATAATCAATAAATGCTATAAAGCGCAATTCTATGGTTCTTTTGAGATGAGTTTTAATGTAGTATGAATGAATATCATGTGAATAACTTATTTGTCTACCTTAGACTTAATCTAATTGGTTTAAATACGGGTATTGAGTGTTGATTTTGTACAGCAATTCATGTTATGCCTCTGTTAGCTCACTGTTACACTGTACAATGCTTAACAGTGTGCTGGCTAACATAACATCAATCGCTGTGTTATCGTTGTTATCGATAACTATCATCATCATCATCATCATTATCAATGATTCGTCATTGAAACTAACAAGATCAAGAAGAGAGGAAGTGCATCGAATCCCTCAAAGAGATGGGGATGCATATTTGAGAATTTGAAAAAAAAAAAATAAGTTTTTGCAGCAAGTAAAAAATACTATAAAAATATTTTGTTCTCCATTGCGATAGAAAAAATATTTCGATAATTTGAGGCTTACTGCAAACTCTTTTCAAAAAAACAATGCTGAAATTCAAATTTAACTGTTGTTCAACTATAGTTTCACTTTAAAAAAATTTACAAAAAAAATATTTCACCGTTTTCAGATTTCACTCAACAAAAATACTTTGGAATTTTGACTTTATCACTCATTTTTACACAACAACAAAAAATAAAAAAAAATACAAATAAAAAATATTTTTGATTTACAATTATTTCGTTATGTGCTGAAAACCCTGTGGACAGAAAAAGCGGACTACGGAGATCACGCCAAATATGAAGCGGACACAATAGAAATAATTTATATTGAACACTGAAAAAAAAGTTTCTGCACTTAAAAAAAATTGTGAAAAAAATAACTGTTGAGGGGATTGTTTGTTCCCACGTTGATTGTGATTGTTCGATTAAAGTTGAACTTGTTGCATTTAATTTTTTGAGAATGTATGTATGTCTAGTTTAACTTAAGAATGCATGACATTATTTTTGTTTTTGTGTTTTAGTTTTTTTTTTTTAATGTAAATCTTGTGTTAGGGAGAAAGTCGTTTACTTACAGAAGTGGTCGGCCTCTTTGGCTAAGGAACATATTGTTTTGCATCACAGATTGCCTATTATCACACCAGGGGGTATTGTAAATTTGGTATATCTTTGTCTTTTCTCTCTCGCTTGTTTTGATCATATCAAAATATCAATGGGTATGTATGTGTTTATCAAATGTATATGTATAAGTCACTAAATACTAAGTATGTGCATTGCGTTGTACTGCATCTGCAGTTGCTCGTTTTGGAGATCGCTTGATGATTATGCTGCTGCAACTGCTGCTGCTGCTGCTGCTGCTGCTTCTGCTGCTACGGCTGTGGAAAAAGATCATGTCTACACAATTAAATTAACTGTTGGTTAAATTGTTACAATTGTCAACGGGAATCAATCGGTCTCTTGCGTGGAAGGATATGTTGTGTTGTGTGGATGTGTGTTTGTTTCTTTGATTTCATGTAACCCTGTGGGTGTGTGTGTGTATGTGTTAAGGATCCTGTCCGTATTTGCTAAGATAATTCAATATTAAATTTTTCTCTATTAGCTTGCACTTAATAAACATAAAAAAAATTCAAAAAAATACATGTCCAGTGTAAGAAACTGGGGCTTATTTGGGCTGCTTCTGTTAACAACATCGTTTAATTTAACACTGCTCTGTTAACGCTTACAGCAGCTGATGCTGCTATTAACAGCATAGATGGATGTTATTTCTCGGCTACATTAGGCTGTTGCTGTTGTTGTTATGTTGATTGCAGAATTCTTGTTTGCTGTTCACTTTTGTTGATTGATGTGTTGATTGTTGTTGTTGTTGCTGCTGTTGTTGTTATTGTTGCTGTTGTTGCTGTTGCTGCTGCTGATGTTGTGGTGGCTCAAGGCCGTCTTTGTTGAATTGATTGGTGTTGCAATTGTGTTTGCACACAATTCTTTATACAAAATGTATATATTTTTAGCTGCCACTGCTGCTGCAGTGGAGCATCAGAATAGCACAAACTTTATGTACAGCTAATGCGGCAATATCGTCGAGAGGTATGCATTGACAAGTGGAGATAGTGGCGGGGGGGTGTGTGGTGTTGATGTTGATATTTGAGTCTGTGTTTGTTTACGACTACAACGACAAGTGTTGCAACATTCGCTGCTTAACATCGAATATTTAATGGGAGACAAGTGTTAACTTTTAACCTACATATACATACATATGTATATGTTAACCTAGAAAACTTAACATAACTTAAACTTAACAGTGCTGCTGACGGCGCAGCAGCTGCGGCTCCGGCTGCTGCTGTTGCAGCTGGTTTGGCATATGTCAAGGTCTTGACACAATTTATGAGCGCAGAGCACGTGACTTGATATATTTCTCATTCTGCTTCTTTTTTGGCATTTATTCCTTTTCTCGCCCTCCCTCTCTCTCTCTCTCTCTCTGTGTTGAGCCAATTGTTTGTTTGTTTACCATGCAGTTGGCAATAAATCTGGAAGCGTTTTCTTGCAATTAGCCGAAAAAAGCGCGGGTCGTGAGGGGGTTGGAGGGGCAAGATGACGCCACACAGATTCTTGCCCTGTGAGAAATGTGACAACAGCGCGCCCGCATACAATGCGTGTGTCTGTGTGTGCTTGAGAAGTGTGGCAACAACGCGTCGCACATTGACCCGTTTTGCATGCCATAATGCAATTCACGCAGAGTCGCCATCAGGGGGAAGTTTGGCAAAATATATGGCGGCGCCACAATGACTTGCTCCACTTGGCATACACACAGAGAGAGAAAGAGAGGAGACTCGATGGGGGATAATATTTTGCAGGTCAGTTAAGTGCAAAGCAACTTAAATTTGGGTAGGCCATTTTATGTATATAAAACTTATATATAGTATATAACTATGTATATAAGAGAAGAGCACTTACAGGCTATTGGGCGAGTGAGTGTGAAAGCGAGTAAAATGAGCACGAAACGAAAACAATGACGTAGTAGTTGAAGTACGTGAGAAACTGAAGGCATAACGCAAAAGCCAATATATATAGAAATAACTGAATATACAATAGTTCAATTGGGGAAAACAAAAAATTAATTCAATTTTGATATTTTCTTTGGTTTCTCGTATTTGGTTTACAACATTTACCGGTACATTGTGAGACAGTTAAGGTTGCACAGGCCGCACGAAAACGTTGTTAGGCCGTTCGAAGGTCCTCTCGGTAGTAGTAGTAGTGGCAGAATAAGAAGCACTAGTAGCAGTTGTGGATGGGGGTAGCGGAGTATGTGTGTATTGCCTTCAACTGATCGATCAGATCAGGAACGTAACGTTACATCCGCCATTACGGCAACGCGGCTTTCTCATGTTATCGATAAATTTTAAGTTGTTTTTTTGGCTTTGTTTCGTCTTGTTTAAATGCAATAATTTTTAACGCTTACGAATGACATATAAGAAATGGAAGAGCGCTGTTGTTGTTGTTTTTGTTTTTCTTTACGGGTTTATTAGTTTATTTTGGCTTACTTGCATCACGTTAAATATACATATATTTATGCCCTACGTTACAATAATGTTAAATTTATCACAAGACGAGACGAGACGAGACAACACTGTGAACAAAACGCGACGCGTCACATGGCGGCGTTTGGCTATGTTAATTAACATGACAACATTTACATCGCTGTCAACTGCTATCTGTTAAATATACACATAACATATGCGACGAAGAACATATCAAAAACAGAGCAAGCAATGATAAAACAAAAATGGCGATGTGACAAACGAACCTTAACGGTTAACTATGAACGGAATTCAAAAAACAAAAACTAAATGTAAAAAATTATTGTACGAATTTAGAATTGCTCTGCATGTTATATGGGTTCGTTGCGATTAGAAGATGGAAAGAGAGAGGAGAGCTTAACAAGAAAAAAAAAATGCAACGAGGATCAAGTGTTTGGTTAACATCGACTGCTACTGTTAAACTACCAGAGTTGCCATACCGAGTGTTTTTATGTGTGTGTGTGTGTGTGCGGATGTATGAAGATTGTATATGTGTTTGTGCACACGCGTTTAGAGCTTTTGTTTTGTCATGTGCTTAATTTAGTTTAATTAGTATTCTGTACAATCTAGTACATATCACATACATAATTATCACTATATAGAGAATTTATCATTGTTGTCTCTGGATATTCTTGCTGTTGTATTTTCAGTTGTTGCAGCTGTTATCGTTGCTGCTGTTGTTATTGTTGTTCTTCTTGTTGTTGTAGCCGTCGTTGACTCAAGTATCCATTGTTGTCAATATATTTTAAAACTACGTAATACTAATCAGAACAAAAAGAAAATATAACAATGTGTGTATGTATATGTGGGGGAGGGAGAAAAGTGGTCGGACATGTCGGTTGCAAGTACACGTGGGATGTGGCATGTGTGGCAGCGACGACATCTAATCGATAAGAGGAAATACCTTGAGACATTTTCCTTTCATCAATTATGATTCTCTGTCCTCCACATTCAAAGCCCCATCACCATCCCACACACCACATGCAGCTGCTGCACAGTGTCCATCAATATCAATGCATACGCTGCGCGATGTTGCCAGATCAACTATATTCTCGAACCTACCAAAAAAAATACGTTGCCAACGAATACGCGGCAAAATACTAAAAATATTTATATATGGAAATATATGGAAAAAAAGTGCCTATATGCTGATATTGCAGCGAAATACATTATAAATATAAAACAAAAACATTAAGTTGCCTATTTACTGTTAGTTTAAAGATTTCACTTTGAGGATTGGGAATTAAAAAAAATTCATTTTGATATCGTCATTGCGTGTTGTTTGTTGTATGCGTTTAATGAGGAATTGGTGGGAAAGGATTATGTTGAGGGGGTGGTATTTTGGGGGTAAAGGTATTTTTGGGGGGAATTAATTTATTTGGGTGTTTATGCTGAGAATGGTTGAAGATGAGAAACTCAAGTTAAAATTTACCTCGACTTGTTGTAACCATACGGAGGATAACCACCGTTATTATTGTTACTACCCGGATTATTGTTGCCGTACATATCCTGAGAGTGTGTGTGCACGAGTATTTTTATAATATTTATAAAAATACTCTTTGTGTGCGAACCCCGTTCGAAGTTATTTAGTAGTAGTTTCCAGAAACTTTCTTGCTGCCGATCTCTTGCTTTGCTATCGTTTATCGATTACGATAGCGTGCTTTTCTTTTCAGTATTGATCGTCTCCTCCCAGCTGTTTCCAGTTGATGTTGTTGTTGTTGTTGTTGTTATTGTTGTTGTCTTCCTTTATTCCGTTCTTGTTATTGTTGTTGGCGCTCAGCGCTCTCAGCTGCCAGCTGCTGTCGAAATTGTTTTCTCTCTCTTTCTTCTAAGTATGTGTGTGTATGGGGGGACTTTCTATATGGTGGGTTGATAGTGTGTGTGTGTGTGTACAGGAGTAATCTATACTCTCTCGCTTACGCGGCGCACACGTACACTCTTGCTATCTGTATAGTATTGAGAGAGAGCAAGGAAGCTCTCATACGGCAATTGTTTGGCTCTCTCGCAGTTGTTGTATCAGTTTATTCTTTTCCTTATATGTGAATAGCCAGCACAGCAGTATTTTTTTCTTTCGTATCACTTGTTGTCTGTATGGAGTCGGGAGAATCGAGAGTCACCTGAGCTCTCTCTCTCTCTTTAGTCTAAGTCTTATATTAGTTTCTCTTTATTTATATGTTGTGGCTTTTATTGTTGTTGTTGTTGGCGCGCTGAACTGTGTTGTTGTTGTTGTTACTATTAGTTGATGTTGATATTCGGGGGGGAGGTTGAAAGGTTAGAAATAGGTAAGGAAATTAACATATGATAAAAGGAGAGAGAGAAAGACTGCGATGGGTGTCGATGTGTGCTTGTGTGTGTGTGTGTAAGAGTGTGCGGCGAACGAATAGCATATAATCATTTATAATAATTTAAAAACATAATTTTACAAAATATTACTTCGAATAGTTTTTTCGCTCTGCAAACGTCTTCACTGAATACATAGAGTTCCGAACCTCGACAAAAATACTTAACTTATACTAAATTTTGAACCAAATCCTAGCAAATTGCGCTTTTAACAATATCGAAAACAACCAGATATTATGAATAATAGACCTATGTGACATACCTTGCCAGTTTAAAGTTATAGTAGGACGACATGGTCGTCGATGGTGTAAGCGTATCAAAATTGAAATCCATTTTGCAAAAGGATATGTATTTCTTTTTAAGGATATACAATATAGATCACACAAGTATTTCTCAAATACAATCACGGTCACAAAGAAAATCACAACAAATAGTATACGAATATTATTCAAATTTCGGCAGAGATATCACCAGATTCGAGAAGTTAGACTTGACACGGAGAGTAAAACTCAACTGAAGCCAGGACGATCGAGCGCAACCTATTTAAGGATCTGTTGAGAAGTCGAGTGGGTGGGTGGTGGACGGATACCTGGCTGAACATGGTCCAGCTACCTGAGACTTAATATCTGGCACAAGGTGCACGCGTGCCAGACGCGTGTGTTACCTGAAGTCAGCCCGCCACCCACCCGATTAGCGACAGGATCAACGGCAGGATCTGCTAGGAAGTGTGCCAGCACTTTCCTCACCTTTCCCTTTTTATTACTATTATTTTTGTTGATGATGGGTCGGATAGGATCGCCGGCTGTAACTCAACAACTCAGGCAGGCAGATGTTTTTGGCGGCAGCGGCGGCTTCTAGGAAGCTTCTTGGCAAGGTGGTATCGGTCGGGAGGACGAAAAGGTGGAATTTATGGAATTCTGGAATATTAGTTGCAAGATGCAAATTGATTTTTACCAGGAAAGTAGACAAGCTGCAAAATTGTGGAAAATGAAGTCTCCGACAGTATTATGAGAATACTTCAATAAAATTAATAAATAGATAAAAAGATTGAACTACGAATTCAAATATCTAGGTTTGCGAAAACATAAATCTTATAAATATTGATTTGCTCATAAAATATCAATTACAATTGACGAAGTAACATTTCGCAAATATATCATGTCCTTCCATATTATTCAATTTCTTGCAATTCGTCTTTAATCAATTCAAAGCAACCAATCGATTCGAATACCTAATTCGATTATCATATTATATTGTACCTATCCATAGACATTAGCTCGATATATCATCAAATGGATTATAAATAATTCTATTTAGTCCCTCATTATACGACGGGTCAAAATATGCAGTGATTGCAGCTGCCGGCAGAACACGCGAAAAAAAGCAGGTGATATATGCTAATTGAGCTGCTAGGTAGGGTGCCTGGAAAATGCCCACGCGCGAATACCTAGAAACCCGGATGGAACCCCAGATCACCAAAACGTGAGGGAAGTGGGCGAAAGGAGATTTTTCAGGCAGCTGCATTTTTAGTCTCCGAAAATACGAAGAAATTTTTAATAGAATATAAATGGCCGATGGAACTAGTCATAAAACTGATGTATTACCTTTATAATCTGATTTTCAAATATAATTTGATAATCGAGGCTATAAAGATCAATAAATGAATACTCTGATCAATTATTATATTCTATTCTATTCAAATAGATATTACGAAACTTTTTGGCACACATGCGTTGAATGAAATGGGGGTTACAACCAGTGTTCCACTCCTGATATAGAAAAACAGATTTGGAACAGAAAAACTCGGGGATAGCTGCCAAATGCCAAAATGAGGACAACCCCAACCTCCCCTGCGAACACACAAAATCTACAGAGGCGAAATCTAGCTTCAAATACCCAGTCCGATTTTTCCCCTTACAATTGTAATTGCCAGGGCTGGACAGACAATCCATGCGTGGTTGTTGCGTGACCGTTGTGTATAGGGCGGGAAAGAAAAGTAAGGAGAAGGGAAGGTTGCCCCAGTGGTGGCTGAACGGGATTACTGGAGGGGGTTGTTGGAATCGACCCTCGAAGCATGCACGATAGCACAGCAAGTGCTGTGCATGTCTGTGTGTGTGTGTCAGCATTTATAAGAGCATTATGTAGCCCTGCTGCGAGCTGCTGCTGCTGCACACACTTATACACACACTCACATAAAACACAGCTACACTCGCCGTTACAACGGTACCATTTGCGCAAAAAAAAAAGGTATCCATCGACACAGCAAAGCAAAGACAGAGCAAGCGAGACAGACGGAAATGCACAAGGCAAAGAGGAAGAGAAGAGAAGAAAAGAGGAGAGTGAGAGTAACGCAAAAGAGCATTAAAAGCAACATAGCGACAATTTGCTAGCAAAGAGAGAATGTGATGGGGCTAAAGTGAGTTAGCAACACTGGTGGGGTTGGGGGAGGGGGGACAGTCACAACTCATCAGAAGGAACAACAACTACAAGCTGCAGAAGAGCGAAAAGAACAAGAATGCGGCATAAAGCAGTTACAAATGTATGTATGTATGTACATGCATTCAGATGTATGTATGTTAAACATGCCCCCATCTATCTTGTAAGGTGAAAGCAAATGGCAAAACAGATAAAAACAAAATTGAGAGAGAAAAAAGAAAGTCGCACGATAACCCCACAATGTGGCGGAAGAGTGCAGCCTGAGTCAAAGTCTGTCTAGCCTAACATGCTTGAAAGAGCGAGCGAGCAAGCGAACGCATGAATTAACGAATGAACAGACAAGTGCAAGATCACTGCGGACAGAAGAAGCACACTATGTTACAATAAAAGACCGACCACACAAATCAAAGAGCATAACTTGTGAGCTTTGACCGCTCTAAACCACACTCACTCATCACAAATGCTAAAGCTACGCAAAATTTTACTCTCATAGCTGATAGCTTATGAGAGCATATGAGAGAGGGAGAGAGTGTGTTGCTGTTGATAACAACTCAGTCAAGGCAAAGCAATACAAACAGACACATACAACACTCACACACACACACATAAAAATATATGCAAGCATGTGAGTGTGTGTGTATAACAATTAAGACTACTGCTCAGCTGTGAATGAAATGTCAAACACGCAGCGTTGCCAGACACAAGTCAAATGTTATATTACTTGCTGAACGAGAGAGAGAGAGAGAAAGAGAGAGCAACGTGTGTGAGAGAGAGTATGTTAAATAGGAAGACATATGGCATGGCCGGCATTCCAGCTGATTTTTTTTGTTTTGTCTGTGTGTGTGTGTGTGTATCCGTAAATACAAAACTACACACGGTTGTCACATATAAATGAAAAGACATCAAGTTCGCTGTTGAATGTTATTGCACTTACGTCGATCGATTCCCCCGCCACCCCAACATACACGTCTATACAACGAAACAACAAAGACAGGTATAATTACAGTGCATTGATCGTTGCGCTCGAAAAGGGGAATGCCCCTCAAAGGAAGTGGAGCCAAACGAAAGAGAAACAGCAAAATCCAAATACAGCAACAAAAATCCGAGATCAATAGCAAGAGCAGCATACCAAAAATGCAGAAGCAGCAGCAGAAGCAGCAGCAGCAGCTGCCGCTCTTCTCTCACTCTTTTCATCTCTACTCATTCGCTGACAGCAGCTGCTTGATGACGGCGATGCCGGCAAAGGGGGTGCAGCTTGTGACAATCTGTCTACCTGCTGTTAACAGAGACTACGAAATATTTATGCACCTTTTCGTCAATGGCATAAAATGGCCATAAAATTGAGTTAAGTCCAAGTAATTAAAACGGGCGCGTGTATGCCAGTTAATATTTGTTTATATAGCCAACAATAACTATATATAACTATTTTAGGTAGACAGACACACGATTCAGGCACACGACTGTAATTACAGTTACTCGCTGCAATTATTGCAACTATACTGTATATGTACATATGTAACGAATCTTTGCTTTTGGTGTACAAACTATAAACAAATTGACAGTGTTGTCTGACAACATATTGATCTCATATCACATATCAATTTACAATTTAAGTAGATTATCTACAAATTGTTCGCGAAATTATAGATAACTAGTTCGACTGCAACAAAATTGCATTCGTTTTCAAATTTGTTAAGCGAGTGGAAAATTACATGCCGATAAGCCAGCAATAAGTAATAATGGATGGAATATATGAATAGAGAATCTACAACCGGAAATAACCAGAACAGGACACATTTTATACCTAACATGAGTAGGTAAATGGCACCGATTGCAAGGACTCGTCGACCCATACTCTCTGTATGCAGCGGAACTAAGGCGAGAGGACGGGACTGTAGACGGCAAGGAAGGAAGTTCAACTCGGGTTGAAAGTTGTATTCTCTTCTTTGGTAAGTGCAGCACATGGACACATTTTGCTAGACACGCCTGTAGTGCATTATTATTGGTGGTACTGTTGTTACAGTTCTTTCACTTCCATGTGTACTTCTTGTTGCCTTCCCCAGTCATTCCAACAATTCTCCTCTGTTTTGTGCCCAAAACCAAAAAGGTAATTTTCTGAAAGAGAGACAGAGAGGCGAACGCAATTTTTTTACCCACGTTGCGAACAAGCTAAAATTTTCCAGCGAGAATATACGCACACATACACACACAGACATTCGCGTGCATGTGTAGCTGCACATTTACATGTGTGTGTGTGTGTGTATTGGTAACTCGAATTCCCTGTGTAATATGACTTTGATTGTTGTTTTGTTATTATAATAATATTACTGCTACTACTGCTGCTGCTGCTTTTGTTGTTGTTATTAATTATGCTGCTGTTGCTAAGTTGAGAAAAGCACTCAATTTATTGCTAACGGGGGTATACAAATACCAAAAACCCAACTTACAGAATGTCAAGAATGAGAAGAGATCAAAAAAACAGAAACAGAAACAGAAAAAAAATAAATACACTGCTGCAAAGTCTTGTCTTGGCTGCGAATTGAACATCTTGGCGACACAAAGATGGTGGATGACAGAGGGGAGTGTAGTAGCAAAAGCAAAAGACGAACGAGCGCAACGCAAACATACATACACAAACACACACAACAATATAAGAGTACATATACATTGACGCACATAGACACATACAACGCGCTTCGTTCTCTCGCTCACACGCGCATTCGTCATCGACGCCAACAGCGAGTGACGGTAACGACAGCAGCAGCAGCGGCAACGCCGACGGCGGCCTCAGTGAACGAGGACGTCGCAATTGTATGTGTATGCATATACACACAGTTGTGCATACATATGCACATGTGTACATATATGTATATGTACGTATGTTAATGTGTGAGTGCGCGCGTACGTTTTCAGCGGCTGGTTGCCATTTTCGCTTTGCTTTGGCTGCTAACTTCGCTCCTCACACATACACACAGTGGGCTTCAAAAGTATGTATACACACAGAAAATTGTCCATTTTGTATAACTTATATGCTAAAGTATCCAACTTAATTTCGAAACAATAATATGTACATACATACATCTATCGAATGCTAAACACAGGTTTTTAAGCTATGCATGCATGTATGCGTGAACGTGTACACATACACACACACAGACGCTGAGCAACACAAGCGTACACATACATACATACATACTATATACGATGCTCCCATTGTAAACACAAAGTTGCTGTTGTTTTGTGACACTACGAATGCACTTCAATTCACTCGCATTTATATGAAATTGATCAAATTTCGTATTTACTCTGCCGTATTCAGACGTTTCATTTGCATGCTGATTTATTTCGAACACCAACAAACGAACAAATAAAAAAAAACAATATGGCGAGTAACTGCTACTGCTACAGTTACTTGAAAAATGCTGCCCTGCTACTCGTTGCTATCTCGCCGCGCACACACACGCACACAAATACACATATGTATATACGTACATACGGTACGTAGTAGTAGATGATGGATACAAGAATGAAAATAAATAAATTGTAAAAAAAAATGTATACGCATTTACTGTCGTTCTATGGTATGGAATATGCAACGAACTACGCATGAAGCGATTTTGATACTTTAAACAAAAAAGTTAAAAAAAATATATATATATGTATTTGAAACATATTCATGTGCAATATTTGTTTGCGTATATTTCACAATGTCTGCGTGTTTTCTTTCATTTGCATTTTTTTTTTCTGTCGATTCATTTTTCAACATCTTTATATACACTTCACGTCACGCTAAAACCCATTGTGGGCCCTAGTACACATACATACATACAAATTATGTATGTACATGCACACGCATGTCTCTATTGCATACGTGTATGTGTGTATGTATATTATATTGTATTTTTTTTCTCTCTTCTTTCTTTTTGTCGTTCCAATTGTTTAACTTTCTTCTTCGATCACACGTTAATGTCTTTAAGTATTACGACGTTTACACGCTTACGGAAAATATTGCATTTGGAATTTTCATTCGTTGGCCAAAAAAAAAAAAGTAAAAAACGGTACAATGTGGAAAAATTACCAGAGAAAATGCACTGCGCGCGGCGGTGAAAACTTCGTCTACACTTCACAGCCGACAAAATGATACTGACAACGTGACCGAATTGGACACGGAAAAGAATACACACAATTTCACACAATGTTAAAATGCGACCACACTGCATGAATTATACTAGATTATTGTAAAACTAAAGAGGAACATAAGATTGCTACTCTATAGCTTTAAAGCTTTTTATATAAAAAAAAAAAAAAATAATTTAGCAATTGTTTAAAAAGCTTTCAGGCGCTTGTTTGACCTTGAAAAAACATAAATTTACTAGTGTATGTTATCGATAAACAGTGTTAACGCAATAATCGGCTCTCCCTAACGCAATTTCTGGCTCCTGCGATAACGCACACCAACCTCAACCTCAAGGCAGCCAGATGTTTCACCAGTTTCCCATCAGCTGCTAGCGTCCTTTATGAAATTTTGGCGCCAAAGCAACTGTCTGTTATTTTCAAAGAAATGAACAACAGATATGCACTACTTATATACTTAACATTGCCATTTACTTAGAGTCAAATAAATTTAATTCGTATAAAATAATGGTTCCGTTGTTATGTTATGTTACAATGACAGCATTGCCTTACATATATACTATGTATATATACATATATATATTATATATATATATATATATATATTGAATACATTTGAGTGTATGTATTTAAAGTTGCTTACAGTGGTAATAAAAAACAAAAAAAAAAAATAGATGATATTTCTCGAAATTTGTATAATGTAATTTTAATTTAGCAGTCTAAATCCGATTTACGTTGATTATTTTGTTGTTGTTTTTTTTTTTTTGTATTTTTTTTTTTTTTTTGTATCCTTCTTCTTTGCTAAGTAGCTATCAAGTAACATATAAGTAATAAACTTATTTTTAAAGTAGAACTTCCATTCACTTGTGTCTTAACTACGTGCCGTATGTAGTAAAAATTTACATTTATAAACATTATGCTACAGTCTTTCACTTTGTGTTGTGATGCGTTTTATGTGGAAGAGTTTTGGAGGTGGTTCACCTTAAGAAAGCGGACACGGGACAAGGAGATGATGGTGGGGTGATGGGCAAAACTGGGTCGTTGATGAAATTGAGCATCATTTAAAAATGAAATGATGAAACAAATATTATAATATTTATTGTTTTAAATGTTGTTGCGATGACGATTGCCGCCGCCGCGATTACGATTGCCAAAATGGCGGCCATTGTTTCCGTTTCCGTTGTTGTTGTTGTTGTTGTTGCCGGGACCGCCGAAATTTTTAAATGGCGGACCGCCTCCACCGCCACCGCCACCGCCATTGAATGGTCCGCCCATGCCATTCATATTCATATTGTTCATGTTATTCATATTATTCATATTATTCATGTTGTTCATATTATTCATGTTATTCATGTTATTCATGTTATTCATATTATTCATGTTATTCATGTGCATGCCCATATTCATGTTGTTCATGTTCATGTTGTTCATGTTCATGTTGTTCATATTGTTCATGTTGTTCATGTTGTTGTTGGCGAACGGATTGAAGGGATTATTGTTTTGCATGCCCATATTCACATTGGGTGGCAACCCTAGAATGCTACTGTTATTATTGTTGTTATTGTTATTATTGTTGTTGAGGCTGTTCAGGTTGCCAAGGTTGTTGAGATTGCGTTGCTGATGAAACTGTTGCATGGCTCCCAAGCCCATGGCCAACATGTTTGCATTACCAACACCAAGTCCAGGCCCTGGTCCTCCACCACCACCACCACCACCACCACCACCTCCTCCTCCACCAACACCAACACCACCACCTACTCCGCCTCCGCCTCCGCCTCCGTTTCCACCTGCCATGCGAGCGACTTGCATCTGTGGCGGAGGCTGACGCATCATCTGGACGAGATTCGGTGGCGGTTGTGACATATTTGGTAGCATGGGCGGCATATTGGAGACACTGCCAATGCCGAGTCGATCAACGGCATTGAAGGCGCCTCCTTGACCTTGCGGTGGCTCCTCGGGCAGCTGCACCACGATGCCATTGTCATCGATATAAATGTGGAGACGGGCGAAGATCTGTTGCAGCGTCTGATTGTTGACGATGAAGCCGACGTCGAAGGTTTTGCCGATGGCGTCCGACAGATGGAACTTCTTGAGCTCGGTGAAGACCACCGCCAACTGTTGGTTAACCATGATCTTGTTGTTGCTGCCCAGATCCTTGTACCAGCTGGAGTTCTGTAGCAGATTACGTATCTCCGACACCTGCCGGCTGCTGTCGCCCTGTCCGCCAAAGCTGCTGCTTGTATTGGTATTAGTATTGGTATTGGATGGGGAGGAGCTGTTAAGATGGGCGCGACGTGGATCACGACGCGGATCTGTGCGACGCGGATCACCTCCCACTGAACCCGATACCGTTGACACTCCCAATGCTGTTGATCCCGTCGCCGTTGCTGCAGCTGCTTCTGTCGGAGATGCATGTGGCAACGGTGAAGTGGGCGTCGTTTCATGCAGCAATGGATGCGCCTCCGCATCCGATGAGTAGTTGCTACTGATCTTGCGCTCTCGCTGGTCCCCGCCGCTGCCCAAACCGCCGACATCACCTGCCTTGGACTCGTTGAGATCGGGCAGACCGAGGATGCGACGCATGCGTGGATCGTGCACTTCCTGCTTGTCCTTCTGGGCGGATGTAGACCGCAACTGGGCATAGCTGGCCGGCACAATGTCCACCTCCTGGAGCTGCCACATGATGGGCATGTGCGAGAAGATGGCCGCATCGATCTCTGTGGCGGGCTGATAGTGAGTCATCGGTTCGAATGGCAGACGCATGTCCACATCCCGATGCCACGCGAAATCACGACGCGAATCCCCGCCACCGGTGCGTGCATCCTCCACCGCCTTCGTCGCATCATAATCATACATGGATTTGCGGCTGTACATGGAGGAGCTGCTGGCCTTGTCCTCCGTCGACCTGTTGGCGGCACTGCAGCTACTGTCCTGGCTGGCTCCAGGCTGTGAGTTGAGCGCATCCTCGGGCGATGCGGCGCCCGGATGAGTGAGGGAACCTGAGTTGGAATCATCACCGGCTGCTGTGGCTTTCGTTGATGCATCCTGTCCAGCTGCAGTTCCCAATGGATTTGACAGCAGCAGATCCTTATAGAAGCTGGCACGCAAATCCGTATCCTGTGACTCCTTGGCTGTCGTTGCATCCACAATTGTGGTTGGCTTCTGGCCGAGCATTTTGCTCATGAATGTGGGCAAATCGAAGACCGATGGCATTGGAGGTGTCTCCTCCTCCTCCACCTCCTGCTCCGCCTCAGTTTGTTTGGACTTATTGTCATCACTGGAACGTTTCGATTTCTTGGACTTGCCATCCGTATCGGATGCGGCGTCATCATCCTCAGCCGCCTCCTCCTCCTCCTCGTCGTTGCCATCATCAATGACCAGCTGCTCGTCGTCCTCCTCCTGCTCATCGTCCACTGTTGAATTATAATCAAGGATTAGATGCCACTTTCCCACTCCCATTCCCCGTCCCCGTCCTTGTCAGAACTTACATGGCTCATTGATGCGGGAATCCTTAACATACTGCAAGTAGTCCACCGTTTGGAAGCCATTGTTGCTATTGCTGTTGCTATTGGAGCTGGCAAGGAAACTCACATTGCTGCCATCCGCATCCGGCTTGGTGGGATTCCTGCAAAGGAAGAACAAAGGAAGTGATAAACAGTTGTATTGCTGGCCAGGATTAGCTGCTTACTTGGTGGTAGATTCAGTCTGCTCCTGTTGTTGTTGTTGTTGTTGTTGTTGTTGTTGTGACTTGGCCTCCTCGGCCTTCCGCTGAATCTCGCCGATCTCGAAGAGCGTGAGTCCCGCGTCTGTTAGCTGGCCGAAGGGCACCTGCATCATCTGCTCCAGGTTGGTAATGCCCAACTTGTTCAGCTTGGCCATGTGCTCGGCACTGAGCACCTTCGTCAGATTCACCAGATCCAAGTGGACGGGCAAAGCAGGAGCTGGTGTTGCTTCTGTTTTAACTGTGGTTGTTGCTCCACTTCCACCTCCACCTCCACCGCCTCCCACTTCTGCCGCTCCTTCATCGGCGGCTGACGAGGATGTGGCATTCTTAGATACGGACTTCTCTGCCCAGCGGGATTTACGTTCCTTCTTTGGTTTGCCATCCTCCTGATTGCGATTAGTCGGTCGATTGATGACCATGTCCAGCAGCGATGGTATAGTGGCTGCTCCACCTCCACCTCCACCCACGCCACCAGCCGCAGCTGCTCCACCACCAGTGGCGGTGGCACCAACCACAGACGCCGCAATGGTCGCCTTGCCGATGGAATTCTGTTGCTGGTGCTGGTGCTGATGCAGTAGATCGGATGTGCGACTCATGCCGGCACTGGCCAAGGTCGTCCACGTGTTCTCCATGTTGTACTGCTCGCAGAGCTTCTCGTGCTGTTGGGTCATCTGATTGAGGGCGATGTCGCGTGGAATGCGCTTGAAGTCGCCAAGTATCTCCTTGGGTGCCGTCTCCATGTGCTTGAGGAGAATGTTGCGCAGCTGTTCCGTCAGCGGCTCCCCATGATGGAACAGACAATCCTCCTTGGCGTAGCACACCATGCCCAGGTAGTAGTACTTGCACGGGAACTCCTTGTGCATGTAGCTGCACTTGTCCCGCTTGGCGCAGCAATCCTTCAGATAGAACTTGCATAGCTCCAGTTTGCGTGGCTCCCGCGGCTTCTCATCCATGGAGTCGCGACGGCTGCGTTTATTGCCGCCGTTGTCATGTCGCCTGTCCATGTCACGGTCCCGCTCCCGCTCCCGATCCCGTTCACGCTCGCGACGCTTCCGTCCGCCACGCGACGTGTCCTTGTCCCGTTCACGAACGCGCCGCTGGCGTCGCTTACGCTGCCCACCGGCTCCGCCACTGGCACCGGCACTCAACTGATCCGAGTCCGAATAGGAATCATAGCTGCTGTGATTAACGGAGTCATAGCCACCACCAACTCCACCCACTCCCACACCGGGCTCGTCCCAATCGCCGGCATAGCGGCTCATGCTGGAGGTTGCAGTGGCGCCACCTGGTGGCGGGCTGCCGCCGCGCACATTCATCATCTCCAACTCATCCATGTCGTCCTCGGTGCTGCCTACGCCGGGTTCCTCCTGCACATCAATGCGAGCTCGTTTCTAATGAAAAACCCATCAAATTATACATATTATTTAAATAATAAACATATGTATGTATGTACATATGTATGTATGTATGCATGTCTGTGTGTATGTATGTATATGTAATTGTTACCTGCTCTTTATCTTTCTTTTGTTCGCGCTCGCGCTCCTTTTTGCGCTTGCGTCGGCGACTGTTGCGACTGGACGCCAACTGCGCTGCCGCCGCTGAGCTTTGCTGCGCGCCGCCATCGGTGGTCGCGCCGCCTGCATCGCCAAAGGCATTGCCAACATCGCCGCCATCGCTGCTCTGATTGTGATGGATGATTTTGGGCATCGTTGGTTCAATGCCGCTCTTCTTCATTACCTTTGCAATCGCATTCTCAATATTGACAGCATGATCATCTACAATGGTATTGAAATAGAAAAGAGTTTTGAAAACCGGTGGCATTAATTGGCTGCTCACACCTTACCTTCTAGTGGGCGTGGCTTTTTTAGTTTCGCGCTGCCACCGGCAGCACTCACTGCACCTGATCCTGCACCTCCACCAACACCAAGGCCAAGGTTATCATTAGGCGTACCCAGGAACACGACATCGTCATCATGGTTCGGCGCTGGCGGTTCTATGCCCACAAATTGTATATCATCATTGGATGTGTTTGCTTTCTTAATATTCGTATCAAGATTGTTCTCCTGTTGATGTGGCAGAGCGGTCTGCTCATCCTCATCATCATCATCGATCTCACCATCTTCGAGATCATCGGATAAATTTATAATTTGGGAATCGCCACCGGCGGCAACGGATGACATTTTGATGTTTATTTATTAAACTTAATGGTACGACTCTAGCTGCATGAGAAGTTACCAATCACTAGAAGAAAAAAAACATACATACACACATACATACATATTTTAGTAAATTAGAAAAACCAACAAATTTCAAAGCGATGCAAATAATTTGCAGCAGATTTACACTACTGTTGACCACTGTGCGCAGTTGCGTCGCAGCAAAGGGATGACAAAAACGACGCCAAAAACAAAAACCAAAAAAAAAAAAAACGCAAAGAACCGCTAGCACTCTGTATGCACATACATACATACGTAAATACTTATGTACATATACATGTATGTATTTGCATGCGTATATATGTAAATGTTTTTTCAGCACTGGCAATATGTTATTGTTGTTGTTGCTGCCAAATTACTGCAACATGACCTTAGGCGCTTATTTGCAATATCTTGCATATACATACATATGTACATACATACTTATGTACACACCTATAAACTATAATAATTGAATAGTTAAATATAGATTTACTACATTTATTAATGCTTATTTTTCAAAACTAGATCATTTACCATTTTGTGCTCAGAAATACAAATGCAAATCACACTGTGCATAACATAAAACTGTTAAGCAGCTGTTATGTACATATGTATGTATGTATGTACATACGAAAGTAGATGCATACATATGTATGTACATATGTACGTATATTTAATACAATTTTGTTTATACCAACTGAACATGAGAAATTGTTTAAACATTTTGTGGCCCTTTCAACACATGCATACACACGCACACACAAACGCGCGCGCTCTATATGCATAGATGTATGTATGTATGTACACACTCACACATACATTCACAGGCCCACGTTCTCTCAATTGTCTTGTTCGTTCTCATTGTTGTTGAAAGCTGTGTTGTTGTCTCGCTTGAACGCATGGCAAACCATTGCAGGCAAATGCGTGCTGACACACACACACGCATACATATCCATTATTACGTATGTATGTATGTACATATTGCGTTCATGCGAATGACACTGTATAGGTGATAGTATGTGTATGTACATAAATATATATGTATATGTATGCATATGGAGATATTACTAAAATATTTAGATGTAAAAACGAAAATGCATTCCTATTTCGGACACAGGTATATGTACATACATACATTGTATATAGTATGTATTTATGTATGTAAATACATACCATACATACATGTAAAACATTATAAAAATTATGTTACGAATATTACACTTTGACATTAATTAGATATTATAATTGTTCAACTCGCCACTAAATTGCCATGGCCACGATCGGTGAAAGTTTCTTTTGTTATTTTTTTAGTTTGTCTTGCGCTTTGATTGCATACGTATGGAAGTGTGTACATATGTATGTATGTATGTATTGCCAGCCAAGTACGAATATCGAATTATGGCAGCGTCTGTTTCTTTGTGTGTGTGTGTCTGTGAATAATGCGATGCCTTGCATTGCAAATGAAGACAGAATCAAGAGAGAGAGAGAAGAACAGAACGCTTTTGCTTAGTTTTTACTATGCACGCCGCCTCTGGTCGTGTATGCATGTATGTACATATATTCACACACACACTCATACGTCCATGGGCATATACTGAAGTATACGGAGAGTGTGTGAACGGGCGAGAAGAGTGTTTGTCGTTGTGTTGATGCGAAAAATGGATTTGAATGGGGCGCAGCTGCTTCCCAGAAAAACCAATAGCAACAACAATACCAACAGAATCAGCAGCAGCAATACATGTACATACATACATATGTATGTAGATACATACATACATACATTTGGAATTATTGCACGCAGTAACAAAATTTGCAATAACAAATAAATGCCTGTCAATCATATCGCAATAGATGTTCTTACATTTCAACGTGGGCGTGGCTTGAGCGACAATTATAACATTAATTGTTTATAACATTTCTGTTCAAATTATTGGTTATGAGTATAAGTTTTCTTTTAATTTCGTTTTTTTTTTTTGTATGTGGTTTCTTTGTCGTTTTTTCGATTTGGATTTCCTTATGTTCTTTTGCATTTGGTTTTCTTTTTGGCGTCGTAGAGATCCCGCTGCTTACATAATGAGGTGCTAGTGGTATTGGTGGTGGTACAGTAGGTGGATATGCATATATACATACGTGTGTATATGTATATAAATTATATATATGTGCCGCTCAGTGTCTCTATGTATGTATGTATGCATGTGTTTCGGTGTGTGCTTATTGTTCACATATACATAAGCAGGCGCATACACATACATATGGGCTGCAGCGTAATAATGTGTGCACACACACATAACCTATATACATATGTACACACACATATGTATGCACGCATATAAATATATATACGTATATATTATATATGGTATAAGAAATTAAATTAAATTTCTTAATCGAGTTTTCGTATTTTCGTTACAATATAGTATGCAAGCTGACGCTTTCTTTCTCTCTGACTTTGACCCTGTATATGTCTGTCCCTTTCTCTCTGTTTTCGCCCATAGACAGAAACAAATACATTAAATAATTATAAAACTCGTCAACATTAGAGCTGTTAACAATTCAACAATTTCTACTTAAATGAATCACGAGATATATGCAACCATCCATCTAGCATAAGCCAGGGATGCATTATACCTCTCACTGTGGTGAACAAAATATCGTCTACAGCAAACTAAAGAAGCGCGTGGTTTAAAAAAAAAAATATCGAAAAATCAATAGCAAATTACTGTATTTGAAAAATAAAAAACTTGAATTATTCTTTTTTTGTCTAGCCTTTTGAAGTAAATTTGTAAAGTTCGATATGCGATTGCTGTTGCAAAAGTTCTAGTTTTGTGCCGTGATGTGATTATAGAACGCAGCCGAAGCAACTCTGTGTGGTTGCCAACACACATATTTTTGTAATTAAGTGATAGTTGTTAAATTGAATTAATTTATTAATTAATTTAAAATAAATAAATACTTAAAATGTGCGAAATAATTAAATGCTTGCCGTTCTTGGGTAGCATAGTCAAACGTTTATTATTTTCATGTTATTTACCTGAAATCGCTTAATATATAAAATTGACACATTTTTAAATTTTTTGAGGTATTTGTATACTAAATGCAAACATATACTAAATAAAGTAAAACTGTATTTTATTTTATGATTTAAATACGGCAAATACGGCAACTACAAGCAATTAATATGAAGCTGTACATAATTCAATAAACAGTGTGACCAAATTTGCTTGTTGTAATCGATAGTTATGCGACTTATCAGTTGCGAACGCACGTTGATTCATACTGTTAAAGTTGGAAATTGTTTTGTTCGCACATATCGGCATTTAGTTGACTAACCATTGTTATTTAAACAAAAAGAAAAAAAAAAACATAAATGGTATATTGGGTTTTTTGTTCTGTCGCCGTTTCTCAGCGCAAACAACAAAGGTAAACATTGCGCTAACTACAAACTATGCTTTGTGTACTTCCCCAAAATGGAAACTCAATTGGGTAACATGACTATTGAGGATCTCGACTATGTGGAACGTGATCTTAATTTCCAGCAGAAGGTAAGCTATCTACACTCAATTACAACGAATCTTATACCCTCTCATCTTCCAACTGCAGGTGTCGCTCTCGTTTCTGCTCTTTGGCGATCAACATGCACATGCCACATACATACTCCAGAAGCTGTTAGTTCTTGGACGTGCTTCTGCAGCGGATCAGGCGAACAGCGATCTGCTGCGACAGTATACACAGATCAATAGCGGTGACTGGCGTGGTCCCATTCTGGAGGCATTGTGCATCATCGATGCCCGCCGTGTGTTACGGAAGCTGGGATTCAATTGGTCGGAATTGTGCATGCATTATTTGCCCCACACCAAGGAGATCGCGCTGCATGTCCATCCCCTGCTCAAGGCCATGTACATAATCTGTGAGCAGTTAACGGTTGCCGAATGCGGACGCCTGGTCACCGCCATCGACGTCATGGTACTGCAATGCCAGTCAAGATCGGACACTGCCAGCAGAGAGGAGCAATTGGAATTCTATGATCTTAGCTACGTGGAGATTTTCCTGTTGAAGTGGTTGACACAACGGCATCTCCAGCTTGGCGACATCAATGCCATGGGCAGTGATGTCCAGCTGTTGATCGAATATTTAAAGATAAATGATTATTGCTCGTTGGCCACCATTCTGGTGCAGACCATCAATGTCAATAACTTGGCAGGAGTCAAACCGGAAAATGTTGTGGACATCAAACCGGATGCGGAAGTCAGTCAGGATTCGGCGGCTGCAGTTCCCAATCCCAAACATTTGACGCCAGTGCGAAACTACCGTGTGCGTCAAGAAAGTGCCGGCATTTTACTGATCATAAATCAGCAGGATTTCCATCGGGATGTTAGCCCAGATCTGGTTGTAAGTAACATCCATTTTTTAAACGGCAGAGAGCTGACAACAGGTTGTACAACTGTTTGGCGTTTGGCAGAGCTGCATGTGGCTAACTGGGTGGCAACGCTGCCACTGCCAAAAGCGTATAGTCTGGCAATACTGCGATAACAGTACTTCAATGCAATTTTTAAATGTTGCCCGCCATTTGCATATTGTTTTCAATCGTCGATTTTGATTTGCAGCAACTGCTGCCGAAAATGCATCTGACGAAGCGCGAGGGCACCGATATGGACAAGAAGCGTTTAATTGAGGTATTCACACCACTGGGCTACACAGTTGAAGCTCACGACAATGTCGATCATATGGACATACTCTCCCTGATACGCGGTGCCTGTGACCGATCCATGCTCCGGGATTCGCTAATTGTGTGCATATTGTCGCATGGTTTTAATGGCGCCGTCTATGGCTGCGATAGCATCGCCATCAGCATCGTTGACATACAGAATGTGCTCTGTGCGAACATGGAGTTGTCGGAGAAGCCCAAAATATTGATTCTACAGGCGTGCCAGCAGAACGAGAAGCAAAGCGATATGGTAAATATGTGATCATATTATTCTATAGTTATATAAAATGTTCATTTGTAGCGCGATATGAACGTGAATACAAACACGGCCACTCAACATGTCAATCTCGTAGTGGCGATGTCCACAGTGCCAGGATTTGTATCCCTTAGGCATAGTCTGGAAGGCACTTGGTTTATTCAGACACTATGCGAAACCATCGCCCATCGGGCTCACAGGTGAGTTCGACAATCCCACTTTGGCGAAACTATAGTTTGCACTTTTACAGCGAACACATCCTGGACATATTTACGGAGACATTTTTTCGTGTTACGCAAAAACGTGGCAGTAAAAATCAGCTAATGGTGCCAGTGGTCAACAGCACGCTTCGACAGCCTGTCTATCTGCCCCAAATTCAACAATGTGGCAACGCCAGATAGTTGTGTTCCATTAGTGTTCCAATGTCTTCGCTTTAACCTACTATCACTGACCATATAACATATTTCATACAACGACATTTCATGGCGAGATATCCCAGTTCGATGCGATGCGATTATATGGCCAGTGCTACTATATAATCTTAAGCTAGACTCGGTTACTCTCTGTACTCCTTGTAAATACAACAATCCAATATGAAAGGTCACTGTACCAATAATACTTGTTATTCTTAAGCAATTTATCTGAAATTTAACTATTAATTAGATTAGACAAGTTTATCAACATATGATAAATTAAATACATTTCTTCCCTCTCTTTGTAATTATTATGCAGATAATCTATAGAAAAGGAAAGAGGAAAACAAATTTGAATACGTTTTTGGTTGATTGTATTTTGAAAAATATTTTTCGATTTTCATGTTTTGTTTTAAAACATTCATTTTGATTTGTGCTTACTTAACATAAGACAATATCTGATGTTAATTTTTTTGTTAAATACTTATTTGAGAACATTTTTGGTGTCATCGTGTATTTTACATGAATTTGAGGTATAACAATTTTAATGAAGATGGTGAATGATTTTCTGCTTAGCAGATTATATATATACTATATAATTACATGTATCTATGTATACCTGATGTTAAAGTAACCCCAACCCCCACCCCTTCCCCACCCAAACTATATAGCACAATTCACTTAACTGGCTCGAGTCGCTTGCAGAGATTACAGAGGCAACCGTCATAGTGTCCGAGCATGCTTCCTGGGATCGGTAATGAGTCCCACTCCCTGTTACATAAATGTCCCGACTTGGGATCGATAGAGCAAGGCACATAGAAATGATTTCTCGGCAATGCAGTTAAGCGAATCGTATAGAGAGTATACATGGGTATGTATACCATAAATCGCTATATAATCATCCCAACCCAACCCAACCCAATTTGTCCCAACCCACCCCGCCCTCATATTGTATGATACCTAAGTATTATCCATCCCTTTCTTCGCGTTCTTTCCCTTATTCTTCTTCTTCTTCTTCTTATCATTGGCTGCTTCTTCCTGCTTCATCTCGTCAGTAATGGTGTCCTCCTCCTTATTAACGTCCTTCTTCATTTGCTTCATCTTGTCCTTCTTCATCTGCTTCTCCTTGCCCTTCTTCAACTTCATTTCCTTCTTCAGTCCGTCCTCATGCTGCGGATCGGATACATTGAGCTTCCGCATTAGTTGCATGGCCAATTCCTGCAGCTTAAGGGATTCGCCCTTGCATCGGTTCAGATTTGTGAGCAGAATCTGGGTTTGCTCCTCATTCTCAGATATCAAGGAGCTGATGCGTGTTGCATTCTTGATCAGCTGCTTCATCAGTTGAACACGACGCAAACTGCGCAACTCCTTGGATGAAAGGTATGACGAATACAACAAGGCCAATTTGAGACGACCAGGCCAATTGGAGTTGAAAAGTTTATCGAAGCATTCCAGACTGTAGCAGACTCGGCGATTGTGTACCCAGTTATCAACGTACCCGTTAATCACATCCCACATTTTGGAATCATTTGAGAGCGGTTGGTAGCACTTAAGGATGCCAAACAGATGACTGATGCATGCGTTGAGCAGATTGATTGAGCGTTCGTCAGTCTCGCCTTTGTTTGATGTGCTCGGCTTGATCTGTTTGAATCTGTTCAGCGCATCGATGAGATGCCGCTCGGATACATCCGGTTTGAATTCCATCTCTATTTTGAGCAAATCTTTAATCACATTGTGTATGGCATCGGCCAGAAGAGTGTGGGATTTGTCGTTGCGGCATGGCACATACATCTCATAGAGACTGGTGATGGCTTCAGTGTAGATATGGGAACTGGGTAGGCCATTCAGTAGGATCTTCAACATTTGGACGGCACGCATTCGGAAATGGAGCAAATAGGTTTTGTGGGTGCGCTGCACCTTCGTTTCCTGCTGGGATTTCTCGCCACTTTTCGGCTTGAATGCTTTGAATGCACTGGCCAAGGCATTATTGATGCGCTCGCCGCTATCTTCGTCGACGTCGTTCCAATCAATGCTATCGTCGTCGTTATCAACGCCAACAAGCTCATCGGTAGCCATTAGCGCCTTGCGAACATTTTCACGCACTTGCTCCAACTTTGTGAGGCCATCATCTTTATTGTCCTCCGGGTTCTCTCCACCCACCATAGAGTCATCGTCGCTCTCTTCATCCATGACGTCGTCGTCAGAAAAGTCCTCGTCGCTATCCGTGTTGACCTCCTCATACTCATCCATACCACCCTCTTCGTCATCGCTACTCATTTCAGCGTCACCACCATTTGACATTTTTGCCAAAGGATTTTGGGTCAAGTCCAAAATGCTTAGCAATTGCAGCAAATTGGAGATATTCAGATAAGGAGTCAGTTCCTTTAGGATTGCATTGACAAAATCACGCCAATAGTGTCCATTCGCCACTTGGATGCTCAGCAGAATTTCAATCAACACATCCTGCCATGGCATATTATCCTCCTCGTCCATTGCCTAAGGAAACATTCAAAATATTAAGACGAAATTAATTGGAAATTTGATCAACAACATCTCTAATCCTGTGGATACTCACCTCACCAGTGGTGGCCTGGAGTGCGCGTTTCATGCACTCGATCAGATCGTAGATGGAATCCGAGCTGGTGGCACGGTTGGATGAGTGCAAATTAAGACCCAACATCATGATGAGTGCACTGAATATATTGAAGAGCTCCTCGTTCTTCCTGTTGTACTTCGGTGGCGACTGGATCACGGTCATCATTGTACGCCAGACGTCGCGTATTTTTTCAGTCCACTTTGCTCGTTTAAAGTCGACTATCTCCTGCTCTTCGAGGCTCTCGTCCAGCGACAAAATAATGGTACGCAACTCATTGACAAAGATTTTGAGGTTGCCGATCTTTTGCAGCAGACTGCCGTAGACGATATCTTCGCAGCGACTGTATAGGGCCCGGCTGAATAGAGCCTGCTTCGATGCTGTGCACATCTTTTTCTCACCGTTCATATTAAAGATGGAGGTGTTCAGAAGGAAGGCAAGTGCCGGTTTGGAGTCGGTCTCGGTCATTCTGTTGCTGAGGATTATAGATTCTATGCGCTTCACATAGCTCTCACGGACCACTTTGGGCACGTCCTCGGTGATGCCCACAAGCTTTTCCATATAGATATTGAAAATGGCACCAAGGTCCTTGGCGTTCAGGTGACCGAGGAGCAATTTGACCGCAGTCGGTGTTTTGAAGATACGCTCCAGATTGGGCTCCATCTTGATCAGCTGCTTGAGGATAATCAACAGGCATTCATTTTTCTTATACATCTCGAAATATTCGGACAGACATGTGTTGAAGCACAAGAGAGTATTCTGTATGTTCAACTCCACCGGCTTGAGCTCGTCCCTGCCGCCGCACTTGGCCATCACTTGCTTGTTGGCATTCAATTCGTCGACCACGAACTTGACCAGCGGCTCAGCTGAATATAGCGTTGCCACGACCTTCGGATCACCACTTGAAGTCAGAAAGCTGAACAAACGAATGATGCCCAGCTTAAGCATAGTTGACTTCACGGGCAGAAGCGTGGTCACGTGCTTGATCCAGGTCTGTAGCCACAGGCTATCGCCACAAATATAGATGGCCAGATTCAAGTATAACGAATTTTGCACCAAACGTTTTCCCATGTATAGGTCGATGAACTTTACTATCTGTGGCTCATCGTTGCCCCAGAGAATGTGCTCCAAATCATTACGTGGCAGCAACTTCGGATACAAACAGTTGATAGCCACGCCAAGGTGAGCCTGCCAAGCTTTCATTTCCTTTAGAGGCTTAATCATCGGCTTCATTATTGGCCAAACAATCTCCTTAAATTTTTTCTTTTCCACCTAACGAAATCAGAGAGAGAGAGATTAGAAAGATTTGAACGTAGCCGTGTACTTCCCACTGTAACTTACATTTGTAAAGGAATGGATTATGATGTCGGCGGACAGACGAATCAGATACTCGCGTCCATCCAAGTAAGCAGTCAGGATCTGGTAAACGGCCTCCAGTAGCTCTTTGGTGGCACACATAAAGTGAGCGGACCGTAGAATCGCAAGAGCGACAATCACTTGACCAACGGCAGCCAGATTATCGTCCAAACCCTTGCTGCCCCCGCTCACTGGGAGTACGTGCTTGGCACAATTGATTAGCTCTATTGGTTTCAAATTTTCCACCTGACTGATGATGGTATACATATACCCGGCATGCTCCGCCACAAGATTCCTGTCATTGGCGCCAAGGCAGCGCACCAGACGGCTCAGTACATAGGTACAGGTGATGGTATTTGTCTAAAAATACAATATCATTATCAAATTATCAAAACAAAAATAATGGTTTAATGTCGATTTACCTCAGTATCGTGATCCTTTGAATTCATCAACTTCACGATCATTTGCAGATGTTTTTCTTTATCCAATTCGAGCTCATCTTTGAGATTACGCACCAACGGGAAGACATTTTTGTCGATTTTCGATATGTCCAGTTTTGGAACATCCACAACCGGTTCATTGTTCTCCGGCTTATTCTCTTCGATGTTCGATTTGACTGTTGTCGCATCTTCCTCTATTGGTTCCTTCTTCTCCTGCTTGTTCTTTTTGATTTTTGGTTTGACTGTTGTCGCATCTTCCTTTACCGGTTCATTCTTCTTCGGCTTATTCTTTTCGATGTTCGATTGGACTGTTGTCGCATCTTTCTCTACCGGTTCATTCTTCTCCTGCTTGTTCTTTTTGATTTTTGATTTGACAGTTGTCGCATCTTCCTTTACCGGTTCATTCTTCTCCGGCTTGTTCTTTTTGATTTTTGATTTGACAGTTGTCGCATCTTCCTTTACCGGTTCATTCTTCTCCGGCTTGTCCTTTTTGATTTTTGATTTGACAGTTGTCGCATCTTCCTTTACCGGTTCATTCTTTTCCGGCTTGTTCTTTTTGATGTTCAATTTAACTGCTTTCGGAACTTCCGTTTCCGGGTGCTGCTTCCCCGGCTTGTTCTTGTTAATATTCGACTTATCAATCTTAGGGGCATCTTTTTTCGGCTTCTTGTTCTTCACCTGCTCTTGCCCTCCATCGTCATCCTTCTGCATTTTTCGAATCTTAGGATCCATGTTCTCATCGTTGGGTTTTTGTTTGCGTTTTCCCATTGCAAAACTATTATTTTTGCGAAGAGACACAGACACTTATAAAGAACACAGAGTTCAAAAATGGAAATGATTCTGGTCGAACGGATGAATGTGTTTACTGCACTTCAATGTTTTGCACAAATAAAAAAAAAAACAAAAACAAATATTTTTCACAAATTAAAACAGTAACTACGCGCACGCACGTCCTACTAGCTCAACTTCTGAAACGCAAAGGAATGAGAAATCATGTGGTCCTAACCACATTACTTTTCGATAACTTTTGAACTAGAGCTGCAACCATCGATTGCACTATCGATATATCGAATAATTGCTTTGGCCGCTCACTATCGGGGTTTTTTTTCAACTATCGATTGTTTTGTCAGACACTCTATTTTTATTTGGCGCCTCTATTGGAAATGTGAAGCACATTTTGGATATAAGGAACATCCACTAAATATATGCGCCCAACAATTTTTGTGTGTGCCAGCAACTTCAACTGAGTCCGAGAGCATGTTCAGCAAAGCTAGGCTCCTCATTAGTGATAGGCGAGCTTCTCTAAAAGACAAGCATGTGGAGTCCACATTGTGGACATGCTTCTTTTCGTGAACAAAAATATTTGGATGTCTAATATATAAGCCTTTCCCTATCAGATCTTTGAATGTTCATATTTTTAATTTTTTGTATAGTTGGTAAGAACATGAAAACCATTCCCCATAACTCATAATCAGATCTCTGAATGTAAATTTTCTATTTTTGTTGATTATATTTAGAAAACATATTCAAGCTGAAGCCTATTTGATTTTTTTAATATTTACGAATCTAATTTAAATATAATTCGAGCCAGAACGCCATCAACAGAATAATTTTTAGTTTCGATACTATCGATAATATCGGATAGTTTTCCCAAAAATATCGAAAATATCGATGGTGGCCCACATCGATAGTTTTGCAGCTCTATTTTGAACAGCACTGATAGCTTATGTTGGCGTTAACAGTGATATTTAGTTTTGGCGATCTTAATATTAACAATTGACAAATTATTCGAATTAAATTTAAATTAATTAAATTGGTTATATTTTTGCCGATATATCGATACCTATGATTGTCATCGCACAAGTATCTCTGCACAGATGTGACTCTTAGCACGTGTTCATAGAGTTGCATTAATTATTTATCCATATTTGGTTTGTTGTTTTGGTGTTGTTGGCCGGCGGCGTCGTCTTATTAACCGGTAATTCACAAATATACTAACACGTATTCCAACGCACACATTCACAATGGGCAAGAACAAACGCAACAACAAACACCAGCAACAGCAGCACAAACAGCAAACGGGGAAGGCAGCATCGACGGCAGCCACAATTCACAAGGAGACAGTTGTTAATACTAACAACAACAACAACAACAACAGTCAGCAAAACAACAACAGCAGCAGCAGCAGCAGCACCAACAGCAACAGGAGCAATGGACCGCATATAAATGCCAAGAATCGCAAGGCATTAAATGAACTGGTGCAGAGCATATTGAATGTGTTGCAACAACAGACGACGAATGCCAACGAGGAGTGGAAGCAGTATGTGGAGGTGCAGCAACTTCTGGTCCGTATCATGGAGCTGGAAAGGCCCTTGCAACGCTTGGTCTTCCCCGACGGCAGCAATGCCGATGAGGAGACGCGCCTGGCCAAGGTCAGTGCTTTCAATGAGTGGGCGAAAGCGGGCGGCGTGCGCAACGATTGTGTGGAGATTGCAACGATTCCTGGCTATCAGTTGGGTTTGCGTGCCACACGTGATCTGGCGCCTGGGGAACTGGTACTAACCGTTCCACGTGACATGATATTCTCCGAGGAGAAGCTGCCCGCAAAACAGCGACAGCTCTTCAATAGTTTCCCCAAAATGACCGATCTGCACTTGGCCTATGCCCTGGTCATTGAGAAGGTGCGCGGTGCTGATAGCACCTGGCAGCCCTACATCGATATGCTGCCAACAAGCTACAACACCACGCTCTACTTCACCGTGCAGCAGATGCAACAGTTGCGTGGCACCTCCGCATGTGCGGCTGCACTGCGTCAATGCCGTCTCATTGCACTCCATTATGTCTCCATATACAAGTGCGCCTACATTCATCCCGATGACAGCGCCATGGCCACCCTCTTCACCCAGTACGGACTGTGCTACGAGCTCTATAGGTGAGTGTCGCAAACACTTCTCCCATCTCTCTATATTTATACATATGCGAGACCTCAAAATACATCAACATTCTGTACAGACCAATGGCCAAAAACACCTGGCGAAATCTGTTGAAAGTCAAATTTCGTAAGTCCTCCCAAAAGATTTATGCGTATATTAGCATATTTTCTTATGAAAATCGAAAGGGAGGGGAGATCCGACATTGAGAAGAGTCGAGAGATACACAGAAGAAATCGAGGTCTCGACAAGTAGAACTACCCTAGGATACATTCCATTAGAAATCGTTATCATTGAAATCAGTTCAATAATGTATAAATATATGGGAAAGGAGAGGTCTCGACATGTAGATCTTCTATAAAAAAATGTATACAACCCAAAAAAATTGAAGATTTCCGAAGTATGAGAGGCAACCTCAAGTAGATCTTGCATTATACTATATTAGCCAGAAAAGTGTTGAGAAATATATATTATATTAACATATGTGAAAAGAGAGACCTCGATAGGTAGACCTACTAATAGATATATAAGAAATTAATGGAAGAGTCCTATTGTAGCTCAGGCCTTTAGGCGTGTACGAGAAAGAGATGGATGACGGCCGAAATTGCAATAGAGCGAGATAGCAATTGTAGCCGTTTTAAGCATTCTTGTGTGGAATATATTTTTAAATCATTTCAATTCACTCGTACCGTGTGTTTCATTTTTATTCTCTGGTATATCGTATACAATTTTTCCACTTGCCATTAAATTCTTCTGCAGTTCTCTACATTTTATTCTCTCACAAAAAAAAAAAATGTTAATGAAAAAAATATACATATATATTTGTATATATATTTAACTTATTTACATGCTTAGCTTAATATTAAATAAATAATATTTATGCATAGGTATATGTATATTAATTCATATGTATATTAGATATTCATAAACGATTCGTATATTTTGTGTTCGTTGGGGCACAAAGCAATTTCTAAAATCGATAAACAAAATGAAAATTCTACAAATAATTTATGTTTTGAGTCTGTCAAATGAAATTTATAAAAATTTTACTTAGAATTTAATTAGTAATTTTATGTTTTCACTTTTTGTTAATATACAATTATCTTTTCAAATTTTTATTGTCCTCGAAAATGGGTTTTTGTAAACATCTCAAACGGAAAATTAGTGTTATTCTTAATTATAGTTAGTACATATTCTTCTCTCTAGTCTGTCTATATTTTTGTGGTGCACTACGAAACCCATTTATAGAATATACTATTTTTCTCTCTTTTGTGCCCTTGAAACGCAATTTGCTTGAGTATATTGTAAATTGTTTTGTTTCTTTTTACTTTTTCCGAAATGTTTTCGAAATGTAAATTTTGTGCTTATGCTTTAAATCTAAATTGTGAATTGAGCTTAATATGGAGGAAAGTTTTTTTCTTAGCAAACTGTTCTACAGATTCTTCTTCTTAAGTGGCCCATCCACAGTCGAACATGTTGGCCGAGCATGTTGTGCTCGACGGAATTTTCATCGTTAAGCGGCCCATCCACAGTCGAACATGTTGGCCGAGAATGTTGTGCTCGACGGAATTTTCATCGTTAGTGGTAGTGCTCGCGTACAAATTTCGTGTTGGTCGAGCCGCTCGAACGAAACAGAAATGATTCTATCTTGCTTGTGTTCGCAACAACATGCTCGACAATGGATGGCAACGCTGGAACCAAACATTTGAAGTGAAAACACGTGCTAGCGAGCGCTGCTAAAAATGTCTAAACAATGTATGCAAGAGTTTATATATATTTTATATATATTAATTATATATTTATATATTTTTGAAGCAAAAATTAATTGAAAAAAAGTGAAATTACAGTGGCGCTGTCGTCTTCCGTTGCCATGTTCACTGCTCAAAATTTGCCACTAAATGATGTTTTGGCACTAGTTGGTGGACAAGAAGATTTTGTCTCGACGAGCGGCTCGGCCAACATGTTCGACTGTGGATGGGCCACTTTAGTCTGAAAGGGAGGAAAGTGTCTTTTGACACAGCAATATTTAATCGGTCCATATGTGAAGATTAGTATTTTGATATTAATCGATAATTTCGATATGTTTGCTATGATTTTATCATTCACAAATATTTCATTTTAAATTATCAAATAATTGTGAATCACTTTCAACATTTGTCGGGTTATCATTTATCGCTGATCGTTTATTACATATACAAAAAAAAAAAAAAAAAAAAAAAAAATAGCTTACCTTAAACTAATTAAGGAGCTAACATCGCCATTAATAATTTATCTGTAATCTGTAAATATATATTTATATGTAATCGTAATCGTATATCGTAATATTTATAGTCTAAATATCGTAAATGTGTAAATCTTGGCCTAAATTTGCATCCATTACCACTACAGAGTTTGTGTGTAGGAGTTATCGATAGTATTAGTGATGAGAGTTGCCTAAGTATCAAATGATTTGCGCAATGTATCGAACAGATACTCCTGCACTTCGGGTGAATTGGGATCCATCGTGTTGAGCTTTTGGTGTGTGCTGCGCAGTGTTAGCGCTAATGACCCGACGCCACGCCCACCCGCTGCTGTCGTTGTGGCACCGACAATCGCCTTCGCCATCGTCGTCGTCGATGTTGTTGCGACTGCTGCTGCTGTTGGCACATTTGCTGGCGCCGTTGTGGTCAGCGAGCTGCAAGTGCTGAGCGTGGTGGAGCCATCGCGGTTAAAGAGCAG
Source organism: Drosophila quadrilineata (assembly GCA_018150725.1). Classification (NCBI taxonomy): domain Eukaryota; kingdom Metazoa; phylum Arthropoda; class Insecta; order Diptera; family Drosophilidae; genus Drosophila; species Drosophila quadrilineata. The sequence continues at coordinate 22,699,667 of JAECWN010000432.1, read as the reverse complement.
CGAACTCTGTCGCTGCAGCTGATGATGATGGTGGTGGTGGTGCACGGGCGTGTTGCATGACACGGTGGCAATGCCCAAGGGCATTGCTGCACTGCTGTCATTGCTGCTGCCGCTACCGCTGCTGCTGACCACCAGTTCCTCCATATGCTGGCGCAGCGAAGATCGTCGCGATGCCGCCGCACTGCCCGTCAATGCAACCGCCTGCGGCAGCTGCGGCAATTTACTCTTCATCGCATTGTAGGTCTTCATATAGCTCGTCTTGCGCCGCCTATGCTGTTTCCAGCGACACACCACAAAGATGACCATCAGCGTCCCCAGTGAAGTCAGCACTATCGCTGCGCTCGCGACCAGTGCCGATTTCACGCCCGCCGGCATGCTGGCATACAGATTGCTTAGGTGCTGTTGCTGCTGGTGCTGGGACATTGACGAGGTGGCAGCTGCTGCCGCCGGACTCCGATGGAAACCGTGTCCGGAGAGCTCCAAATCAATGAGATCATGTGCTCGCGCCACCTCGTTCTCGATGGTATCGATCACATCGCTGTTATCCTCGGCTGGCAGCAGTTTTGTGAGGTTCCCATTGCTGCTGAGATCAATGTCGATGGTTTCGCCAATGGCGGCGCTCTCCTGTGAGCTACTGCTACTGCTGCTGCCTCCATTGCCGGCGCTGTCCAGCAACAGACGTGGCGGTGGCAGGTAGTATGTGTTGCGTTGCTCCTCCTCTTGGTCCGCGCGGCCAACGGTTGCGGTTGCAAGCGAGGCGAGTGCCAGAGTTTTCCACGATGGAAAGAAGCCCATTGATTTTTCACTGCGCTGCTGCTCTTGCTGTCGATTTACGGACTGGGTGTAGGCGGGTCCTATATATGATCGATAATGAGACGAAATAGTTAATATATGTAGTTATCGATAGGTTTCAAAAGCGTTATGTGTGTGAGGTTGTGTGCAGCGGCTGCAGCGAGGCGTGTGTTTGTGTGAGTGCAATTATTGTAGTTGCCAGGTATGTTGGCATGAACGCGACGTACATGCATACATATTCTTATCGATAATTATCGATAAGTTATTAAGCTGAACACATTCAGTTCGTTTCAATGTTTGTGCTTAGCTCTTCGTATATCAATCATAATTCGTCGTTCGTTGTCAATAGCATGAATGCAGTTGTTAGCATGTCATTTATCGATAACTTATCGATAAGTCATATGTGAGCAGCATGGGTAATTGGTAACTCATTCGATAGTTACGATTAAGCCAAAAAGCATGTTCCAACACCACAAGCAAAACCCCAACCCCTGTCAATGTCAAGTGTATCGATAACAATGCCGTGGCCCATTTATCGATTAGTATGCGCAACATTCCTAGCATTTTACTTACGTGTGTGCATTTGGCGTGCTGAGCTGCTGCCGCAAGTGAGACAGATCGATAGAGAAAGAGAGAGAGAGAGTGAGTGAGACAGACAACAGCAACGAGACAAACAACAAACTTATCGATAACAATGAAAAACAATAATATGAACCTAAACAACAACAGCTCAACACGCGCCAAATGTGGAATTTTTTCAATATACTTTTTTTTTATCTATTATTATTATTATTTTTATTTTTTTATTCTGTTGAATAGTGCCTCTGCCGTCGCTGTCACCGCCGCCGCTTACTGCAGTTGACGTCGGCGCTGCTCGCGTTGACGCTGCCGCTGCCGTCGTAGCCGCAATGCAGTAATAGTACCTCGGTTTCTCGATGTGTCATCGATTGGTCGCAGCGATCTATCGTTATCGCTGTCCAAGCTGCCACTCGCACTATCGTTCGGCTCGATATCGATGATCGATGTGAAGTAGCTGGAACCCTGCGAATCCGTTTTGATCTCATCCGGTTTCACGCTCTTCAAATCGATCAAATTGAAGTGCGGGAAATTCTCAAATGCCGTCACAATATCCATATTATCCTGCAGCACCACCTTCTGGCCGGGATAGAAGCGAGAGTGCTCGTCGCCGCTGAGTATGGTCGATAAATGCAATTGACTGGATCCTCGCTTACGATGCTCGATCAGCTCCTCCAACGTCATGTTGCGTTGCTCGAGCACCTTGAACAGTCGATTGCCGGACCTACGATCCTCGATTAGTTCCAGCAGATCTGTGCGGTCATCCACATCATCCATGACCAACACGGGCGCTGCTGCAGCTGCTGTTGCTGTCGCCTGTGACGACGGCCTGTTGCTCCGTGTTGTAAGTGTTGCAGTTGCAGTTGTCGCTGGTGCTGCCACACGCGTATGATGCGTATTACTTTCCACCTCGTCAAAGAAGTTCTCTAGCTCATCAAAAGATTGCTCATCACTGCTGCTGTTGCTGTTGTTGGGTTGTGTTGCTGGCGTGCTACTACTGCTGCTGCTGCTGCTGCTGCTGCTGGCAACGACATTCTCGGCCAGCTCCAGTTCCACATCCTCAATGCTTTCCATGGAGTTCCTCTCGTATGCATGACCTATAATGTTGTCCTGTATGCGTTTGTTATTGCTGTTGCTGTTGTTGCTGCTGTTATTGTTGTTGTTGTTCTTGTTGTTGCTGTTGTTGTTGCGTTTGCGATAACGAGTTGCTGTTGTCAACTCGCTGCTGTTGCTCTGCTCTGACTGCTCATCCTCCTGTTCCTCCGCCTGCTCCTCCTCTTGCTCCTCCTCCTCAAATTCTTGCTCAGCACTGTCTGCTGCTGCTGCTGCTTCTGCAGTTATTGTTGCTGTTGCTGCTGTTTGTTCAGCTGCAACATTTGTTGTTGTACTGGCTGCCGTCGTTCTTGTTGTTGTTGTTGTGGTTGTGCTGCTGCTGCTGCTGCTAGTTGCTGCTGTTGCTGTTGCTTTGAACAATGCAGGCGGTTTCAATGTGGAACGCATTTGTTGACGCTTCTTGTATAGCGGCAAGCGTGTTGTTGTTGTTGTTGCTGTCGATGTTGTTGTGGTGGTGGTTGCTGCTGTTGCAGCAACCGTTGCTGCATGCAATGTGCGGCGCGTTGTGGCGCCATCTCGCGACGGGCTGCCGAATAGCTTCAAACGTTGCAATGCTGCCATTTTACTTGGCTTTGCCTTCAACTGTTGCTGTTGTTGCTCGTCGGCATGTTGCTGCTGTTGCTGTTGCTGTTGCTCATCCCCGGCTAAAAATGCAGCTGGTATGCGTCTTACACCAGTCGGTTTGTTGTGTTGAATTGCTGTTGGCTTCAGTTCATAGTTTGTGGCTGGTGGTGGTGCTGCTGGTGGCGCCACCGCTGTAGTCTGCAATGCCAGCAATGCGGTCTGTTTGCCCTTGAGCAGATCATCCAAGGAGAGATTCTTTTGCTGCAGTATTTCGCTCAGACTGAGTCCTCCTGAATTCTTTAAGATATTCTTTAAATCAACGGGCGCCTTGTTCGTAGCAGCAACAGTTGCTGTTGCCGTCGGCAGCAGTTGCTGTTGTTGTTCCAACTGTTGCTCCTGTTTCTTGGCCTGGCCGTAAGGTCGTCGATATGCTTTGCTTATGCTATTGTTTGCCATATTTGTTAGTCGCTGTCTGTCCCGATCTCGATCCCGTTCCCTCTCCCGTTCCAATGCCGCCATCGGCTCCCTGATGATGGGCAACAGTTGTTTGCGCCTTCCACCACTGTGATCATCCTCGACATGCCCACGCCAATACGTATTGCCCGTTGGCGGTGCCTCATCCAGTTGCTGATGTTGCTCCTCGTTGGCGCCCATTGTGGCCAGCGGCAGCTGTGGTCGTCGCTTCCGCTTCACACCACCACCACCACCACCACCGCCAATGCCAATGCGACGTCGCGAGGGGGCAATGCCAGCGCCAGTTTCCGGTGTCGATTTGCCATCGTCGACAATCAGCGAGACGCCAGTTTGAAGCAGCTGTTGCTGCAAAAAAATACAAGAGATGAAGCAGAATCAGTAATTAGTATCAAAGGGGAGAGATAGAGACACACAGTTAGACAAAGAGTGATAGAGAGAGAAAAAAAAGGAGAAATGGAGAACGAAGCTTTTAGATGATTGATGCACTTCATTGATTATGATTGATGACGTTTGCCTCCAATTGCAGGAACTTATCGAAATCAAACCGATAAGTATCGTAACAGCGATTGATACATATATTATAATTTTCTAATAGTTTATCGATTGTAATTTCTGCTGATTCCCTTATCCCTCTTCCTGGGGCAGTTTCTAAGTCTCATTTCTGTAGGTCTCCCCTGCGTCCTTAATCAGCTTGTCAATTTGGTGTGTAACTGTAGTAAGTTTGACAATAACTGTTAAACATCACTACATATTCAAGCCAGCTAGAAGCAGACAGCTAGAGAATGGGATGAAGAGCGAGACAGAGGGATAGATGGAGTGATTTTGGGCATAGGGGCTGCGGGCGCTTTTGTGTTCCCGTAATTAATTTTCAATTTAGTGCCTCTCGCTCTCTCCCTCTCTCTTGCTCTCTCGCTCTCTCTATTTTTGTCTTTATCTTTCTCTATATAGTTGAGGTGAGAAAAAGATGGGTCTGCTTATGATGCTGATGATGATGGTTCCATGCCATCGTATTGGCTTGGAATCCCTGGAGCTGACTGAGTAATTGACTTCGTTCAACGGTCACATCCACTTCTCCATCCCCATATAAACCTTCCCTAACAACCCTGCCACCCTTGCAAAGGGCAACTCTTGTGCTCTCTTTCTAGCTGAAGTGAAACCAAATTGAACTCGGTATTCGATTCAAAGCTCGTCTTCTAATCAGTCTAATGCAAATGTCGATTTATGCATTTATGAATCTGTTGTGTATACTTAGCTGTAAGTGTATGTGAGTGTGTGTGTACGTGAGCATAACTGTGGTTACGGGCTTTGGATTTTGCAATTCACATTAATGAAATTGATAGATGTAATTTTGTGCAGCATTTCGCCATGGATACCTTGTAAATCTCAATATGAATGTGCAACTATCGTGAAAATGTCGCATGCCTGCTATCGGCATAACCTACTGTATAACCTACAGTATAACCTACTATATAACCCACTGTATAACCTACAAATAACCCAATAAATCACCTAGTATGTAACCTTCTATTGATTATACTTTTGCTAGGGTATTCGGCTAATCGACCAATACCCAGTTTCCTCTATAAGCTGCATTAGCTGATGAAACCCCGAAATTACCATAGCTCCTATTTGTTTTTCTTTTTTTACCCTCAATTCTATGAAAATAATTAGCCCAAAAGGCTGCCGACAAAACTGAATTGTTTGCTGCAAAAGTTGAACAAACAGCACCGACTACACCTCCCACACTTTCGTTGCCTCCCCTCCCTCTGTGTTGTTTTAGCTCCATTTTTTTGGCATAAAAGTCATTACACAATATGCAGGGAAACTGAGTCGAGTCGGTGAAAGGCAAACAGAGGCAAACAACTACAAAAAAAAGAATCAAAAAGGAAGAAAAGAGAAATAGAGGCGAACATAAAATAAAGTAAAGTTTTAGCGACAACTGCAAACAATGCAGGAATAATGTTAAATTGAAAACAAACCGCCCACAATGGCCCCCTTGGACCCTCATAACCTACCGGGGTATTTCTCGCAAACTTCTCACCCTTCCAAGCTCGGTTGGCGTTGCCACATCTCAGCTAGAAATGGGCGCAAGAAAAGGTTGCATAAACTGAGGTTACTCAACTAGCAACTACTTCATACTCTCTATTTTCATAAATATGTACTAATAAACCTTTCACAACTCTGGCTTTTAACAGGGTATTTCGTTGCAATACACGCATTAACTGCATTTCAATCCACAAAAAGCATTCATTTGTTCTGTGCCTGTGACATGTACCGAGTTTTTGCTACCTTAACAAACTCTCCCTCTCTTTCTATCTGTTTCTCCCGCTGCACCCATTTGCTGTCAACTTTGCCTCGTTTTTGGACCTTGTTTTTGCATGCATAATGAAGATGGACGTCAATGGCAATCGAATTGTTTCATTCAATGAAACCCGAAATAGAGATACGCCATAGATAGAGGCCGAGACAAAAAGGCAGGGCAAGGAAAAAAAGGCTGCGAGATAAAGAAAAGCGACCAACAAGACAAGGTTGATTGACAAAGTTGCTTCTAAATGTAAAATAAACCCAAAAAAAAAAAAAAAAAAGGAAAGCGAAGGCAACATAGGAAAGAGAGAAAAGTAAGCTTTGAAGGATTTGCTGCATTTCATTGAAAAAGTGGCTCTGTCCGTGTTGCCACTACAGTTACTGATCTGCTACGAGCAGCGTTGCCAGAGCTGCGCGAAAGGTCAGCAGTGTTGCCACTGCCACTTAAATTATTAAAAATGAATGAAACAGGAATGTTACACGATATTTTATTATAGACATTTCTAAATAAGTTGAGCAGTTGAATAAATATTTGTATTTTCATCTTACAAACAATGCAAGAACGTTCATGCTCAAGTACAGTAGTCACCGCATTAAAAGTGAAAAGTTATGGGCTGCCATTTTAACGCTTAACTGGCTTAACTGCCACTTTGGTGTGCGGTACTTGCGATAACTTTGATAAGTTTTTTGCCTTTCCTAGTCTGCAAAACACTCTACATACATACATACATATATATAAAGAGAGTATATATGTATATAGGAAGTCGGCAGGCAAGACATAATAGCCAATACAAAGGCAGGAGTGCAAATGCAAAATCCTCAAGTTGAGCGAACAGTAGGAGGTGGAAGAGTCCTCGTATTGTGGCTTCAAGTCCGTTCAAAAAACCACAGAAAAAAGTTGCTTAGCTGCATGTTGTTGCCGTTGTTTTAGCTATACTGCTGCTGATTTCTAACGTTGCCAAGTCCGGCACTCCCTCCTCTTAACCCTTGTGTCTGCCCTTTCCCAACATCATTATATATTTTTTCTTTTTTGCTTTTGAGAAACCTTTTTTAACCACTTCAAACAAGTTGCTGCTTTTCATAATTAAATTGAAAAATTTATGCGCAATTAAATGAAAAACTTTGCTTTGTGGTCCAAAGCCAAGCAAAGACCAATGAGACCAGCAACAACAGCAATAACGGCGATAAGACTTCGCGCAACAACAACAAAAAAACAGAGTTGACTTTCCTTTGATATGATAATAATGCAAATATTATTGGAGAGGAATGCAAGCCTACACAATCGCAAATAATTACCGCCTAATGAACTGAGAGTTGCGATTCGCAGATCTCAAACAGTCTTCAAGTATAAAACAGCTTTCATAACTTTCGCTTGCCATAACTTTGCCAAAAATCATCCGATTTTCATGAAATATGTCATTTTGGAAATGGTTTTGATATTAGTTTAATTCTGCATCAAAAGATTTGTAAAAATTGGAACTTTAATTTTTTTTTACTTTTTTGATCGATTTTCCATACTAACCCCTTGACAAAATCATCAAAAATCGAAAAATTTGTTAACCCGAATTTTTTGACTCCGATCGATTCTAGGGCTCATAACTAGTATTTTGCTTTTTATTTGAGGTGTTTCTGATGAGTATTTCAAGAGTTATGGCCAAAATTGTGTTAAAAAGTGTCTCAAAATACCAAATTTCGCATAAGGGACCTCTTCATAACTTTGAATTGCCATAACTCGGCCAAAAATCATCCGATTTTGATGAAATTAGATGTTTTGGAAATGGTTTTTATATCAGCTTAAATCTGCATCAAAAATTTTGCAAAATTCAGCTTTTTTAATTTTTCGACTTTTTTGACCCATTTTTCATACTAACCCCTTGACAAAATCATCCAAAATCGAAAAATTTGTTAACCCGAATTTTCTGACTCCGATCGATTCTAGGGCTCATAACTAGTATTTTGCTTTTTATTTGAGGTGTTTTTGATGAGTATTTCAAGAGTTATGGCCAAAATTGTGTTAAAAAGTGTCTCAAAATGCCAAATTTCGCATAAGGGACCTCTTCATAACTTTGAATTGCCATAACTCGGCCAAAAATCATCCGATTTTGATGAAATTAGATGTTTTGGAAATGGTTTTATATCAGCTTAAATCTGCATCAAAAATTTTGCAAAATTCAGCTTTTTTAATTTTTTGACTTTTTTGACCCATTTTTCATACTAACCCCTTGACAAAATCATCAAAAATCGAAAAATTTGTTAACCCGAATTTTTTGACTCCGATCAATTCTAGGGCTCATAACTAGTATTTTGCTTTTTATTTGAGGTGTTTCTGATGAGTATTTCAAGAGTTATGGCCAAAATTGTTTTAAAAAGTGTCTCAAAATGGCAAATTTCGCATAAGGGACCTCTTCATAACTTTGAATTGCCATAACTCGGCCAAAAATCATCCGATTTTGATGAAATTAGATGTTTTGGAAATGGTTTTTATATCAGCTTAAATCTGCATCAAAATTTTGCAAAATTCAGCTTTTTTAATTTTTCGACTTTTTTGACCCATTTTTCATACTAACCCCTTGACAAAATCATCAAAAATCGATAAATTTGTTAACCCGAATTTTCTGACTCCGATCGATTCTAGGGCTCATAACTAGTATTTTGCTTTTTATTTGAGGTGTTTCTGATGAGTATTTCAAGAGTTATGGCCAAAATTGTGTTAAAAAGTGTCTCAAAATGGCAAATTTCGCATAAGGGACCTCTTCATATCTTTGAATTGCCATAACTCGGCCAAAAATCATCCGATTTTGATGAAATTAGATGTTTTGGAAATGGTTTTTATATCAGCTTAAATCTGCATCAAAAATTTTGCAAAATTCAGCTTTTTTAATTTTTTGACTTTTTTGACCCATTTTTCATACTAACCCCTTGACAAAATCATCAAAAATCGAAAAATTTGTTAACCCGAATTTTTTGACTCCGATCGATTCTAGGGTAGTATTTTGCTTTTTATTTGAGGTGTTTCTGATGAGTATTTCAAGAGTTATGGCCAAAATTGTTTTAAAAAGTGTCTCAAAATGGCAAATTTCGCATAAGGGACCTCTTCATAACTTTGAATTGCCATAACTCGGCCAAAAATTATCCGATTTTGATGAAATTAGATGTTTTGGAAATGGTTTTTATATCAGCTTAAATCTGCATCAAAAATTTTGCAAAATTCAGCTTTTTTAATTTTTTGACTTTTTTGACCCATTTTTCATACTAACCCCTTGACAAAATCATCAAAAATCGAAAAATTTGTTAACCCGAATTTTTTGACTCCGATCGATTCTAGGGCTCATAACTAGTATTTTGCTTTTTATTTGAGGTGTTTCTGATGAGTATTTCAAGAGTTATGGCCAAAATTGTGTTAAAAAGTGTCTCAAAATACCAAATTTCGCATAAGGGACCTCTTCATAACTTTGAATTGCCATAACTCGGCCAAAAATCATCCGATTTTGATGAAATTAGATGTTTTGGAAATGGTTTTTATATTAGTTTAATTCTGCATCAAAAGATTTGTAAAAATTAGAATTTTAAATTTTTCGACTTTTTTGACCGATTTTCCATACTAACCCCTTGACAATATCATGAACAATCAAAAAATTTTTGATCCCAATTTTTTGACTTGTATTGATTCTAGGATTCGTAACTAGCATTTTGCTTTTTATTTGAGGTGTTTCTGATGAGTATTTTCTGAAATATGGCGAAAACTGTGTCTAAAAGTCACTCAAAATCGACATTTTCGTAAAAATGGCTTCTTCGCAGTTTAAAATTGCATGACTTTGCTCATTTTTTGCTTTTATTCGATTCCAGGAATCATAAGTATAATTTTGCTTTTTATTTGAGGTGTTTCTGATGAGTATTTTTCGAGGTATGATCAAAAATGTGTCTAAAAATGACCCAAAGTGATAATTTCCGTATAAAAGGTTTCGTTGCAATTTTGAATTAGCATAACTTTGCGAAAAATCATCCGATTTTCATGAAATATGTCATTTTGGAAATGGTTTTGATATTAGTTTAATTCTGCAAAAGATTTGTAAAAATTAGAATTTTAAATTTTTTGACTTTTTTGACCGATTTTCCATACTAACCCCTTGACAATATCATGAAAAATCAAAAAATTTTTGATCCCAATTTTTTGACTTGTATTGATTCTAGGATTCATAACTAGCATTTTGCTTTTTATTTGAGGTGTTTCTGATGAGTATTTTTCGAGGTATGACCAAAAATGTGTCTAAAAATGACCCAAAATGGTAATTTTCGTATTAAAGGTTTCGCTGCAAGTTTGAATTGAACTTTGCCAAAAATCATCCGATTTTCATGAAATATGTCATTTTGGAAATGGTTTTGATATTAGTTTAATTCTGCATCAAAAGATTTGTAAAAATTGGAACTTTAATTTTTTTTTACTTATTTGACCGATTTTCCATACTAACCCCTTGACAATATCATGAAAATCAATAAATTTCAGAGTCCATTTTTTTTGGCTTGTGTCTATTCTAGGACTCTAAACTAGCATTTTGGTTTTCATATGAGGTGTTTCTGATAAGTATTTCTCGAGATATAGCCGAGTCTGTAATGGGAAAGAAACCAAAATTCGTATTTCGCTAACTTTTCGTTGCCATAACTTGTCCAATATATTTTTTTTTTTTTATTATCGTGTAATTCGATTTTCTGAATATGTTATGAATCGTAAATTAATATTTCATTTTAACCTATTCAATCTATATAATTTTGAATTTCTCTTATAGGTGGGCGGTATCAACGGTAATGACTCGTCAGAATCTGGTGCCAAGGGAGAAGTTGCCCGCTGATGAGAAGCTGGCAAATGAACTGAAAAAGATGCCCATATCGGCATTGATACCATATTGGGATATGGCGAATCATCGCAGTGGCAAGATAACATCATTCTACGATGCTGGCACTTATCAGATGGAGTGTAGCGCCCAGGAGGCGTGCCGTGTGGGAGAACAGTTCTTCATATATTACGGAGATAGATGCAGTGCGGATCTCCTGGTGCACAATGGGTAAGTCCTTGTAAGCTGTTTCTTAATCTCCCTAAATCAACCTCTCTTTACTTGCAGTTTCCTTGATCCTCAGAATCAGAAAGACTATGTACAGATACGTTTGGGATTGAGTCCAACGGATACATTGGCCGAGCAGCGTGCTCTGTTGCTGGCCAAGCTCAATATCGATCGAAAGGCTGAGCTGCGCGTCCTGCCCGCACCGGAGCACATCTCCGGCCAGCTTTTGGCATTTGTGCGTGTCTTCAACATGAGCAGCGAGCAGTTGGCGCATTGGTGCAGCGATCTGGAACGCGCTGTCGACCTGTTGCACATCGATTGCGCCTTGGAAACGGACCTAGAGACACGCACCTGGCAGTACTTGTATCAGCGGCTCAAACTACTGCTGGGCGTCCTGGAGGCCACCATGTCCGAATCGAATGAAGTGCAGCAATTGGAGGGTTTGCAATTGGACACCAAAAATGTTGCCCAGCAGCAGCATCAGATTGACATCATGCTGCTGCAGTATCGACGCATCGAACGTCGCATACTCAACGAGGCGTTGATCTACGCCCAGGAGCGCTTGAAGGTGTAAACAAGCGCCCAATTCAATAAGGGAACTCACGTGGCCATATCAATCACTGATCGATTTTTAGCATGTTGAAATGAAGAAGACTCAACGATCAAAGTCCCAAGGTGGGAAAGCTTATGAATATTGGCTTTTGTTTACTATATGTAACTTAATTTATTTTTTTTCCTTTGTATTTTATTTAATATTTATATATATTTTACTTTGTATTGTAATTATTTAAAAACTCTTACAGTAAGCTCTGGGCTTGCTACCATCCTTAACATATTCCTTAATTTATTGTTATGCGATATACGCCTAATTTTTATTATTACTATTTTTTTTTTTTTTGTTTGACAGTTTTCAATTTTGTTTGTAACTAAAATCAGATTAAATTGTTAAAAATTCGCCACAAAAAAAAATATATTAGATAACACTGAAATTAAAAAGTCGTTTCTACCTTTTTTTTAAATGCAGAATTTAATGAGAAATGTGATCCAAATAATCCAAATAATCAGCAGCCAAAAGGCTTCATGTGAAAAGTGCCTTAAAAGGCATGAAATTGCGCTTAAAATCTTATACATATGTGTGTATGTATATGGTACTTAAAATGTACTTACATACATATATACATACATACATCATATAGAGAATTAGGGTACAAAGCAAGGATTAGTTGTAGCAAAGCCTTTAAAACAAGGTGTCGTCAGGATGTGGGTTAAATGCTGTCTTTATATGTGTGTGTGTAAAAAACGTAAAAAAAAGTATGAATGTCCTTTTTGAAAATTTCATCAAAGTTAGACAAATCCTGTCGGATTTTTACAAGATATGATGCATTCCAATCGAGAGAGGTAATTCTATGGATTGGCATTGAAGGTCACCTAAAAATCCGATACTTGTAAAATTTTTTAAAGGACATTTGGGACGGAATTCTGAAAATCCTTGAATGCCAATTGATAGTTCCGATCTCCGAGATTCGGGAAATAGATTTTCTTCAGTTATTCGATAATTAATCGAAAAGTTATCGTTACTAAACGAATGCCATAGGAAGGTCCTTTTAGGTTAATTAGCTCTAATTCGGACAAATAATGTCTGATTTTCGCAGGACATGTCACGCAGAATCCGTGAGAAGCAATTCCAATGATTGGCATGCCAGGATGAAGGATGTCGGCAAATACTAGTGCAGTTGTCTGCAAATGAGAGTCGAGCAACGTATACCTTATGTATGTGTGCGTATTTCGAGTGCTTCTCACACACACACACACACACGCACACGCACACACACATACACATGGATGTGGTGTGGACAGCAAATGCCATGGCCTATTGGAAATGCGTTTTGTGTAGGTTTTATTGAGGCATATTGCATGATTGCTAAGCCGCTTAGCGAGCCAACAAAAATTGGGATGGATAGACGAGGTGGGCCGAAGGAGAGGTATACACTCTGATTGGAGAGTGTGCATATGTGTGTGTGTGTGTGTGTGTGTGTGTGTGTGGGGCATGTTGGCCTTTACATATTTGGCTAATTGCTTGACAACAAAACCAACAAAAATGTTGGCCACGTGCAATTAGCAAGTTTTTGCGGCAGCTTTCGTCAGAGCTTGCAACTTTAAGTGCTGCTGTTGCAGTTGCAGTTGCTGGCAGAAAGGAAATTGCTGTGCATCGATTTGCCACATACACACACACACACACCCACACACACACACACACATAGAGGAGGCGGACAGTATTTCAATCAACTCTGCCTAAATAAGTTTTCAAATTTGCACAGCGCGAAAATTGAGCGCACAACTTGATTTTGGATTGTTGCGCGACTAACGCGTTGAAAAGGACACTTAAGCGTGCGTGTTGCGCCAATTATGGTAGGCGTGGCAGCAGAAGGATGTGCTAAAGGTTTTCAAGTGTCAAATTGAAGACTTTCTCAATCGCTATTCCACTAACTCTTTATACATATCAGATTATATACATCAGATTGCTTAGCCGAGGAAAGACAGAAAGAGAGCGAGAGAGAAATAGAGAGAGAGAGAAATAGAGAGAGAGAGAAATAGAGAGAGAGAGAGAAATAGAGAGAGAGAGAAAGAGAAAAAAAGGGAGGAAGAGAGAGTGAGAATAGAGTGAGTTAGAGACCGATATACCTTTCTCTATAAGGTAACTATTGGTAAACATTGCATATACTCCAAATTCACTCTTAGCTGTCTGTCTCTCTTCTGTCTGCCTCTCTCTTTCTCTCTCTCTCTAGCTATCTATCAGCGCCTGTAATTAAGTTCACTTGAAACTGTAATTTACAACACATTGTTGTCAGTCATGATTGACCGCTTGTTCAACGCTAATTGCAGTCAAATGGCAAATTCAACTTCCGCTTGCTAATTTTCTGTTGAAATTCTCTGTTAGTTAACATTCTGCTGTTAAATAACAGCGTAAGCAAATATTTGTGCTCATCAGCAACAGTTGCAACTATATGTACATATATGTGTTTTTATATGTTTTTTTACTTTCTGTCTTGATCACTCACTTGCTCTCTCTCTCTCTCATTCTCTCTCTCTCTCTTACACTATTTTTCACTCTTTCACTCACAGATATTTTTTGCTGTGTAAGTGGCCTCAGTTCTTCTTACTTGTTTATTTCAAAACCGAAGCTCACAGTTTGCTGCAGGCAATTAATCGTCTTCTCAAATTGTCTTCTTCGATTAGCTGTCTCTTTCACGCACACTATCGCTCACCCTTTCGCACATAGTTGAACAGACTGCTGATGGTGCCTGGAAGTGGCAGATGCAGCTGAAGCTGCTCATCAATGGTTGGCCTTCGTTTTGGCCACGCTGCGTATACGTAATGCATGGCGCATGGACTGCGGTCACATCGCGTATACGCCGCGTTGACTCACAAGGGTCATTAAAAGGCATAAATAATGCGCCATACATACATATGTGTCTGTGTGTGTGCGTGTAAGCTTGCAATATGATTAAACCTATTTTTCTTTTTTTTTACAGCAGCCAGAAAATGTTGAAAATGAGTGCCTGCAAAAAATGAGACAGAGAGAGAAATTGTTGCTGTCTGTCTGCACTTAAGGCCACTTGCAACGGCAAGTAGCATAGACAACAGCTGCCAATGTCTGTGTGAGTGTATCAGGTATGCCATAAAGAGAGAATGAAAGAGAGAGACAGAGGGAGAGGTATGGATTGTAATCTGCGTAAGTGGAAGTGGCCACATTTGGTTGCAGGACTGCCAATGTCAGTGTGGAGCA